>NC_069401.1:55282142-55297189 GCF_026875155.1 Cherax quadricarinatus | reverse complement strand
GAACACACAGGAAATTCTTTGAATCTAAAAAAGATAAACAATAACATGCAGTACACCCCATAAACGTAGTTTACTGTCAGAGGTATCACAATGTTTTGCCCTCGGGACTCTCTCCCCAATTACCATAAAGGGTAAAATGCTTATGCAAATCAGGGAAGCTAAAAATAGGTGGGGGAAAACTTGCCCTAAAAATGAGTAAAGCAGGGATGAAATATCCAAGGGTTTAAACAACTTATCAAAAAAAATTTTCCCCAAACAAATGGCAAGAGGGAAACAAGTGCACTTTACATGTGTTCGTAAAATGCGAAACCCAGAGGTTTGGGGCTGTAGCTTACATAGTAATGCCAGGTACACCCTTAAAAGGTCAGAAAGTACCAAATTGGAACTGACAGCACCTATGTGGGTACAAAATTAGTTTCCCTATCTAAAAAAGTATTGCACTCACATTGAAAAAAACCGTGATCCGGAAGTGAAGACAAAATGAATTTTTAAAAGAGCCACAAAATTGATTAACACAACCTACCGATGTTATCCTGCCCAAAATACTTCAAAAAGGGGCGATAAATGACATCCCCATGCACTCTGCCCCAGGGCCAACTCAGGGAACTTGTGTTCTCAAGAACTGCAAGAACCCCCTATCAGGGCCTTTTTCCTCCTAGGGAGAGGGGCATGGACAGGGGGGTCCCCCAAACGTTATAAAAAAAACAGACATACCCCACCCAAAAAACGGGGAGTAAAGCAACACAAAAACTCAGCCCAATGCATAACATCCCATATCAAAAAAATTTTTGAAAGGGTCCTAAGAAAAGTCACCACCCATCAAAAACCCCACTTTACAAACCCGGGCAACATGGGTTTAGAACGGGTCGCCCTGTCGTCTCAACTTTTGGCCCTACGAAAGGCCCCAAAATGCACTAGAAGCAAAAAAAATGCAGATGTAATATATCAGACTTTGCAAACCCTTCGACAAGTGTGACCATGGGTAATAGCGCACAAAATGCGGCTAAAGGAAGAAAGGAAAAGTCGGCGAGGGTCTAAAATTTCCTCACTAAAGAACACAGAGGTATCGTCAACAGAGTAAAGTCGAGGCAGCTACGGTGAAAAGCTCTTTTCCCCACAAGGCCCCGTACTCGTCCCACTTTTTCCCCTCATCCTTATATCAACATAGACAAGGTTCAGCCCAGCACCCTGTCTTCCTTTGCAATACAAAACCCAATCTGCATACAGTGTCTTCCATTGCAGACACTGCAAAGCTCCCGCAGACATTAACCAAAACTTTCAGTGGCTGCAGAAAACAATATGAGTTTTAACGTGAAAATTTCAATTACCAGTATGGTAAACATGGGAAATTAAAACTTCTCAATACAAAAAAAAATTGGCCACAAAATAGAGGAAAAACCAACTCAAAGACTGGGGGGATCAGTCGGGGGATCTCACTTTCAAAGGGCCATAACATTGATCAATCGCATCTGTAAAAAATGACAGGATGGTAATGGGGGAAAACCTTTAAAAATAGGGAGGCCAAGCCCCTGATGACACTCTTCAGGGCCTTGTTCTATTAGGTGGGAAAATTGCTGCACACTAACAGCACTTTCAAGGGAGGTGAAATTGCGACCTAAAATGTACAAGAACTTTCACGGCGCGCAAACGGAGATAAAACACCTCAATTATTGGGAGCGCTTTAAAGGGTTTCCCAAACCTGTATTCCCGGAACGCAGGGGGGAGAGATACTTATTAATACACCTGGAAAAACCCAGAGGGACTAGTACCGAACTTGCACACGAAAACCCCTCACTACGAAAGCAAAAGACTTGGCAGACGATGCAAAACCCTCCCCCAATGAAAAGCGGGGGGTCACTAGCACGTTAAGAGACCATACAATAAGTGTCAGGGGGCCCCAGATGTCAACTGCCTCCCACACACATAAGGGGGGGTTCCAACAGCCCCTGGCAGTCTTCAAGCTGGCACGGACGCACCAAAGCAGTTCCCCGATCAGGGGTGTGGCTCGTACGTTGGTTTTTCGTGCAGCCAGGCAAAAGCCCGGGTTTATCAGGCTTGTCCACCAGGAGGCCCCGGTCACAGACCGGGCCGCGGGGCGTTGACCCCCCGGGGAAATCTTCCCCGGAAATCCAGGGAATAGGCAGTTTCTCCCAATGGTTAAAAAAAAATAAGAGTAATTGGTCTTGTACAGAACGGTAGCAGAAATAAAAGAGATTAGAAAAATTATCTCTTTTTTCCGTCTCTACCCCAAGAATCCAGCTAATGTTGACGTGGGGCCCACTCAAAAAATTTGTGGATAATAATTATGGCTCCCGGCCGAACTGGGCCCCTAATGAAAATAACTGGGGCCCCAGCAAAAAGCTCACAATTTGCCAGAAGAAAAAGTCTGCTTGAAAACAGCAGAAATAATTTTGTAAATACCAGAACAACAGATATAGTCATTGATGGATCTAAATACTCATCTTTGGGTAAACCCTTTAAGAGTTACAGCTCTTGTCTTTAAATTCAAAAAAAGAATAAAACCTGATTATGAATATCTTAAACCCATTAAATACTGGGTGAAACTAATACAGAAAGAGTTTTCTTACAAATATAAATTTCAGAAACACAAAAAAACCCCCCAAAAAAACCGTCATGGTTAATTCTTTAGGACTTTATCCGACTCAGAAAAGTTAAAAATGTCGAGGAAAAATTTCAAATTTCTTCATACCTAAAGAAGATAAATCCAATATTGACCCCCAAAATCATTGGCAAACAAAAGATTGGAAAAGCCCACAGTAACGTGACAGGGTGGGGAGCTGAACACTTTGTCATATACACAATCCAAAACTGGATACCTAAAAGGTCGACAAAGTGTAAAAAAAACAAAGGACTTATTATTGTCGTCCTACGATTGCAGTTGCATATCCGGTCCACCCCCATACCCCTAGAAAGAGTTTGTCTATCACTCCATTTGAGGTGCGGGTGTAGATACACTGGCCAATAATTTTAAACAAAAAAGTTGAAAAATTTCCCCTCAAGGTGTACATCGTTTTTTCACTTGTGCTACGATAGAGCAGTACATCAGAAGTACCACTGACAAGTCTGCTAAACCTTTATCAAATTATTCAGAAGGTTTACACCCGAAGGGCATGTCCCAGATGATGATTTCAGACAATGCAACGAACTTTGTGTGGTGCTGTTTTAATAAGAAGATCTTTTGATAAAACAGAAGTACAACAGATGTGAATAACGCTTTTGCGTTGGAAACATTCCTCCTAAATTCCAGGGGCACGGCGGTTTTATGAAAGAATGAGGGCATTGAAAAAACGTTGTTTTAAGGAAGACCTTCATCGTAAAAAGAATCGACTTAAAAAAATTCCGTACAGTTGTAAATGAAATAGAAAACCCAAAAACAACAGACCTCAATTTATGTTACCGATGATCTGGACAATTTAGAAGTGTTAAGGGGCCCATCTCATTTACCATGGCAAAAGGGCTCGAAGTTCCCCCCTGAAGATAAAAAAACATAAGGACCTACTTATTTCAAACCCTTAGAAACCAGCTAATTCAAACCCCTTTAATAAAGTGATTGAACATTGGGAGAAAATTTGGCGGAAGACTATCTCCCCCTTTGAGAGAACACTTCTATGGAGCGGTTTTCCCTGAAAATCATAAGCCCCTTAAGCCCTGGTGACATGTTTTTTACGACAATGAGGGTCCAAGGTCCCAATGGCCACTTGGAAAAATTTGCCATATATCCTGATGCAAATGGAATCATCAGGACAGTTGATGTTTTGAGAAAAGGGTGTAGTGAATAAGCGGAAAATTTTAAATAAACATCCCTTTAAATTTACACATTTGAAAACAAAATATGTTCTCCAGAAACCCCCAAACTAAACTTTTTCAAAAAGAAAAGACAGGGTGGGAGTGAGAAAATTAAATTAATTTAAAGTGTGAATGTTCACCTGCAGCGAACCTCCGCCGCCCCCAGTGTGGAAAAATTTTTCCCCAGGAGGGGAGTATCACCCCCCTTTAAAGCCCCCTTCACCCCTTTTCACCCCCCCTTCAGCCCTTCAGCCCCTTTCACCCCTGGGGGGCCCAAGCCCTCTCAGAAGGGCGGTATCTTTTTCCCTGCTAGAGTAGTAATTGATCACAGATGCCGTTTGGTGGTCAAATGACCTCTGCCCTTGCAGTCCATGTTGCAAAGTGTTTTTTTTATAAGAGATAGTGCATCTCTTACTTTAGCGGGAAAATTTAAAGGGAAAATCCTGCTCCCATTTTTATTACCATAGTAAAGATAGGGGACTTGTTGTCTATGCTTAAGAGGAAAGAATCAAACTTTGCTTTGCTTCTCGAGGAAGGGAAGGAAGAAAAGGAGTACTGGGCATTTTTTTTTTTTTTGTGGGGGCAGTGCGGAAAGGAGCCCGGGGCTTTCGATACTTTTGACTCTAGCGAGTGACATGACGCCGGGATAACCAACAAGAACACGTCTGTGCGTTAGTGGGGACAAAGTGTTCACAAAACACGATAAACATTACAGAAAAGTGTGATAAACTTCTTAGTGATTTGTGTAAAACAATTATTGATAACAGTTAAAAACGAGTGTTCGATCCAACAAGTGTAGTGCGACTTTCTTCAAAAAACCTTCTTAAATAAACTCAAGGGAATCGGGGCGAAATTAGGGTCAATACTTCCCCGGGAAGTTTTTCTAACCTGATGTACTACATTGCTGCACAGTTGAGTATAAATTTGAGTTAGCATTTATATAAACCCCGGTGTATGGGGCCCATTAGTCCACACAAAGGTTTTTTGTCAGCCATCTGAATGAAATTGCTGACATAACCCCCTGGGGTAATTTTATAATTTTAAAAAATTTTGTTTCTTGACAGCCCATATTAATAAAGTCTGAGGGTGTCGAACCGGGTAAAACCAGAAATAATGGATAAAAGTTGGATAAATTTAGTTTTAAGGGGACAAGTAATACTGTTTCTAACAGATTTGTAGTTTTGGGTGGAACATCTTTAGGGGGGGTGATAGGGGCTAGGACCTTGTGTAGCTTTAAGAAGAGCTGGACAAATATATGAGTGGGGGGGGCTGGGTTTGATTGGTGTCTTTGGGAGGGGAGTTATTTTTTGGGGGTTTTAGGTAGAGATCGTTTTGAAAAGGGCCCTGCCCATAGGGCCAGTAGGCCTTCTGCGTTTCCTACATTCTTGTTTTATGTTGAGATGGTTTCGACAGCTTTAGCCCTCGTTGAGGGGGGCTGGCAGGCGATGATTGCCCTTTTTTAATTTAAGTATAAGCTTTTAAAAACTTAACTGGTAATGCCTTTTCTCAACATACGGGGGCATCCCGTGTTGCACCCCGGGGCCCAGATCAACCATCCAATCTCCCCAGACACTGGCCGAAATCTACGAGTTAAAATGGAGGTTTTGTTTTATTGTATGGGCCTGGGGGAGGTCATCTACGGTACTCGGGGTCCTTCCCCTTTTCCCCCCATCTCAAATGTGAAGAACGGGGGGGCCCCTTTTTGGGATCATGGCACGTCTTGCCCCATTTGGTGTCTGTTTTTAAGAAGAATGCTATTGTGTCTTTGAGACCCCCGCCTCGTCATTCAAGCTAGGGCGCCGTTCTCCCGCTAACTTAACCTAGTGTTTCCCTACATTATCGGGCTATTACTACCCTTTTTAAGGCTTAGGGCTACATTTTTATTACTACAGTTGCCTTGTAAACCTAATATTAGGGACTAACATAAAACACCTACTCCTTCCCCGAAGGGTAAAATTTTAAAAATTTAAAAAAATGCCTACCAACAATCCACACCAAATTCAAATTTAAATTCAAATTTTAAAGTTTTTCTCTATAAGTTTTTAAGTTGAATTTACAAATTTGGTTGTTGTGTGGTTTACATGAGTTAATTTAAAGATTACAAGGGTAAACCCCTAAAACGCCTAGCAGGCTAGGGATTTCGGCAACTTAGTTTAAATCTTTATTTAAAATATTACAAAATTTTGGGTAAGTTTGGGATTTAAAGGTAAGTGACTAAATACTAGTCGTGAGTTTTTGCAATGTGAATGCTTTTGTTTTGCACAGAACAAGTTTTTAGTATTGGGGTATCATAGGATTCATTATTTTTAAAATTGAGATAAATTTCTGTTTATGGTCAAATGGGTGAGTGAGTGTAAAGGTGAACCCCCAGGGGTATTCGTGTAGTTAGTTTATGGGGGGTATCAGGGGGATAAATTTTTCTAATGGTAGTTTTTAAGGGGATGAATGTGTCGCAGTTTAGAGTTCTCAGGTGGGTGGGCCAGATTTAGGGCCTTTTTACATACATTTAATTTTTGTAAAGGTTTAGTCGGACACGGGAATGCATAGAGATGTTTGGGGTCTGGTGTTATGCCCGTGGGTTCTTACAACTATCAAGAAAGCGTTTGGTCAAGGTTGTATTGGAGTTTTAAGGGCCGAGATGTAGTTTTACAGTAGTAAGTGTGGATGTACTGAACGGAGTAAATTTGATCTTGAAGAGTGGGGGGGGGGGTTTCCGGGATGGGGTTTTGTGATTATTCTTACTGCAGCTTTTTGTTGGGGGTTTTTATTGGCTTTAGGGTGTTGCGCGTTGATCCCCCAAACACAAATAGTAAGGTGAGGTATGGATAAATAAGTGAGTGGATAGGTGAAGGGCATTTTTTCGGCACTAGTATCGTATCTTGGAGAGGATCCCAACGTTTTTTATACTTTTTTGGTTATGGTTTTGGATTGGGTGTGAAATTCGGTTGTTTTCAGGGATAGGCCCAGGAATTTTCCCCATTTTTGTCTGGTAATTAGAGGTTGTCGATCTTAAAGTTAATTTGTGCATTCCCGCCCCTGCCCAAACCAAACAAAATAGTAGGTTTTGTCCGTGTTAAGGTAGTTTATTGGTTTCCAAGTCGATATTTTTTTTAACCCTCGTTTTAAAAATGTTTGAGGGTGGGCAAATTAGGGTGAGAGATGACATAAGTCGTGCGTCAGCAAAGAGAATGGGTTTTTTAGGTGTTGGGATATTTTTTGGAAAACATTTTGTTATGAGGAAGTCAGGGGACCCAAAGGACACTTTCCTTCGGGGAACTCCGTATCAAGTGGGTGTTGTTGATGCGTTCTTTAAAGGTAACATACTAAAACCATTTGTAAGGTAAGATTTGAAATAAGCAAGCGCATGGCCCCCTTAACCAAAAGGGCAAGTTTGTGGATAGGATGTCGTGGTTACTGTGTCAAAAACTTTTTTTAGGTCAATAAAAAATTCCTAGTGGGAATTTCCTTATTTCCAATGCTGAGTAAAGCAGATCTGCATTTTTTTATTGCATCATTTGTCCTTTTATTTTTCCTAAATCCAAAATTTGGGAGGGGTTGATATGTTTTGTGCTGTTTTTAAAAGAATATAGTCCCTGTGCACGAGTTTTCCAAAAAATTTGGATAGCAAGGTAAAGTTTATTTGGCCCAAGTTATTTTAAATCTGTAGGGTCACCACCTTTATTATTGGTGTAACCCTTTCCATCTTGAGTAGTTTCGGGGAAAGGGGCTAGTTTCTAGTGACTTGTTAAAAAAAAATTAAAAGCATCAAAAGGGTATGGCCTCATTGACAGTAATTTGGGACATTAGACAGATTCCCTGAGTGTTTTTTAAGTGACTTTATAATCTGGTGACTTCCCAGGGCTCAGTTTGGTGCAAAATGAAGGAATTTTTGGGTTCCCCCCTTGGTATCCCCGGCATGGGCTTGGTATGTGGGGGTTTTATTGGCGAGATTAGATCCCATGGGTTGAGAAGAAGCGTTTATCTTGTTTGCTGGTCAGTGGAAAAAGTGGGTTTCATTTGGTTTGTTAGGACCAATTCTTGGGTTTTTTTTGTTTGTGGGTCCCTAGAAAAAAAACTGAGAGAGTGTTTTCCGGGCTTTTTATATCTCCTCAGGTCTGTGAATCTAGGAGTGTATAGTTTTTTGGCTTTCTTAAATTTCTTTGGTGAAACTGATGAATAGTGTTTAAGAATATCTTTGTTATAAGCCCTGTCTATATTCTTTTTAATTGGTGTTTCTTTTCAATGGGTTTTTCAGAATGTTGCTGGTTAAACCATGGGCAACCAAGCCATTTTTTTGTGATCTGCTTCTTTTTTTGGCAATGTTTGTTGATAGTCTAAGTAATTTGTTAAGAAAAATGTCTGTCCCCGTCTCAATACCTTGGCCTTTGGGGGAATTCTGGCCTGCAGAAATTTTCCAAGGGCCAAAGGTATTTATGACTGGACAGAATTTTTTTAAAAAATGGGGGAATGCTGTCGTTTTGGGGGGGTTTAAGGGCCCGCCATCAGCTGCCCATTGCGGCCCTGCTGGTCTGTTCTGGGAACTTTTGGGGTTAAATAATTTCCCCCATTCTCCACCGGCCAAGGAGGTGTAATCTAATCAAGTCTGCCTCCCCCCAGGCCCTCCCTTTGGGCCCTGGACTTGAGCGCCCTTCGAGGGTTCCCCCGGGCCCCTCAGCCGGTCAGCCTCGGTTAATTTTTTCATGTCCCCGGTCCCACCTGTGGACTTTAGAGGGAAAAGCCTGTTGATGGGGCTTTTATTTGACACCCTTCATTTCACCTTCACCATTTTCAACCCCACCTTGTCTGGGTGGGTGACCTCCCGGGAAGAGGCCAGTATGCCCCGGGTGCCCGGATTCTACTAGCACCCGGTCCCCCTTTATTACATCATTTTATTGCCCGGGGTAGCACCATAGAAATGTTCCGAAGGTTTTCCCAAATAAACCCCGGCCCCCACCTGGTTCCTTTGTCCAGGATGTTCACCAGTCTGTTGTGACTCCTGTGCAGTTTTCATTGATGGGGGGGGCCATTGGGCCCCTAATATCGCTCCTTGGAAGACTGATCAAAATTGCGGGGGAAAGGGGTCAATCCTCCTTCCAAACACAGGTGATTGGGGGGGAGAGCTTTTCCGCTCGTCAATCCCTTTTGTACGTAGGGGCAGAGGGCCTGTTATTGACCTTTCCTCTATCTCAATAACACGTCCTCATTTTATCAAAGCTCACTCCCGCCGTGCAAGACCTTCCGAATGCCCCTTTGACTGTCCCACCATACTTATAAATCCCCCTTTCCAAGGCGCCCGGGGGGCTATGAACCCCCCCACTCGCTCTCTATTCTCTTCAGGTGTTCTGTACTTCTCCGTTGTCCCTATGTTTCCCGAAAACTTTATCGGCCGCCCTAAAACTTGTGCCATTGTCCAAGATAATCAATCGCGGGCACGAGAATCTGGCTGTAAACCTCCTGAACAACTTCACGAAAGTCTCTGTTGACATATCTTCTGCCAACTCCAAATGCACAGCTCGAGTAGTGGCACAAGTAAACAGGCAGACATATACTTTCTGAGGGCCCACCCCTATCATCTCCTGGGTTCTTCAATGTGATAGCCCCAGTATAGTCTATTCCCCACAGTCCTCAAAGGGCCTGTCACTATGTACCTGCTCCTGAGGCAGCGGCGGTGGACCTGGGTATGGTAGGGTCCTCCCATTGTACCGCCGGCAGACCGTGCAACTCTTTAGCACCCTTTTGACGGCAGCTCGACCCTTCAGTACCCAGTAATTCTGACGTAGGCAGGTGAGGGTATCTCCAAACCCCCCATGTAAGGTCCTCTGATGGGCATCTTGTATCAATAGCTCTGACGCCCATCCCTCCTTTCCAAGTAGCACGGGATGTTTGGCCCCATAGCTGAGCTCAGAGTTTTGTATTCTTCCCCTGCATCTTATTAGCCCCGCATGATCTAGGAACAATCCCAATGTGTGAACCAATTTACTGTTTCCTGAGTCGTCGTTGGACACGCGTCCTGACGCCATAACCTGCTGCCTGGTCGCCAGTACTTCCAGCACTCCTGGAAACCTCTCCCTTTGGTACTGCCTTATCCAATATTCTCTGGGACCCACGAGAGACAACTGTCGACCTTGGCATACCTTGTCATGCAGCTTCCTCACAAATCGAAATACCATTTCCGCGACTCCTATAAGTTTCCTCCAAGAGGAGTAGCACCTGGGGTCAAATAATTCAGTTTTGGGTTTCCCCCCCGCAAAGGGGTACTTTTGCCCCGGTTTTTCCCCCCGGGAATTTCTGTTCCGGCCAGCAACCCCTTTGCGGGAAACCCAAAGTCGGGGCCTTTGAACCAAATCTCCCCGTTTTTTTTTAACTCAGTTTTTTTTTTGTGTGTCAACCCCCCCCCCTCGGCTTATCGGGCCCGGCCGGGGTTTTTTAATCGTAGGCACGTACAAAATTTGGTTTGACGTTGACTGTAGTTTTCCCCCCCCTTTTCCTTTTTACCCCCCGTTTTCCTGCCCAAAAGGGGAGCTTAGACAATTTGCAAAATTATCATGACTGTTTAAGGGGGTGACAACAGTATTCCCCCATTACGATTCCAAACTGTGATTTCCCAAATGTTTTTTGTGTCTCGCATTGTAATGGGCCCAAAAATTTAAGAAAAAGGCCCCGAAAAGCAAATTTTGGGGAGCTCCAAGTAATTAAACTTATAGCAGGAGCATACAAGTTAAATATTTTGAAGAAGAGTTCCCCTATATAAATCCAACACCCGTGAATTGTAGCCCCTCTGTTTTCTTATTGCAAAAGTTAAAGGGAAGGGTTTTTTTTTAATATATAAACAAAAGAGTTAGTAGTTTTTGGAGGTTATTTTGAAACAAATGATGGAAATTTTGGGGGGTTTGGGGAATTTTTCAGGGACTTTTGCACTCTTGTAGACACACAAAAAACAAGGGGTTCGGGGGTTTTACTTTATGATGAAGGTCGGGAAGCCCTTTTTTCAAAATGATGCAATTTTCCCAAGTTTAAAATATAAAAATTTTAAAATAAAAAGTTTTGATCCATTATAGTCCCCCCTGGGATCTTGTTGAGTTTCTCACATAATGAAAAAATTTTTTTCATTAAAAGCAGACCTTATCAATGTCAACAGTGCAAACCTTGTCCCATGATTTTTTAAAAATTTGCATTTCCCAGTTGAAAGGGCCTCGTGGGTCTTTGAAATACCCAAAAACACGACGTGTTTTGTTGAATGTATAAACAGGTGACACCCCCATTTAAACATTCCCTCCTCCACTAACATTCCACGCAACACTGTAACTGTCACACCAACACCACTACCAACTTTGTGTTCTTTACATTTATCAACAAAATTTTTATTAAACATTGCCTATTTGGTTAACCTAAATCACACCGAAACCACCACTTTATTATGCTCATCACTTTTTACTAACATTTAGAAAACCAAACGTTTCCCATCACACTCTTCACCACCACTTTTTTTACGCCCCATCACTTTTACTAACATTATAGACACAACTGCCCTCATCCCTCTTTACCACCACTTTTATTACGCTAAATCACTTTTTACAATATTATAGAAAACCAAACCGCTCCCCTCACCCCTTTTTCCCACCATTAATTACGCTCATCACTATGACAAACATTATAGAAAAACCACTGCTCCCCATCACACTCTTCCCAACACTTATATTCGGGTCTTCACTTTTTCAAAATATCATGCCCACCAAAAAGCCTTCATTATGATGCTCACTATATTTTATCAACACAAGTTTTATTCGTCATTATTTGAAATTAAGCCCATCACCACCACCTTTGTTCAGCACCCTTACACTTGTTTTCACAAATTGTGACAATCTTGTTTTTGGTAAAACTCTAAAACATTTTTTCCTTTTTGTGTTTTCAAGTTTTTTGTATCGGGAGTTTTTGGGTTGGGTTTTTTCCAGTACTTTTATGGGGCGACATCAGGTTGTATACCACAGGAGCAAGACTTGGAACATTGGAGACGTGAAGTCCCGGCAGGGGAGCTCGTTGGCTGACTGTCCCCCAAACTGACTAACCCAGGCCCGGTATTAACAGCCGAAGTGATGGAGGTCTGGGTTTACGGCTCCCCAAAGGGGAGGTGCTCAAACCCCCTTGTCGGAGGGCAGGCATGAGCCAGTATTCAGACCCGAGGGACCTGGTAGTCCGGGGGTTTATTTTGGGGGGGTACAAAGGGGGAAGTGCGGGTTTTCTGCCCAGTTCAATTTAGCCCTCACACCCGCAGTCACATGAGCTCTGTAACCCTGGGGGGGTCTTACAATTGATACAATTTTTTAGCAACAGTCCCCCTTTCTGTTTGATTTATATAACACCGTTCAGAAGGGTGAACACTGGCACACATGCCCCACCAGTGTGACTTAAAGGGCATTTCCTGGCGATGGGCCCCAGCTTTTTTCACTTAAAAAATCCCCACGTTGAGGAGGTTCCCCTTTCAATGCAAAGTAATAGCGTCCCGTTGAGGGGTGCGCGGGGGTGAATATAGCTGGCAAGTCCCCCCGGCCAGTCCACTCACTAATATCCCGACCGTTGGAAAGCCCACCCAGGGGGTTGCAACTTGCTCTGACGCCAGAAAATTGAGGATTCCCAAATTCCTTTTTTGACGTTGAGATGAAAAATAAGCACTTTTGGTGCCCTTGGTGGGGCCCGCTCGGGTTTGGGTGTTTGGCTATTCGCAGTGGAAGTTTTTTCTATAAATGGTGAATTTATTAGCACAAAGACGTAGTTATCCTCATCGTGGACAAACTTGATTTGTTTTTTTATTTGTCTACACTAACTTCGAAAAACCAGTTGCAACTTGGGTTTTCCCCGATCCAAAGTTTTTAGGGAAATCTAACCTGACAGCTTTGGAAGGGTGCGCCCACTGTATTGCTTTTTAGCAACTTTCTCTGGGAAACCTCGTTTCTTTTTTTTCCCAAACCTGTTTTTAAAAAAATATGTTTTAAAATCTCCTTACCCTTTTTCTACTCAAACACCAACAGCTATACTCATACGACAGGAGTTTTTTAAAAACTGGCGATGGGCTAAAGGATACCGGTGAATAAAGGGACAAGGAAAGGGGTATTCACCTCGCTAGACCCCAGGGAAAATGGGTTGGGGGGGCCTGCGGGTCGCAGTGCGATTTTCAAAGGGGCCCTTCACGGGCCCCCAGTCCCCTTTTTCGAGAGTTACCCCAAAATTTCACTACTCCTTAATTACTCCAAAAACCCGCAGCACTTAACCAGCTAGCACACCTGTCTAGGGAAAGAAAAGACAAATTTTTTTTACCTGTGGGGCAAACAATCAGCAAAAAACTTGCTTTTGTTTATAGTAAACCTTTGGGCAAATTTTTCAGTTAAAAACTGTCTCCAAAAGGGGTTACTAGGTAATGCAATGCTCGTTTTAAATTTTTTCTTAACCACTCCCTTTTTGTTTTTCCCAAATAAGCCCGCATTCCTCCCCGAAACACTCAAAGGGATAGAAGAAAAAACAGGTCATCTTCCTCATTTGAGAAATAACACATTTTGTACAAGTGGACAGGCTGATTCACTGGCAGGCCTCAGGTCTGGAAAAACCAACCACGCAGGAAAGGGAGATTCGCCCCAAATTTTTTCAGGGAGGCAGAAGGGGACTAGCTGGTCGGGAAAATCAGATATTTGAGTACCAACGGAGCATAAAATGTTTCCCCTACACTGCAAATTGATTTAAGGGGGAACAGCTGAGTTTAAAAAGGGGGAAAAGGTTGGGGGATTAAAAGGGGGAACAGCAGGGGGGAACTGAGCACCCACCCTTCGCCTCTCTTTACATAGTCAATATGGGCGAAAGTCTCGGGAGGGGAAGCAGTGCCTTGCTCAAGGTCACTGACTGAGGCAGACTTCTCAAGAGTTACCAAACACTGCAATACTCGTGCACATAGATATTCACTCCAAACTTGCAGAACTTCTAGCACACGTGTCTTGGAATGAAAGACGAATTTTCAGTGTGTGCACACCTGCGTTACCAACTATTAAGAGAAATACGAAATGTCATAAGCATGAGAGGATCTAGGTCATTGATAACAAGTGCAACTGTCGTCAATTAGATGAGTTTGAAATTTAATTTTAATTGAAGGTAGAAAACTTTAGTTGCTACATGAAATGATGTAATATTCTTAGATCATACTGTATGTTGTAAGATGGAGGGAATACCTTTAGGGTTTTTAGACATTGTTTGAAGGCATAACCGTCCGCAGGAGGACATATATATATTGGTTATGGTGTGGAGTTCACTTTTGTATGATTTCAAATTTTGTATGTAGTTTCGCTTTTAATAAAAAAAAAACAAAAAAAAAAAAAGATATTGGTAATACTATCCTCCCTGGTTGGGATATTCAAACGGAAACGTTTTAATGTTCCCCTGATCAGCATGATGACTTTGTTGCACATGTAACTGACTGGTATAATTCCTATGAGTGTACCTCTGTCGAGACTTTTAACAATGACCTTGTGAGCAGTATTCAGAACTACTTAGAACCGCAACTGAAACCTCATGGTTACGTAAATCCATCTAACTTCCATAATAACCATACCTCCTATAAAAACCATACCTATTACAATGATTCTAAAACTTCGAACATTGAAACGTACTGCTCGCAGACTAGCCTAGCCTATAGAAACATCGTACCCCTGGAATGATGACGCTCTTCCAAACTGCCCTTGCTGCTGCCAGAGAGCGTATGACAGAGCTTGCGGCAAACAGACTGGGAACAATTTGTCAATGGTCTCAGTGCTCACACCCCACTTAGCTGGGCATGGAGGGATATAAACAGAATTAAGGGTAAAAGAATGGGCAGATCGCGCACCCTCATCCCTTGCATAGGGCGAATGAGTTAGTCAATGCTTGCGCTGCTACATCTAGCTATGACAATCTTCCCAGTACCACACAGGCGAAATTAATGGACAAATATGATGCAAGGAGATTATTATTATTATAATCAAGGGGGAAGCGCTAAACCCGGAGGATTATACCAGCGCCTGGGGGGGGGGTGTGGAAGGCATTCAGGCTTAATCAGGGAACTGGAGCACAGATCCAATTCCCAAATCAAGGCCCCCTCACCCAAAATCAAAAAAACCTTCCTTTAGGGGTGCAAGGGAGACTTGTTTGTTTATGTCAGAGGAAGATACTGCAACATTCCTTTTTTACAATTTGAACTTTATGCGCACAAAATAGGGAAAAGG
>NC_069401.1:55263884-55281642 GCF_026875155.1 Cherax quadricarinatus | reverse complement strand
TGAAGGGGCAAATGTTCACTAAAGTCTGAAACCCGGGCCCTTTAATAACCAGCCAACCAACAGCATGTAGGGGGAAATGAAGATTTCCTTCCCATTATGTGATCATAGCAAGAACATGCATCTTGCTTGCCTTGTTTCTTTGGGGTCGCTTGATCGGGTCAGGAAATCATAAAAAGCTCTACTTCAGATCCTGGGAAGGGCATTTCGGGCAATGGTTTGGAATCCAACTCAAATTTATGCCTCTTTTCACGGTCTAAAAAAAGGGAAACCTGTTTGAAAATTGGATGTAAATTGTGAGATAAAACGAGTTAGCAATTATAATAAAAAAACGGGTTTTTTAAAATAGATTTAACAGTAATGGGGCTTTTAAAGGGCATAGATCCATGGGTAGTTTTTGTAAGCAAATTTGTCATTTCCCAACCAGTTTTTTAAAGGTTTACTTGTTTATGGGTCCCCCCACGGAAAGTTAAACCCATCGAGACATTTCTGGGGGGTTAAGCATTTTAGTTTTGAAAACCTGATTTTAAAATTTTTTTACATTGTCTACATTTCCCCCTCCCTTTTCCTTCATGCAGTTATCTACCTGCACAACTTATATTAAACTTTGTATAATATCCTTCCCTACATGCTGGTATGGTGATCCCAAACAGACGGGGGAAAAAAAACTTGTGTACAGTTCAGGACATTTATTAACCCTTTCAGGGTTTAGAGGCCCTTCCAAACTGTTTTCGGGTCAAAAAAAAAAAAAAAAAAAAAAAAAAAATTTTATGAAATGAAGAATCTTTTCCGATCTAATGACACCAAAAACAGAAATTTGATGGGAAAAATTATGGAATTTTGTCTCACGAAATTAGCAACTTGACGTGTTTCGCATTTGGGGATTTCGCCCCAAATTTGGGCCCAATTTTCGGCAATTCAGTGTACTAGTCACAAAAATCCATCTATTTCGCTGAACTCCATTTTTTTTTCGAAAGAGTAAAAGAAACCACACATTTCCCGATTTCAAGTATCCAATAAAGTGGTCAGAAATTGGCAATTTTGCCAATTTCACACAAATTTTGGAAGATGCCAATTTCCAAATAGGGTCCAGAATAAAGACAGACAGACATTCCTGGCACTAAAATAACATTTTCTCTGTTCATTAGTCATGTCCGCAGGCCCCTCTTGCATCTCTTGATTTCCACTTTGAATTTTTATAGTCACAAAAAGTAGATTTACTGTTATGCAGACTACTGCATTAGTGTAGAAATGGTATAAATAATATCAGTGCACTTGTGAAAGAATATTAGACTCACCAGTTGACGAGTATTGGACGTTTGGTCTGATTTGTTTACTTTTGAAATTTGGTAAAAATTTAACATTTCTGCTACTTTGAGCTTAATTTCAAGGTATTTTTCATTATGAAACCAATCAAAATCATCTCAATTTCTGTAATATATTTTCAATTCTATAAAATGAAACCAGGAAAGCTAGAATACAATCATAAATACCATACGAAAATACACTGAAAAGTCGCCGTTTTAAACCAAAAACACGGTCGGAATTTTTTTTTTTCATTATGCACTGTGTGCTGCAGGATTTTTTTTATACTGTGCACAGTGACCACAGACCCATTCTTTCATATGTAGGCCTACTAGCTTTCTCTCACTAGATTTGAAGGCGCTAGAATTCCGGTGTTCTAATATGTCAATAACCCTGGTGCGCAAGCTGTACTAGTACGTCAGAAACCTTGAAAGGGTTAAAGGAAACGTTTCACCACGAGTGGCTTCAGTCCTAATACACGGAAAACTAAGAAAATGCGTATATATAGTGGCAGGAGTCAGGTGAAGTGTCGCTTGGGTGGAGGTGGTAGTAGTAGTGAAACGAAGGTGGCGAGACGAATGGCTACCGAGGGACCTGTTGACATCATGTAACAGCACTTTCCAGAATGGGTAATATCCTGTTGATTAACAATTTTGAGATACTGTAACTCCCGGACTTCTGCTTTTTACTGTTACTGACAGCAATTAGAGCAGTTTCTATACATTTTCTCCATCTTAAATTGTCTTCTTTAACCCCTTGACTGTCACAACCCCCAATCCTGAGGTGTCTCTTGGTGTCGCCAAAAAAAAAAAAAAAAAAAAAAAAAAAAAAAAAAAAAAAAAAGATTCTTATGAAATGATAGAGAATCTTTTCCCGATTGTAACACAACCAAAAAAAAATAACGAAATTTGATGGAAAACTGACGGAATTACGCTCTCGCAAAGTTAGTGACCTCAGCGATTTTGTCCACTGAGCCCTATTTTCAGCTAATTCCATTGTTCCAGTCGACCAAACTCATAGCTATTTCTTTAGAACTCAGTCTTTTTTTTCTATTGATCGAGTACAGGAAACTGCCCATTTACCAATTTCAACTACCCAATAATGTGGTCAAAAAATTTGCAATTTGGCAAATTTCACGAAAATTAAAAAAATATGACAATTTCAAAGTAAGGTCCAGAATGAACAATGCAGACATTCTTGGCTCTAAAATAACTTTTTCTTTGTTCATCAGTCACATCTCCAGGCCCCTCTGATATTACTCTTGCTTTCTATTTTGAATTTTTATTCAAACAAAAAAAAATAGAAGATTTACTTTTATGCAGACTGCTGCAACATTGTAATAATTGTACAAATATGTGAACCCATTCATGGCTGCATATTAGAATGGCTAGTTGGACATTTATTGGACAATGATATAATTTGTTTACTTTTGAACATCGGCAAAAAAAAAATCAAACATTTCCCTTACTTTCAGCTCCATTTCCAGGTTCTTTTTATAGTAAACCAATCAAAATCACCTCTATTTCTATAATATGTTCTCCCTTCTATCAACTGAGACCAAGAAAACGAGTATACAACCATAAATACCATACGAAAATAGACCACAAATTCGGCAATTAAAAAAAAAAAAAAAAAAACCACACGGTCGGAGATTATTTTTTCTCATTATGCACTGCGTGCTCCAGGATTTTTTTTATATGGTGCACTGACCACACAGACCCATTCTCTCACATGTGGGCCTACTAGCTTTCTCCTGCTCGATTTGAAGCCGCTAGAATTTATGAGTATATATACGTCAAACACGGTACCCCGTAAGACGTATATATACGACCGAAACAGTCAAAGGGTTAATCACTAGTTTAGCCTCACTGATTTTCATGAGGTGTCGAACATCGTCCCTATGTTGAACACGCGTTTTTACGGTCATCATTTCTGCAAGCATTTTTGTGTTCAATGATCCTAATGTCCAGGGATCTGGCTGTTTCCCCCACATACTTTGTCACACCCCCAACATGGTAGTGTGTAAATTCCTGCACTTGTGCCGGAATCATGATTGGGTTTTTGTATCAGGTTCCTGATAGTAGAGGAAGATCTGGTAGATATTTTAGCCAGTTTTCTGTCAAACATTTTTGAAATGTTAATGTCAACATTGCTGACCGGTAAAACTATAACTTGGAGGCTTTTCTTCAACTTGATTAGTGTTGGTCTTGTTGAAGATGTGTGTTGCACATTTCCTGCAGTCTCGTATGTAGTGTAGGGGATAGTGTAGTGAACTAAAAGAATTGGTGATGTATGTGCATTCTTCGAGGAACTGCGGACTGGAAAGTCTGTAGGCTCTCTGAAAGAAGCCAATAACTACCCCTCTTAGTTCTGAAGAAGGACAACCAGTTACCTTTTCTCGACATTCTCCTACTCACTGGTGAAAACAGACTTTAAAAGAAAGTCTACCATAAACCTACCTACAAGAACGATCCACATTTCTTCTCTCACCATGATACCAAAACTAGAAGAGGGGTAGTTACTGGCTTCTTTCCGAGAGCCTACAGAATTTCCAGTCCGCAGTTCCTCGAAGAATGCACATACATCACCAATTTTTTAGTTCACTACACTTTCCCCTACACTTCATACCCGACTGCAGGAAACGTGCAACACATCCTCAACAAGAAAAGCCTCCAAGTTACATCATTTTACCAGTCAGCAACGTTGCCATTAATGTTTCAAAAGAATTTGACAGAAAACTGGCTAAAATATCTACCAGCTCTTCAACTATTAGGAACCTGATACAAAAACCCAAGCATGATTCTGGCACAAGTGCAGGAATTTACACTCTACCATGTGGGGTGTGTGACAAAGTATGTGGGGGAAACAGCCAGATCCCTGGACATTAGGATCACCGAACACAAAAATGCTTGCTGAAATGATGACCATAAAAACGCGTGTGTTCAACATAGGCACGATGTTGGACACCTCATGAAATTCAGCGAGGCTAAACTAGTGATTAAAGATGATTTAAGACGGAGAAAATGCATAGAAGCTGCCCCAATTGCTGTCAATAACACTAACGCAAAAGTCTGGTATTTACAGTATCTTAAAATTGCTAATTAACAGGATACTACATGTTACATGTTACATGTCAACAGGTCCCTCTGTAGCCATCTGTCTTACCATCTTAGTTCCACTACTACTACCACCTCTACCCAAGTGACACTTCACCTGACTCCTGCCACTATATATACGGGCTTTCTTAGTTTTCTCTGTATTAGGACTGAAGAAGCCACTCGTGGCAAAATGTTTCCTTTAATAAATGTCCTGAACTGTACACAAATGTCTTTTTCCACATTAATTTTTTGCAAGCTTAACCCAACAACAATCTAAAATGTGAGGTCAGAGGTCAGAGACCTCAAATCTATTTCAAAACATTAAGCAAACCTGAAAAATTACAAGTTTACAAAAAGGGTTTGTATTAGGACATCTCTGTTAAGACCTTTATCAAGTTTTACAGATACAAACTACATACACACACACACACATTATACATAGCAAAGCAAGAGGCAAAGAGTGAAACTGTTAAGCGTGATGAACGATGGATCTGTGGACTGCAGGATATAAAACACAGATACAATAAATGCCCTTTCTGCAAGTACATTTTTATCATTGCAGGCATTACACTATTTGTATTCAATTCAGGCATAGCAACTTTGTGCCCTTAGTAAGATGAACCACTCCTAAATGAAGTCTTTGTATAAAAAAAACCTACTCTCACAATTTGAACACCTTTTCCTCCTTTACTACCCTTGTGCTACCCTTAAGAAAATGCCACCACACTTCCTAACACTATGAAGAAAAATCTGCATAAAACTAAAAAAATGTGACTTGGTATCCATGGTAGACATGAATTATTAGTTTCCAGAGTCAACAAATGCCAGAAGAAAAAAATACTACCAGAAATGTCTACTAAATTGTTCACACATTGCTTGGAAGAAAACCGAGCCAACACTTTCCAGCAAGGTTATGTTGGCATACCCATGTGGCAAACCACTGGAACTAAACATATTACAGTGATATTCTTGACAATAAAACTGTACAGTAACAAAATCATCATCCAGACACCAGACATTTCAACAACCAGTGTACCTTCTGCAGTACTCTACAGACAGGACTGCAATGAAAATGTAACGGCTTAAAGAGTACTTTAAAATCTACCAGGAATGGGTGGCAGCAGCGAAGGGAGGGGAGGGGGAGAATCCTAACCTCAAGAAACTCCTCCAGAAATGACCAGAGAACCTATTTCCAAGTCAGTTCGACTGTCCCCCCCACCCAACCATTGCAGCACCAACACTAATGCCGCCCTCCCACTCTTGCCATTCTCTCCACTCCCACTCCCTTAACCACATCCCCATTGGCAACATGCACAGTGACCCAGACCCTACCTCCCCCACACCTGTCAGATGAGCAACACACAGAGGGAGCAGAAAGCAAGAATCAGCACATAAGGAAAAGTAAACTGCACAACAATTGGGGGCTCGAACCTATGGCAGGGGAAAGTAAAACAGTGTGGTACACAAATGCAGGTATAGCTATCACAAAGCTGAGCTACACGATATCAGATGCCACATTTCCAATTGGATATCAGGTAATATGGAAAGAGTCAATGGGAAGCAGATGAGTGGTACTTTTTAATCAGAAACCAAATGAGCTGAGAAAAAATAAACACTATTTCATAATGAGCTTAGTTAATGCCAAGGGACCTATAAGTCACAGTGATATGCAACACCCCCTAACTACAGAGACAAGGATATAAAAAACCACTGGTTGACTTCATAGCTGAAGCAGCTACGAGTGCCTGCAGGACAGAGCTACTCATGGACGATTTCAGTAAGAGATTAGGTGAATTGGCATCTACATGGCAGACCAGAAACACACAGGACTAGGTTGACGAAAGTGATCAGAGAAAATTGTCTGCATGTTAAGGACATGAAAGAGGAGATAAGCTAATAAGACATGGCCAAGTATTTACCACAAGCTTGTCAGACATCAATGAAAAGAATAGGAGAGCTCCAGTACTGCAGTGCTTTACTTTGTGGATCTAAATGTAGTGGGAAGAGTTAAACAAGGTAACTTTGCAAGGATGAGGATATGCCTGAATGCAGTGAAGTGGGAAATCGAACTGGAAGGAAAGTTAGTGGATGTAATGGAGTACATAGCTGGCAGAAGAGCACTTCATACCCAAGAGGAAAAATGGGAAAGAGGAAAGACAAGAGACCCCTTGATATAACCAGAGATGCAGAGAGGCAAAAAGGAGAAGCATAAGAGCATTGAAAACTACAGGAAGTGAAGGACAGAAAATAGAATTGAACAATTAGCAAAATTAATATGCAAAAGTGAGGAGAGAGAATCAGAGTGAAATAGAAGCTAAGGCCAAGTCTAAACAAGAACTGCTTCACAGCCATTTCAGAAGACAGAACAGTAAAAGACTGGGTAATTCAACTCGAAGTTGAGTTCAATTACTCAGTTGCAAATTTCAGTACCTCTGCACCAACTCAAAGTGGAGAGCTTATGGAAAATGAAGTCTGTGAAGTGTTGAACTAACAGTTCAAAGAGGTCTTCTTAATGGAAACTGGGGCAATGTCAGAAAGACTAAGGTAAAGAGTACACTAACAGAAACTGGACATCATAAACACAATGTGTAAAAAAAATCGTGAAGTTGGATACATCAAAGACAGTAGGACCTGACATGGTGTCACTAAGGATTCAGTGAAAGGGACCAGAAGCATTATCCAAACCACTAGCTAAGAAGTGCAACACCCGCTCGCACGCTCACCCGCCCATGCCCACTCTCGCGCCCACTCACACTAGCCTAGTCATTGCCAACAAACTGCCCAGCCTTACTCAGGTACATGCAAAGTATCACAAACTGCCACACTGATAATTACTTTACTCGATACAATTTTTGCACAAGACATACCAAAGGATAGTGGTACCAACATTTTCATACGAGTTTGCAGCATAGGTTTTGAATACTACAGTAAAAAGGAGGATAGGGGCAGCAGAGATGTCATGTTTGAGAGCAATGTATTAGAGAACATTAAGCAGAGAATTCAGAGTGCAAAAATTAAAAGGCAAAGTGGTACAACTCAGAAGGATGAGGAATTTAGATGGTTTAGGAAAGGAGAACAATGCAGAGGGATAGGTTGACAGTGTATAAATCTGAGGTGAAGGGAGGAAGGAAGGGGCATTCTAGAATGGTTTGAGGGAGGGGCTTCAAGAGGCTTCAAGTTAAAGGGACCAGAGCATCCAGCAGGCTTGCAAGAGTTTGATACAAGTGAAGACGAGTGGTTTTTAATGGACATGCTGTTGGGGTGTAAGCAGGGTAATTTTTACAAAGGGATTCAGGGAAACCAGTTAGTCAGACTAGAGTCCTGGAGGCAGGAAGGACAGTGGCTGCACTCTGAAAAAGGGGGTGGGGGATACTGCAGTTGGAGGGTACTTGGACTGTGTTTTCAGCATACTTCTATAAAGATAACGACAAAAGTCAATGTTTTCTTTGGGTCACTATGCCTTAGTGGGAGACAGCCATCGAGTTAATGTGTATCATCAAGCAATGAAACAAATGTAGTTTCATCTTTTTCCCCTTGTAATACTGTAAACTTCTAGCAAGATAGCTTATATGTTTATTTCATCTTTTATTCTCATCTGGTCTACAAATGCAATATTTACACCTACAAGAAATAATGCACTCTTCCCTAACCAAAATAAAGTTTCTTGAAGCAGGTAAAGGGCACCTGATCCAAATAATTGGATCTACAGCGGACCCCCGCCTCATGAATGCATCGTGTCACATTAAATCCACCATACTAAGCATTTGAATGCAAAAATTTTGCCTCGCCTCACAATAAAAAAAAAATCGCCTTACGTTATTCATCCGGGACACGTCCCACATGTGGCCTCAGCTGCCCCGTGGGTGCCAGTGTTTACAAGCCAGCCAGTGTGGTCGCATATAAGCATACATTCGGTACATTTCATATTATCACAGTGTTTTTAGTGCTTGTAACTGCAAAATAAGTCACCATGGGCCCCAAGAAAGCCTCTAGTGCCAACCCTGTGGTAAAAAGGGTGAAAATTACTATGGAAATGAATAAAGAGATACTTGCTAAGTACGAAAGTGGAGTGCGTGTCTCAGAGCTGGCCAGGTTGTATACCAAACGCCAATAAACCATTGCTACTATCTTGACCAACAAAACAGCAATCAAGGAAGCTGTTCTTACAAAAGGTGCAACTTTGTTTTTGAAACAGAGATCACAAGTGATAGAAGATGTTGAGAGACTGATACTGGTGTGGATAAACAAAAAACAAATATTAGGTGATAGCATCTCTCAAGCGATCATATGTGAAAAGGCTAGGAAGTTGCAGGAGGATTTAATTAGAAAAATGCCTGCAACTAGTGGTGATGCGAGTGAATTTAAGGCCAGCAAAGGTTGGTTTGAGAGATTTAAGAATCGTAGTGGCATACATAGTGTGATAAGGCATGGCGAGGCTGCCAGTTCGGACCAAAAAGCGGCTGAAAAATATGTGAAGGAATTCAAGGAGTACATAGACAGTGAAGTATTGAAACCTGAACAAGTGTTTAATTGCGAAGAAACAGGCCTGTTTTTTAAGAAAATGCCAAGCAGGACCTACATTACTCAGGAAGAAAAGGCAATCCGAGGACATAAGCCTATGAAAGACAGGCTTACTCTTTTGATGTGTGCTAATGCTAATGGTGATTGCAAGGCGAAGCCTTTATTGGTGTATCACTCAAACTCCCAGAGCGCTCAGGAAAAACAATGTCCTCAAGGCTAATTTGTGTGTGCTGTGGAGGGCAAATGGTAAGGCATGGGTCACTAGGGACTTTTTCTATGACTGGTTACACCATGCATTTGCCCCCACTGAAAAATTACCTAATGGAAAAGAAATTAGACCTTAAGTGCCTCCTGGTATTAGACAATGCTCCTGGTCATCCTTCAGACTTGGCAGAGCGACTTCCTGAGGACATGAGCTAAATTAATGTCAAGTTTTTGCCTCTTAATACCACTCCTCTCCTCTCCTCTCCAGCAGCCCATGGACCAGCAGGTCATTGCAAACTTCAAAAAACTCTACACAAAAGCTATGTTTCAAAAGTGCTTTGAAGTGACCTCAGACATTCGATTGACTAAGAGAGTTTTGGAAAGATCACTTTAGTATCCTCAGTTGTGTAAACCTTATAGGTAAGGCTTGGGAGAGAGTGACTAAGAGGACCTTGAACTCTCCTTGGAAGAAACTGTGGCCACAATGTGTAGAAGGGTTTGGGGCTAACAATGAGAAGCGTATGCCAATTGTGGAATCCACTGTGGCATTGGGGAAGTCCTTGGGGTTGGAGGTTAGTGGGGAGGATGTGGAAGAGTTGGTGGAGGAGGACAATGAACTAACCACTAATGAGCTGCAAGATCATCTTCAACAGCAAGAGGTCAGACCTGAGGAAACTGCTTCAGAGGAGGGGAGAGAGAAATTGAGGAAGTTGCCTACTTCAAAGATTAAGGAAATGTGCGCAAAGTGGGTTGAACTGCAAACCTTTACAGATGAAAATCACCCTGACACAGCTACTGCAAGCCGTGTTGGCAACCTGTACAATGACAATGTTATGGCCCATTTTAGGAAAGTCTTAAAGGAATGGGAGGTACAGAGCTCTATGGACAGATTTGTTGTGCAACAGAGGTCCAGTGACTCTCAAGCTGGTCCTAGTGGCATTAAAAGATGAAGGGAAGTAACCCTGGAAAAGGACTGCTACCTCAAGTCCTAATGGAAGGGGATTCCCCTTCTAAACAAACTTCCACACACTCCCCTCCTCCCATCCCTTCAATCATCACAAGATCTTCAATAAAGGTAAGTGTCATGTATTCTCTTCTTATCAGAGTAGTAATTATGCATGTCTTCTTCAGTTTGTGTGTATTAAAATTAATATTTAATGTGTTAAATTTTTTTTTCATACTTTGGGGTGTCTTGCATGGATTAATTTGATTTCCATTATTTCTTATGGGGAAAATTAATTCGGCTAACGATAATTTCGGCTGACGATGAGCTCTCAGGAATGGATTAATATCGTAAGGCGGGGGTCCACTGTACTCTCCCATTCCTTGGCTTAAATCTGATGGCCTTTCATTCCCAAAGGCACTGACTCCTACAGCTTTAGTGCTACTCCCCTTGAAAAAAATACTTCTTATACTTTGCTCTTAATGTTAGTACTACTTTCATGCTTTCCAATTCAAAATGCTTTAGCTTTATTATCTCTCACTAAGATTTCAAACCAGGTCTAATCAAGCAAGTTTCCTCTAACTTCAAACTGTGCAACTAATTATGCTTACAAACTCACCTCATTTTTACTATGACACCACTGCTGTGCTCGCTTTGTTGATACCTGCAATTAAACACTTTGCTAGTGGCTTGGAAGTTTTATGAATGTTATATTCCACAAGAAAGCATTAAATGTAAATGGGTCATATTTAAAAAAAAAAAAAAAATATTCTTTTTTCTTCTTTTGGTACAGTGATACAATAAGATATCCATTACACATTTTAGGTGAACACTGACTAAACTTCTAATGGTAAATATCTATTAAAACTACATTACATTAAATGCTTCATAATATATACGGGCCCTGCTTATAAAGCAGGTTAAGTTCCAGGCTACTGCTGTAAAGCAAAAATCACTAAAGTGAAAGCCTTTTTTCAATTTCAAATTATTATAAAAATCTGATGACATGTTTACACTATCATATTAAGTGAACAATAGAGCTAGATCTAAAAAGTGTATATACAGTAAACACATTACTTACCTTAATATATTTTCATCCATAGCTTATAGTGAGTAGTGAATATCAAAATAGTGTATAATACCGACAGGTTGCTAAGCAAGATGCATGTGCAACAGTTAGGCATCTTTATCCAGAAACGTTCTGCCTACACAGTAAGGTTTTTCAGTTGAGTACAAAAAAGTTGAAGCCCACTGTGTAATCAAAGTGTTTTTGGAATAAAGAGGCCTAACTGTTGCATAAATGCCTTGCCAACCCTAGAGTAGTAAATATATTTACTGTAGGAAGTCTGAACAAATGAAGTGCAAAATGCCGTAAAGCAAAGCACTGTAAAGCAGGGCCCACCTGTACCAGAAGTACATTTTTTTTTTTTTTTTTTTAACAAGTCAGCCATCTCTCACCAAGGCAGGATGACCCAAAAAGAAAAAATCCCTAAAACGAAAAATACTTGCATCATCATTCAACAATTTACCCTCATTCATACATAATCACTGTTTTTGCAGAGGTGGCCCGGTACAACAGTTTAGAAGCATATATATACGTATATAGATACAATATAAAAAGTGACCTGAAATAATAAACTCCATATAGAATATAATATCAGGGCTCCAATTATACTATACATATTTTTTTTTTTTTATTAACACACTGGCCGATTCCCACCAAGGCAGAGTGGCTCGAAAAAGAAAAACTTACACCATCATTCACTCCATTACTGTCTTGCCAGAAGGGTGCTTTACACTACAGTTTTTAAACTGCAACATTAACACCCCTCCTTCAGAGTGCAGGCACTGTACTTCCCATCTCCAGGACTCAAGTCCGGCCCCGGTTTCCCTGAACCCCTTCATAAATGTTACTTTGTTCACACTCCAACAGTACATCAAGTATTAAAAACCATTTGTCTCCATTCACTCCTATCAAACACGCTCATGCATGCCTGCTGGAAGTGCAAGCCCCTTGCACACAAAGCCTCCTTTACCCCCTCCCTCCAACCTTTCCTAGGCAGACCCCTACCCTGCCTTCCTTCCACTACAGACTGATACACTCGAAGCCATTCTGTTTCGCTCCATTCTCTCTACATGTCCGAACCACCTCAACAGACAACAGTTTTGGTAATCCCGCACCTCCTCCTAACTTCCAAACTACGAATTCTCTACATTATATTCACACCACACATTGCCCTCAGACATGACATCTCCACTGCCTCCAGCCTGCTCCTCGCTGCAACATTCATCACCCATGCTTCACACCCATATAAGAGCATTGGTAAAACTATACTCTCATACATTCCCCTCTTCGCCTCCAAGGACAAAGTTCTTTGTCTCCACAGACTCCTAAGTGCACCGCTCACCCTTTTCCCCTCATCAATTCTATGGTTAACCTCATCTTTCATAGACCCATCTGCTGATACGTGCACTCCTAAATACTGTTCACATATATGCTTCAATGTAAACACTTGATCTACACATCCCCTACCTATTCAAAAGCCTCCTTGCCCATCTGCAATCCTATTTTTTTTTTTTTATAAGTCGGCCGTCTCCCACCGAGGCAGGGTGACCCAAAAGAAAGAAAATTCCCAAAAAGAAAATACATTCATCATCATTCAACACTTTCACCTCACTCACACAATCACTTTCTGCAGAGGTGCTCAGAGCACAACAGTTTAGAAGCATATACAGTGGTCCCTCGCTTTTCGTAGTTCCCGGCAATTGTAAATTTCACCAATCATAGGGTAATTTTCGTATAAACATGGACTCGCTTTTCATAAGTTGACTCCCAAGTCGTAATTCGTCCTGGACGCGTACCCACAGCATGAGCCGTGGCAGCAGCCAGTCTGGCATTGTTTACCAGTGAGCGAAGGTCCCCTCACGTGCTCCAGCAAATTATTTCATATTTCATTTATTTTAGTGCTTGCAAGTACTAAATAAGCTACCATGGCTCCAAAGAAAGCTCCTAGTGCAAGCCTGTGGTAAAGAAGGCGAGAAATACGATTGAATTTAAGAAAACGATCACTGAACAATATGAAAGTGGTACAAGTGTGGTCGAACTGTCCAGGATGTATAAGAAACCCTACACAACCTTATGTTCCATAGTGGCCAAGAAAAAGGAAATCAAGGATGCTGTTGTTGCAAAGGGGGTAACTATGCTGACAAAAATGAGATCACCAGTACTCCGAGAGGTTGAGAAGTTATTATTGGTGTTTATAAATGAGAAACAATTAGCAGGAGATATTCTTATGACTTCAATTATTTGTGAAAAGGCTAGGCAGTTGCATGAAGATTTGGTAAAGAAACTGCCTGCAAATAGTGGTGATGTGAGTAAATTTAAGGCCAGCAAAGGCTGGTTTGAGAGATTTAAGAACCGTACTGGCATACACAGTGTGGTAAGGCATGGCGAGGCTGCCAGTTCAAACCACAAGGCGGCTGAAAAATACGTGCATGAATTCCAGGAGTACATAGAGGCTGAAGGACTGAAACCTGAACATGTGTTCAATTGTGACGAAACAGGCCTCTTTTGGAAGAAAATGCCAAAGGGACCTTCATTATACAAGAGGAAAAGGCAATGCCAGGACACAAGCCTATGAAAGACAGGCTGATGCTAATGTTCTGATCTAATGCTAGTGGGGATTTCGAAGTGAAGCCATTACTAGTGTACCATTCAGAAAATCCCAGTGTGTTCAGGAAAAACAATGTTATGAAGAGTAAATTGTGTGTGTCTTGAAAATCTAATAGTAAGGGCATGGGTCATGAGGGAAATTTTCGTCGAGTGGGTTCAATGTGGGCGTTTGGCCCCTAGTGTGAAGGAGTATCTCCTAGAAAAAAAATTGGATCTCAAGTGCCTCCTAGTAATGACAATGCACCTGCTCATCCTCCAACTTGGATGACTAATTTTCGAGGGTTTGGGTTTATCACAGTAAAGTTCTTGCCCCCAAATTACCACCCCTCTCCTCCAGCCCATGGACCAGCAGGTCACTGCAAATTTTTAAAAAATCTACACAAAAGCAATGTTTCACAGGTGCTTGACTGACCAGACACTCACTTGACCCTAAGGAAATTTTGGAGAGAAAAACTTCAGCATCCCCCATTGCATAACCCTTATTAGCTTGGCTTGGGAGGGAGTGAAATACCCGGACTTCGAACTCTGCCCGGAGAAATTGTGGCCAAAATTGTGTCGACAAGAGGGATTTTGAAGGGTTTGGGACTGACCCTGATGAGCCTATGTCTGTTGTAAAATCAATTGTGGCACTGGGGAGTTCCATGGGGTTGGATGCGAGTTTGGAGGATGTGGAAGAATTGGTGGAAGACCACAATGAAGAGCTCACCACTGAGGAGCTGCAAGAGCTTCAGCAGGAAGAGCAACACATCGCAGCTCAGAATCTTGCTGCAGAGGAGGAGGAAGAGAGATGGAAGAAGGCGCCTTCTTCAGAAATTAAAGAGATTTTTACTATGTGGGGTAAGATGGAAAGCTTTATGGAGAAACATCACCTTAACAAGGTTGTTGAAGCCATATTGGCAACATGCACAGTGACAAAGTCTTGGGCCATTTTAGGGAAGTGTTCAAGAGATGCCAGAAGCAGAGCTCTCTCCACAGTTATTTTGCAAGACAGGACTTTATTGACTCAAGGTGGTCCTAGTGGCATTAAGAAACAGAGAAGACAAGCAACCCCAGAAAAGCAATTGGTACCTGAGGTGTAGCTGGAAAGGGATTCCCCTTCCAAACTATAAACAATCCACTCTCTCCTCCTCCAGTCTCCCATACACTAAGAAAAATCTCCAATAAAGGTAAGTGTTATGCTGTTAATGTTTCATTCATCATTTCCCATTGTATTGTTTATATACTACATGTATATTTCATGTAAAAATTTTTTTTTTGTTTTAATACTTCTGGGTGTCAGGAACGGATTAATTACATTTACATTATTTCTTATGGGGAAAATTGATTCGTAAATCGTAAATTTCGTTTATAGTAACGGTTCCAGGAACGGATTAATTATGAAAACGAGGGACCACTGTACGTATAAAGATACACAACATATCCTAGCAAACTGCTAATATCCCAAACCCCTCCTTTAGAGTGCAGGCATTGTGTTCCCATTTCCAGTACTCAAGTCCGGCTATATAAAAATAACCGATTTCCCTGATTTTTTTTTTTTTTTTTTTTTTAAACAAGTCGGCCGTCTCCCACCGAGGCAGGGTGACTCAAAAAAGAAAGAAAATCCCCAAAAAGAAAATACTTTCATCATCATTCAACACTTTCACCACACTCGCACATTATCACTGTTTTTGCAGAGGTGCTCAGAATACAACAGTCTAGAAGCATACACATATAAAAATACACAATATATCTCTCCAAACTGCCAATATCCCAAACCCCTCCTTTAGAGTGCAGGCATTGTACTTCCCATTTCCAGGACTCAAGTCCGGTTATATAAAATAACTGGTTTCCCTGAATCCCTTCACTAAATATTACCCTGCTCACACCAACAGATAGTCAAGTCCCCAATACCATTCATCTCCATTCGCTCCTATCGAACACGCTCATGCACGCCTGCTGGAAGTCCAAGCCCCTCGCCCACAACACCTCCTTTACCCCCTCCCTCCAACCTTTTCGAGGATGACCCCTACCCCGCCTTCCTTCCCCTACAGATTTATACGCTCTCCATGTCATTCTACTTTGATCTATTCTCTCTAAATGACAAAACCACCTCAACAAACCCTCTTCAGCCCTCTGACTAATACTTTTATTAACTCCACACCTTCTCCTAATTTCCACACTCCAAATTTTCTGCACAATATTTACACCACACATTGCCCTTAGACAGGACATCTCCACTGCCTCCAACCGTCTCCTCGCTGCTGCATTTACCACCCAAGCTTCACATCCTATAAGAGTGTTGGTACTTACTTTACTTTCATACATTCCCTTCTTTGCCTCCATAGATAACGTTTTTTGACTCCACATATACCTCAACGCACCACTCACCTTTTTTCCCTCATTAATTCTATGATTTAACTCATCCTTCATAAATCCATCCGCGACACGTCAACTCCCAAGTATCTGAAAACATTCACTTCTTCCATACTCCTACCTCCCCAATTTGTTATCCAATTTTTCTTTATCTAATCATTTGATACCCATCACCTTACTTTTTCTATGTTCACTTTCAACTTTCTACCTTTACACACATTCTCAAACTCATCACTAACCTTTGCAATTTTTCTTTAGAATCTCCCATAAGCACAGTATCATCAGCAAAAAGTAACTGTCAATTCCCATTTTGAATTTGATTCCCCATAATTTAATCCCACCCCTCTCCCGAAACACCTAGCATTTACTTCTTTTACAACCCATCTATAAATATATTAAACAAACCATGGTGACATTACACATCCCTGTCTAAGACCTACTTTTACCGGGAAGTATTCTCCCTCTCTTCTACACACCCTAACTGAGCCTCACTATCCTCATAAAGCTCTTTACAGCATTTAGTAACTTACCACCTATTCAATACACTTGCAACGTCTGCCACATTGCTCCTCTATCCACTATCATATGCCTTTTCTAATCCATAAATGCATTAAAAACTTCCCTACCTTTATCTAAATACTGTTCACATATATGCTTCAATGTAAACACTTGATCTACACATCCCCTACCACTCTGAAGCCTCCTTGCTCATCCGCAATTCTACATTTGTCTTACCTCTAATTCTTTCAATTATAACTCTACCGTATACTTTTCCTGGTATACTCAGTAAACTTATTCCTCTATAATTTTTACAATCTCTTTTGTCCCCTTTCCCTTTATATAAAGGGACTATACATGCTCTCCGCAATCCCTAGGTACCTTCCCTCTTTCATACATTTATTAAACAAAAGTACCAACCACTCCAACACTACATCCCCCCTGCTTTTACATTTCTGTCATGATCCCTCAGTTCCAGCTGCTTTACCCCTTTCATTCTACGTAATGCCTCACGTACCTCCACCACACTTACATTCTGCTCTTCTTTCACTCCTAAAAGATGGTATACCTCCCTGGCCAGTGCATGAAATTACCGCCTCCCTTTCTTCCTCAACATTTAAAAGTTCCTCAAAATATTCTCGCCATCTACCTAATACCTCCCTCTCCCCATCTACTAACTCCCCTACTCTGTTTTTAACGGACAAATCCATACTTTCCCTAGGCTTTCTTAACTTGTTTAACTCGTTCCAAATTTTTTCTTATTTTCATTAAAATTTCTTGACAGTGCCTCTCCCACTCTTTCATCTGCTCTCCTTTTGCACTCTCTCACCACTCTCTTCACCTTTCTTTTACTCTCCATTATACTCTGTCTTCTTAAAACACTTCTGCTTTGTAAAAACCTCTCGTAAGCTACCTTTTTCTCTTTTATCACACCCTTTACTTCATCATTCCACCAATCACTCCTCTTTCCTCCTGCCCCCCCCTCCTATAACCACAAACTTCTGCCCACATTCTAATACTGTATTTTTAAAACTATTCAACCCTCTTCAAGCCCCCCACTACTCATCTTTGCACTAGCCCACCTTTCTGCCAATAGTCGCTTATATCTCGCCCGAACACTTCTTCCTCCCTTAGTTTATACACTTTCACCCCCCTCTTATTCTTGTT
>NC_069401.1:55222797-55263384 GCF_026875155.1 Cherax quadricarinatus | reverse complement strand
AAGTTTTTCTTTTTCGGGCCACCCTCCCTTGGTGGGAATCGCCAGTGTGATAATAAAAAATAAAAAAATACTCTGATAATTATACTTATGTATACCTGTACCTAAACAAACTTACATACTGTGCTGGCGTGCAGGTACACATTAAAATCAGTAAGCGTCTTATGTCTCGAGACGTCATATTAGTTATGATAATAATCATCTAGTCTCATTAAATGTCGTATATTACGTTAACATACTTATTTTCATTAATCCATCTATGATATTTTTCAAAATTATATAATAAACACGATGCATAACATATAAAGATGATAAATACACCCCACAGTAGAATAAATAAACATAAATGAGATGTGGTAGCAGACGACTTGCACAAATGATGCCATATTAGAAATAATAATAATAATAATAATAATATAATAATAATAATAATAATAATAATAATAATAATAATAATAATAATAATAATAATAATAATAATAATAATAATAATAATCATCGAGTCTCATTAAATGTCATATATTACGTTAATATATACATTTTCATTAATCCATCCATGATATTTTTTTCAAAATTATATAATAAACATGATACATAACATACAGATGATAAATACACTCCACAATAGAAGAAATAAACATGAATATGAGATGTGGTAGCCAGGCAGCTTGTACAAGTGACGGCAAGAATAACATTTTCTCTAGTCTAACATAAGAGAAAATGTGTTACTGGGGGTAACTGTAAAAAATTATTCCTTTCGTATGTATTTATTTATTTATTTATTTACAATTTGAGCACACATACAGAGGTACAAAAAAATACAGATAAGAGCAGCATGCCAAAGCCACTTATACTATGCATAGCATTACGGACTGGCTTAAAATTAACTTAAGATTAACTAAGCAATGATGAAATCAGTGATAAAACATTAATGTAAACAGATTACTATAAAGCACAAGTGAGTATTACAAAGACAGGTCATATGGTTGCATGCATTGTTGTACATTCAGTAGAATGGAGTATTCTGTTAGGTAGTGTATTTAAAAAATAATAAAGTTAGATTGGTTTTAGGTTTAACATTTATGTGATATAATTGTGAGAAACATTTAAGATATACAATTTATAAGGTTCAGTTATTCAGTATTTATTTGGTTTTGGGTGAGTAATGATCTTTGAGAAGAGACTTGAATTTATAAACAGGTAGTGTTTCTTTATATTTACAGTAATGAATTCCAGATTTTAGGCCTTTTATGTGCAGCGAGTTTTTGCATAGTGCGAGATGGACACGAGGAACATCAAAGAGTGATCTGTGCCTTGTGTTATGGTCATGTGTTCTGTTGAGGTTGGCAAGGAGATGTTTGAGGGGAGGGTTAATATCAGAGTTAAGTGTTCTATGTATGTAATAGGTGCAGTAATAAGTATGGATGTTTTGTATGGTGAGTAGGTTTAGTGTATTGAATATTGGTGGAGTGTGCTGCCTGTAGTGAGAATTTATCATCATTCTAACTGCAGCCTTTTGTTGGGTAATTAGTGGTCTGAGATGGTTACTTGTTGTTGAGCCCCATGCACAAATTCCATAGGTGAGATAGGGGTAAATCAGAGAGTGATATAGGGCCAGGAGGGCTGACTGTGGAGCATAGTACCGTATCTTCGATAGTATGCCTACAGTCTTGGAAATTTTCTTAGAAATTTGTTGTATATGTGTATGAAATTTGAGTCTATTATCAAGGTGGATTCCTAAGAATTTTCCCTCTGTTAGCTTTGTGATAGGTGATCCGTTTATCATTATGTTAAGAGGGACATCTGTAGCTCTGTTACCAAACTGAATGAAGTAGGTTTTGTCAATGTTTAGTGTAAGTTTGTTAGTCCTCATCCAGGTAGATATTTTCTGTAATTCGGTATTTACAGTATTGGCTAGCGTGACTGGGCTCGGGTGGGAGAAGACGTATGTAGTGTCATCTGCAAATAGTGTGGGTTTGAGTAATTGCGAAGCATTTGGTAGGTCATTTATGTATAGGAGAAAGAGAAGAGGGCCAAGGACACTTCCCTGTGGGACACCAACTGTAATTGGTTGTGCAGAAGAGTTTGCCCCATTTGCGTACACATATGGCTTCTGTGCTGAGGTATGACTTGAGGTAGTTGAGGGAGGTGCCCTCTTATACCATAGTGTGACAATTTTACGTGGAGCAAGTCATGGTCAACTGTATCAAAAGCTTTACGTAGGTCAATGAAGATCCCCAGTGAGACTTCTTTTTTCTCTATTGCAGTGTATATATGTTCTAGCATGTGTATAATAGCATCATTAGTATTTTTATTAGGCCTGAATCCAAATTGGCAGGGGTTGAGTATGTTTTGGGAGATAAGGTAGGAGTAGATTCGTTTATGAATTAATTTTTCGAAGATTTTTGAGAGAGGGTGTAAGTTGGATATTGGCCTATAGTTATTCAACTCTGTTTGGTCTCCTCCTTTGTGGATCGGGGTGACCCTTGCTATTTTGAGTACTGTAGGGAAGGTGGAGGATTCAATGGATTTGTTAAAGAGTGTTGCAATGATTGGTGATAGCACTTGTGACACTTTTTTGTATATAAAGGGTGGTAAGGTATTTAAATCTCCTGTATTTAATTAAGTTTATTCAGGTATACACAAATACAGTTACATATTATTATTATAATCAAGGGGCATAGATTATCATACATAGCAGCATATGTGTAGAGAACCTAGGATAACCCAAAAAAGTCAGACAGAGTGACTTATTTCCATTGCCTTCACTCAGAGCATCATTCTAAAAATGGTGTGTTCTTCTTTATTTATTCTACCGTATCAATGTAGAGACAACCTGTACACAATGTATCTTGTACACAAACCAGACGTGTACACTTTGTTTACATAACTTACGTTCTCCTGGTGCCTGCCTGCCTGCCAGCCAGCCAGCCAGCCAGCCACCCAGCCAGCCAGCCACCCAGCCAGCCCCAGCCAGCCAGCCACCCAGCCAGCCACCCGCCAGCCAGCCCACCAGCCAGCCAGCCCCCAGCCGCCCGCCTGCCACCTCCTCCCTTCCCTTCCCCCTCTCCCCCCTCCTTCCTTTCCTCTCCCTCCCTCCTTCCTTTCCTCTCCCCCCTCCTTCCTTTCCTCTCCCTCCCTCCCTTCCTTTCCTCTCCTCCCTCCCTTCCTTCCTCTCCCTCCCTCCCTTCCCTCCCTCCCTTCCTTTCCTCTCCCTCCACCTTCCCTCTCCCCCCTCCCTCTCCCCTCCCTCTCCTCTCCCTCCCCCTCCCCCTTCCTCTCCCTCTCTTCCCTCTCCCTCCTCTCTCTCTCTCCCTCTCTCTCCCTCTCTCTCTCCCTCTCCTCTCCCTCTCCCTCCTTTTCTCTCTCTCCCTCTCCCCTCCCTCTCCTCTCTCCCCCCCTCTCCTCCCCTCTCCTCTCTCCCCTCCCTCCCTCCTCCCCCCTCTCTCTCCCTCTCTCCCCCCTCCCCCCTCTCCCTCCCTCTCCCCTCTCACCCCTCCCTCTCTCCACTCCCCCCCTCCCTCTCTCTCACTCCCTCCCTCCCTCCCTCCCCTCTCTCTCTCCCTTCCTCCCTCTCCTCCCCCCTCTCTCTCTCTCCCTCCCCCCTCCCCTCCCTCTCTCCCTCTCCCCTCCCTCCCTCCCTCTCCCCCCCTCCCTCTCCCCCCTCTCCCCCCTCCCTCTCCCTCCCCTCCCTCTCCCTCTCTCCCCCCTCCCCCCCCTCCCTTTCTCCCCCCTCCCTCTCCCTCTCCCTCCCCTCCCTCCCCCCTCCCCTCCCTCCCCCTCCCTCTCTCTCCCTCTCCTCCCCCCTCTCCCTCCCTCCCTCTCTCCCCTCCCTCTCTCCTCTCTCTCATTTATTCTTTTTAATCTCATTTACTCACCTCTGACCCTACATTAAGACTACATATATTTTAAGGTAAGTAATGAGTGGCTACTCTCACCGCTGAGCAACGGCGACCATAGGTAGTAGGTTGGTAGACAGCAACCACCCAGGGAGGTACTACCGTCCTGCCAAGCAAGTGTAAAACGAAAGTCTGTAGTTGTTTTACATGATGGTAGGATTGCTGGTGTCCTTTTTTCTGTCTCATGAACATGCAAGATTTCAGGTATGTCTTGCTACTTCTACTTACACTTAGGTCACACTACACATACATGTACAAGCACATATATACACACCCCTCTGGGTTTTCTTCTATTTTCTTTCTAGTTCTTCTTCTTGTTTATTTCCTCTTATCTCCATGGGGAAGTGGAATAGAATTCTTCCTCCGTAAGTCATGCGTGTTGTAAAAGGTGACTAAAATGCCGGGAGCAAGGGGCTAGTAACCTCTTCTGTATATATTACTAAATGTAAAAGGAGAAACTTTCGTTTTTCCTTTTGGGCCACCCCGTATCAGTGGGATACGGCCGGTGTGTTGAAAGAAAGAAGTAATGAGTGAACTGTATATGCATTTTATCGCTATGGGATGCTTAAATATAGAATACGCATATGTGTGGGTGGAATGGCCAGGTATGGTAGCCCGGCTGAATACCATACACACCACACTTGATTTCTTACAATAAATACTACTCATCTCACCCTAGATTAAGACTAAATATTTTAAGGTAAGTAATGAGTGCAATATGTGTGTATTGTACTTTTTTATTGTTTTTGATGCCTATTTCTATTGCTAACTTAATATATGTTAGTGTAAACTTGTTATCTAGTACAGTATTTGTATGCATTTATAAGGGAAAAAAAGGGTGTTCCACTTTACGGCGATTTCTGCTTTACAGCGGTAGCCTGGAACCTAACCTGCCGTATAAGTGGGGCCCTACTGTACATGTATAATAATAAAGTACTATATAATAAGACATGTATAATAATAGACGGCTTCAAAAGGCCGTCACTAGATGGTAGTGTTTACCACAACAAAGCGGGAGCAGTTGTGGCCGCCTCCACCTGTTACATAATGACACTGTTTTCATTCTAGAGTATATACAAGGTTTCTATGTTATTTATATTGTTTATTATGTCATAACAGATGAACTGTGATAGATAAATAAGCCGTATAGATGATGATAGTGAAATTATTTACAGAGTATTTTTTCCAGTCTCCAGACGAACTCTTGTCCGCCGACGATACCACTACATGAATGACATTTTATTCATTCTAGAGCATATATCAGGTTTCTATGTTATTTATATTGTTTATGTCACATTAGATGAATTGTGATAGATAAATAAGCCATAGAGTTGGTATTAGGGAAATTACTGAAGTACAGAATTCCAGTGGAATAGATTAATTGCATTTCAATTAATTTGAGGAAAACTGACTCTGCTAATGAGCAAATCCAGATGCAAGCAAGGTCATGGAACAGATTAAACTCATGAGTGGAGGTTCCACTGTATATAGACAGATACAGAGACAGCCAAAGCCAGCCAGCCAGCCAGCTGGCCAGTCTGCCTAATACATAAGAACATAAGAAAGAAGGAACACTGCAGCAGGCCTACTGACCCATCTAAGGCAGGATCATATCACCCCCCAGCTTAGACCAATTGACCCACCTAGTCATGTCACATTCACTGAAGGAAGGAGCACAGCATCTGACATAGTAGCAAAAGCTAGTCAGGTCCAACTCACACCCACCACCCACACCCATTCATGTATTTATCAAACCTATTTTTACTTTCCTCTTCAAATGGGAATGTTAATACACATGACATCAGTCAATCCCTGGTGTTTGCCATGCTATTTGCTTGCTATTTGCTCTAGCTGGTACTCAACTGAACTGGTGCTCCCACAAGCTACTAAGTGGTCCCTGATTTTTTTCATATTGTGCACATTGAGTGCACAGACCCATTCTTTCGTATCTAGGCAGCTCAGGCCTATCACACCAAATTTGAAGGAATGAAAATAAAACGTTGATCTACGTTCAGAGTGCTGCACATGTGCACATAGATCACGTGCACATAGAGATCTATGTAGACAGTTTAAGGGTTAATAAACCTTATTCCCTAATGTCTCCTTGGTTGTTATGCAAAATTACACTAAACTAATGGCTACTAAGTAAGGGATTGCCAGATAATATAAGTAAAAATTATCAATTAAAAAAAATCTCAACCAAGTACAATGTGACTTCTAAGAAACAATATACAGTGGGTCCTCGAGTTACGAACTTTTTCGTTCCAGACGGCTGGTCAAGTGCTGTTACTGAACGAATTTCCTCTCATCAGGAATAATGTAAAATAAATTAATCTGTATTAGACCCCCGAAAATATACTTGCAAAAGCACTTACAAAATTACACTTACATAATTTGTCATGTTGGGATTGGTTCTTAACTCAAGGGTCCACTGTATCTTTTTTAAATACAGGTACTCCTCACATAATGACTGAGTTTTGTTTCTAAGAATAGGTTGGTAAACAAACTGGTCATTAAGTGAGGAGCCACCCCTGACCTATATTTCAAGCATACTGTACTGGTAGTGGATTTGTGTCAACCATCTTTAGATATTATTTTAATGTCACCTATGCACCATTTATAACATCTTTAGTATATTTGACTGTTTCGGTGGTATATATACGTCTTACGAGCCAGTGTTTCTGACGTATTAATACTCCAAAATTCTAGCGGCGTCAAATCAAGCGGGAGAAAGCTGGTAGGCCCATATGCAAGAGAATGGGTCTGTGTGGTCAGTTGCACAGTATAAAAAAATCCTGCAGCACGCAGTACATAATGAGAAAATAAACTCCGACAGTGTCAATTCAGGTATCGGCACAATTTTATGTCGCACGTTGTAAAATTAATTTAACACGGTTCGGTTTGCTGGAAGGAAAAAAAAAATCCCCTTTTCCTCAAGCGGCCTTGTTGTGGATCAGCGGGAGAGACCTCCTGCCATCCCCTGCCACCCACCCACCCTCGACACCACCCCACCACTCATACTTCCTTCATACATGTCCAGTCTTTCTTCTCTGCTACAAGTTAGCTGTGTTTGTGATTTGTTTTAATCTTTTAATTACTATATTTGTATCCGCCAAGCAATCATGACAACCAGAAGGCATATCAGTGTTGCTGAAAGTGGCAAGAAAAGGTATAAGCATTTAAGTCTTAAAATTAACAAAGAAAACAAAGATATTAGACAAGAGATAACTTATGGCCTTAATGAAGTGTTACTTTGTACACATAAAAAGAGGTAAACATAAGCTTGTGTGACTGACTGACTGACCTGACAAATAGCTTACTAACTTGACTGAATAGCTTACTGACTTGACTGAATAACTTACTTGACTGGCCCTTGACTATATTGTGTTTCTTGAACATTGGGAGTTTCAGAGTCATACACGAGTAAAGGTTTCACTTTGCAATCACCACTAGCATTACTGCATAACGTAAGTGTGAGCCTGTCTTTCATAGGCTTGTGTCTTGGGAGTGCTTTTTCCTCCTGAGTAATGTAGGTCCTGTTTGGCATTTTCTTCCAAAACAGGCCCGTTTCGTCACAATTAAACACTTGTTGGGGTTTTAGTTTTCAGCTATGTATTCCTTAAAGTCTTGCACATATTTTTCAGCTGCTTTTTTTGTCTGAACTGGCAGCCTCACTATGTCTTATCACACTGTATGCCACTACAATTCTTAAATCTCTCAAACCAGCCTTTGCTGGCCTTAAATTCGTCAATATCATCACTATTTGGAGGTATTTTCTTAATGAGATCATCATGCAACTGCCTTGCCTTTTCACATATTACTGACCGAGACACACTATCTCCTGATAACTGTTTGTCGTTTATCCACACCAACAACAGTCTCTCCACTTCTTCAATTGTTTGCGATCTCTGTTTTGAAAACATACTTGCACCTTTAGCAACAACAGCTTCCTTGATTGCCTTTCTGTTCGCCAAGATAGTAGTGATGGTTGAATAGGGTTTGTTATATAGCCGTTCCAACTTGGACACACACACTCCACTTTCATATTTTTCAATTGTAATTCTCACCCTTTTTACCACAGGGGTGGCAATAGAAGCTTTCTTGGGGTCCATGGTGGCTTATTTAGCAGTTACAAGCACTAAAAACACTGGAATAATACAAAATATATCACAGGTACACGTGAAATCAACCAAAATGGCTTGTAAACAATGTCACACTGGCTGTACAATCAATCTTGGAGTGGCTGGGCCCGCTCACGCTGCATGGACACGTTTGGGATGAAAGCCTTTAGACAAGTTTTTCGCCACTGGCAGAGCCAATTTTTTTTTTTGCACCAAAGAGTGCCGTTAGTCGATTTTGGCGTTAGTCTGTGCCACCGTTGGTTGAGGGTCCACTGTATGTCATTACATATGTTAGGAATTGTGGCAGTGAGAGTTTGTTTGGAGACAGAATATCAATACAAGTGGTATTCTCCCATTCCACTGTGTCGACAATACTTAACCCTTTCAGGGTCCGTCCCGTAGATCTACGGCTTTACGTTCAGGGTCCAAACCATAGATCTACGTCATGAGCTCAGCTCACTCTGATAAACTGTGAGTGGTAAGTTTGGGCCTAGATATGAGAGAATACATCTATGTGGTATGTGTGCACCACATAAAACAAATCCTGCAGCACACTGTGTATAATGAGAGAAAAAAAACAGACCGTGATTTTCGATTAAAACAGCGACTTTGCAGTGTTTTTTCGTATGTTTTTTATAGTTGTATTTGTGATTTCTTGGTCTCATTTGATAGAATGGAAGACATATCACAGAAATAGAGATAATTTTGATTGGTGTTAGCACTGGAAATGGCTTGAAACTGAGCTCAAAGTGGCGGAAATGTTAAATTTTTGCCGATGTTCAAGAGTAAACAAACGACCTCACACGTCTTATACACGCCGGCTGGTGGGTCTAATATACATTCACAAATGTGATGATATTTATACAATTATTACAATATTGCATAACAGTAAATCTTCTATTTTTTGGTGTGAATAAAAATTCATTATGTGAATAAAAATTCAAAATGGAATTTATTTGTAAAGCCTCAAAACATAACTAATGAACAGAGGAAATGTTAGTTTAGTGCCAGGAATACCTACATTGTTTATTCTGGACCCTATTTTGAAATTGGAATATTTTGAACTTTGTGTTAAATTGGCCAAATTACCAATTTCCAGTCACCTTATTTTGTAGTTGAAATGGTTGACTTGGCGATTTCTTGTGCTCAATCGATAGAATAGAAGTAATACTAGTGAAATAGCTAAGAATTTGGTCGACTGGAATAATGTAATTGGCCTAAAATGGGAGTCAAAGTCGGCAAAATCGCCGATTCGTAAATATCGCTGACACATCAAAATTCACGAGAGCATAATTTCGTCAATTTTCCATCAAATTTCTTACTTTTTATTTTATTACCTTCACAAAAAGATTCTCTACCATTTCATAAGAAAAAATAACAATTTTTTTTTTTTTAAATTCTTGGACACTGGGGCACCACTTCAGATTTTGGCCTTGGACCCTGAAAGGGTTAAAGATAACAGTAACATAAAATACTGTACGAGAGGTAAAATTTACAATACAGTCCACTACCACGTAAACATAATACAGTGGACCCCCAGTATTTGATGGCATCGGTATACGTTAATTCCGGTATTCGATACATTTTAATACGAAAATTTTGCCTCGCCACTCGTTAAAAAACCCGCCACACGCGATTCGTCCGGGACACGTCCATGTGAGTGCCAGTGTGCTCGCATCTAAGCATACATTCGGTACATTACATATTATCACAGTGTTTTTGGTGCTTGTTTCTGCAAAATAAGTCACCATGGGCCCCAAGAAAGCCTCCAGTGCCAACCCTGTGGTAAAAAGGGTGAGAATTAGTATGAAAATTAAGAAAGATTTTGAAGGGTTTGGGGCTAACCCTGAGAAGCCTATGCCAGTTGTGGAATCCATTGTGCCTACTTCAAAAATTAAGGAAATGTGTGCAAAGTGGGTTGAACTGCAAACCTTTATGGATGAAAATCACCCTAACACAGCTATTGCAAGCTGTGCTGGTGACTATTACAATGACAATGTTATGACCCATTTTAGACAAATCTTACAGGAACGGCAACAGAGGTCCAGTGACTCTCAAGCTGGTCCTAGTGGCATTAAAAGAAGAAGGGAAGTAACCCCGGAAAAGGACTTGCTACCTCAAGTCCTAATGGAAGGGGATTCCCCTTCTAAACATTAACAACTTCGACACACTCCCCTCCTCCCATCCCATCAATCATCACCAGATCTTCATTAAAGGTAAGTGTCATGTATTCTATTGTTAGTAGAGTACTACAAACTGTGCATGTCTTCTTCAGTTTGTGTGCATTAAACTTAATGCAGTGGACCCTCGACCAACATTGGCATCGTCTAACGTTAAATCCAACTACCAATACATTTTAAAGCAAAAATTTTGCCTCGACTAGCGCTAAAAAACCCGACCAACGCTATTCGTTCCATTCGAGATGCGTCCACTTGTGGCCTGAGCACACCTCACTTGTCCCGTGGGTGCCAGTGTTTACAAGCCAGCCAGCCACCGCGGTCCCATCCAAACACACAATCGGAACATTTCATATTATCACAGCGTTTGTAGTGATTGCACCTGCAAAATAAGTCACCATGGGTCCCAAGAAAGCTTCTAGTGCCAACCCTACAGCAAAAAGGGTGAGAATTACTATGGATATGAAGAAAGAGATCATTGCTAAGTATGAAAGTGGAGTGCGTGTCTCCGAGCTGGCCAGGCTGTACACAAAACCCCAATCAACCATCGCTACTATTGTGGGCAAGAAAACGGCAATCAAGGAAGCTGTTCTTCCCAAAGGTGCAACTATGTTTTCGAAACTGAGATCACAAGTGATAGAAGATGTTGAGAGACTGTTATTGGTGTGGATAAACGGAAAACAGATAGCAGGAGATAGCATCTCTCAAGCGATCATATGTGAAAAGGCTAGGAAGTTGCATGACGATTTAATTAAAAAAAATGCCAGCAACTAGTGGTGATGCGAGTGAATTTAAGGCCAGCAAAGGTTGGTTTGAGAGATTTAAGAATCGTAGTGGCATACATAGTGTGATAAGGCATGGTGAGGCTGCCAGTTCGGACCACAAAGCAGCTGAAAAATACGTGCAGGAATTCAAGGAGTACATACAGTGAAAGACTGAAACCTGAACAAGTGTTTAATTGTGACAAAACAGGCCTGTTTTGGAAGAAAATGCCAAGCAGGACCTACATTACTCAGGAGGAAAAGGCACTCCCAGGACATAAGCCTATGAAAGACAGGTTTACTCTGTTGACGTGTGCCAATGCTAGTGGTGACCGCAAAGTGAAGCCTTTATTGGTGTATCACTCTGAAACTCCCAGTGTGTTCAGGAAAAATAATGTCCTCAAGGCTAATTTGTGTGTGCTGTGGAGGGCAAACAGTAAGGCATGGGTCACTAGGGACTTTTTCTATGACTGGTTACACCATGCATTTGCCCCCACTGTGAAAAATTACCTCCTGGAAAAGAAATTGGACCTTAAGTGCCTCCTGGTATTAGACAGTGCTCCTGGTCATCCTTCAGACATGGCAGAGCGACTTTCTGCGGACAAGAGCTTCATTAAGGTGAAGTTTTTGCCTCCTAATACCACTCCTCTCCTGCAGCCCATGGACCAGTAGGTCATTGCAAACTTCAAGAAATTGTACACAAAAGCTATGTTTGAAAGGTGCTTTGTAGTGACCTCAGAAACTCAAATGACTAAGAGAGTTTTGGAGAGATCACTTTAGCATCCTCAATTGTGTAAACATTATAGGTAAGGCTTGGGAGAAGTGACTAAGAGGACCTTGAACTCTGCTTGGAAAAAACTGGCCAGAATGTGTAGTCGAAAGGGATTTTGAAGGGTTTGAGGCTAACCCTGAGAATCCTATGCCAGTTGAGGAATCCACTGTGGCATTGGGGAAGTCCTTGGGGTTGGAGGTTAGTGGGGAGGATGTGGAAGAGTTGGTGGAGGAGGACAATGAAGAACTAACCACTGATGAGCTGCTAGATCATCTTCAACAGCAAGAGGCCACACCTGAGGAAACTGCTTCGGAGGAGGGGATAGAGAAATTGAAGAAGTTGCCTACTTCAAAGATTAAGGAAATGTGTGCAATGTGGCTTAAATTAAGTGCAAACCTTTTTTGATGAAAATCACCCTGACACAGCTACTGCAAACCGTGTTGGCAACCTGTACACTGACAATGTTGTGAAACACTTTAGGAATGTCATAAAGGAACGGGAGGTACAGGCCTCTATGGACAGATATGTTGTGCGACAGAGGTCCAGTGACTCTCAAGCTGGTCCTAGTGGCATTAAAAGAAAAAAGGAAGTAACCCCGGAAAAGGACTTGCCACCTCAAGTCCTAATGGAAGGGGATTCCCCTTCTAAACACTAACACCAACACTCTCCCCTCCTCCCATCCCATCAATCATCACCAGATCTTCATGTAACTGTGCATGTCTTCTTCAGTTTGTGTGTATTAAAATTAACATTTCATGTGGTAAAAAATTTTTTTTCAATACTTTGGGGTGTCAGGAACGGATTAATTTGATTTCCAATATTTCTTAAGGGGAAAATTAACTCGACTAACGATAATTTCGATTAACGATGAGCTCTCAGGAACAGATTAATATCACTGGTCGAGGGTCCACTGTATTTCATGTGGTAATTTTTTTTTTCATACTTTTGGGTGTCTTGCACAAATTAATTTGATTTCCATTATTTCTTACGGGGAAAATTAATTTGCCTTCAAATAATTTTGGCATACGATGAGCTCTCAGGAACGGATTAATATCGAATACCAAGGGTCCACTGTATACAGTACATAAATGATTAAAATATATCAATAGTACATTATGGAAAAAGAGAATGAAATAATGATTGTACATTACAGTACTATGTAGGTAGTTTATATAGCAAAGGTTTGACATTATGCCCTACCCAGTAAGTCGACAATTTTTAAAGGTTCGACTTACATCCATTTTGACTTATGACCATTTGGTTGGAACCAAGCTCAGTCTTAAGTCGGATGGTACTTGTATTTATAAATAAGAAATTATTTTTGCCTTTTTTGCCAGGTCCCAGCAATGTTTTAGAAATGCTGGAGTATATATGAAACTCCTTGAAGCATGGTGTAAGATGAGTGTCACTCCACTGCCAGTGGAATGACACTCGTGGAGTGACATTTGATGATCGTGCATTGCCTTGGCTTTACTTTTCACTGTTACACATAAGCATGTCTATCTGTTTCTGTCTGTCTAACTCTATGTTTATCTCTGTCTCTGCTTATCTGTGTCTGCCTGTGTTTCTGTCTTCCTGTCTGTATTTATGTGTACCTGTGAGAAAGAGATAGATAGAGACAGATACAGACAGACAGAAGGAGAGAGAGAGACAGCCGAAGCAAATCAGCCAGCCGGCCACCCAACCAGCCGAACATGTATTACACATGTTCCAGAATTGTTTCTCTATACTTAGGGCATATGTTATATAACATTCTGGCAGGATGACACTCCCAGTGGTATGAAAATTGAAAAGATGTTACACATTGGTTATTATCAAGGTTTTTGATATTTCTTTTCTCCTGCAAGTGGAAGCATATCTGAAGCTTGCTCATAACTCGGATTTTGGTTAGCAACTTAACGCAAAAACCTACCGAGCAACAGCTCATAACTCGGAAACTCGTAAGTTGGGGCACTTGTAAGTCAAGGTACCACTGTATTGGAAATACGTATTACAAATATTTTGGGATGTGTGTGGGAGTAAAGGGCAAGATATTTTGCAAATGTCAAAAACTTAGCAACTTTATTTTTTTGTAGAATAACTGAAGATAATTAATTACATGATTACCTCCAGTGAGAACATCGCACTAGCATTGTTTTATAAGAACCAAGTCCCAAAAACACTAGATTCTGGCCAAATGTCATTTTCAGTAAATATTTTTTTTTTCCATGACCAAATTTCTTGTACAGCTTATAGTACCAACTGGTCAGAAAGCTGGTCGTAAGTCTGAGCAGTTGCTAACCCCTTCAGGGTCCAAGGTCAAAATCTGAAGTGGTGCTCCAGTGTCCAAGAAATTTTGAAAAAAAAAAAAAAAATTATTTTTTTCTTACAGAATTAAAGAGCATATTTTTGTGAAGGTAATAAGACAAAAAAAAAAATTCTGATCAGTACTTACCGAGATACAGTGCCAAGAAGTTTGTCAAAAATGATGTGGTGGCGGCAACATCGACGAATTCCACATACGCGCATTACATTATCTTGCGGTTTTTACATTTTTTCTTTTCTTTTCCAATTTTTTTCTATTCCTACTAACATTTGGGGCCTGAGAGACCAATACTGTATATAATGTTATATATAAACTCACTGTATTGAACCCACAATAACTGCACTAAAGTTATTAGCATATTATTGTTTACCACTGTTGTTTTTTTACAATAAACATGCACAAATCTTGTATAATACTAATGTTCTATCATATATTTACATATTTACAATCACTGGGCCCATGGTTTTAGAATGCTGGAGCTTGTGGAACTCCTTGAAACAAGGCACCATGCACAGAGGCACCTTACATTCCTCAACATAAACCGAGTGTCTTTGCGTCTTTGTTGCCGTCGTTTTGTTTGTGCACAGACGATGCATCTTTTCTGAGCAAATTTCTTCTGAGTTAAAGGGGAAATTGTATTATGAAATGATCACCTTTCCTCCTCAAACGCTTGGGGTAAAATCCTGAGGAATTCGAGGCCCTTGTTGTATAGCAGGTGTTGTTGCTGTTACTTTCATTAGGGAGTTGTCTGACAACAGACAAAACAAAATTCACCATACAGTGGTCTGTTCCCAGTCTTTATTTGGTACATATTATATGCATTGAGCATTGAAATGTCCATGAGATGGAAGAAAAGTTCTTTGTACCACTTGTAACTCTTACGAACACAGTCAACAAAACCAAATCTGCATGTCACATTTGTCAACCAAGCGCATGTTTTGTGTATAATCAATCACTGTCACTGGTTTTCGATACGTTCATTAGTCACTCGATAACTTTGCCACTGTCTTGCATTTCATTACGGTGAATGGTTGTCAACAATGTGACATCTCGTTTGTCATGCCATCGTAAATGCCATGATGTCTTTGGCAGTAAACACCTGCACGTCATCACCACGAGCACCTGCGTGAGCCCTGGGCATATGTTTACGATTAGAACGCACTGTGCCACACAATCTGTCTTGTTCACTCGCATGAAATCACTGAGTAATGGGCTTGTGTACCAGTTATCGGTATATAATGTATGCCCTTACCAAGATAAGGTGCCATCATGTTTCTCACTACGTCCCCTGAGATACCAATAACATCTTGGTATCTTTCAATTTTTTTACTACCCGTGTTTTACAACAATATCCAACACCAGGCCACTGTCACAATCACAGAGTACAAACAGTTTTATACCAAAGCGTTTCCTCTTGCTCGGTATATATTGCTTGAATGACAGTCTACCTTTGAACAAAATCAAAGACTCATCAATTACAAGATTCTTGAATGGATAAAAGTATATGCTGAGCTTTTGTTTGAGATACATGAAAACATTTCTAATCTTGTATAACCTGTCACTTCTGCCAGGCCTGGTTTTGTCAGAGAAGTGCAACATACGTAAGAGTAAGATAAACCTGTTCACTGGTATGATTTCACTGAAGACTGGGGTAGAAATTAGCCGATCTGTGGACCAGTATGCTTTTATATTATACTTATACACATGAGGCATAAGCATTATTGTTGCAAAAAGCAAATACATTTCTGCAACAGTCGTTTTCTTTCCACCTGTGTAGTCTTGAGTGGGGATAAGATCGTATTTGCCAGGGTGTACTCAAAATATTATTATTTTCCCTGACAATAGTTTCATCAATGGCTGGTCAAAGAAATTTTAAAAGAATTCCAGTTCATTGGCGTGGTTCCAAGGGGAAAAGTAGGTAGAATTCCACTTTGAGAGTCATCAAAGTGGTGAGGCTTGGGAACAAAATTGGGATTTTGCTGCCAATCCCACATACGGTTTGCTGGTGGATACTGGACATCATAGGCTGGTTGTGCGGGTGGTTGTGGTTGTGGTGGGCTGGTGGCTGACACTCCGCTTTTTTCCTTGAACTGACGAGTCAGCAGCGTGGGTCCCAGCGTGGGCTGGCGAGTCATGCATGGCGGTGCCACTACCTCACCACTAACACCATCCACTGATGCCTGTGGTCTACCCATGCCAAGTGTAGCCACATCATCCTAAACTATCACTACCTAAAACTGGTGTTGGGCCACAGGAATGTACTCGGGATGTACTCCGTCCCCTGGGCACAGCATAGGGTACACTACCCGAGTGCATGCGGCGGCGAACATACCGACGCTTCATGGTGAATTGATTCCTATCACAAACTCGAATGATCTCGAGCGCAATAAAATCACAATCCACATCACTATCATCATCATTACTGAAGTCAGAGGCCTGGCCAGGGCGAAAATTTTAAATTTTTCTCTTGCATTGAGGAACAACCGACCGTGAGTCACGAGTGCCCACACCAGAGGTAGAAGGTTGAGGATTGTCAGGGTTTTCTGTACTATTATCGATATCCTGGTCATTCTTTTCGGTCACTAACTGATCAAAGCCGTAAAATTTTCATCTTCATTTCCACTTCCACCCACTGTTCAGAACTATCAGATAGGAAGAGGAGAGTCCCAATTTTCCGGGGAGTGAGAGCTGACTTGCGACGAGGCATGGTGAACAAGGGTAACTCAGCCGGCGTTCCCACAATGCTATGCGGGCGCCTAGATTTTTTGTTTATGGCGCACACCCACCACGCAGACCCATTCTCTCACATGTAGGCCTATGAGCATTTTCGCGCTAAATTTGACAGCGCTAGAATTTTGGCGTAGATCTACGGTTTGGACACTCAACGTGAAGCCGTAGATCTACGGGACGGACCCTGAAAGGGTTAAACAGGTAGGTCGTTAAGTGAGGAGTGCCTGTATTATAGTTAAAATAATTAAGTGCACTAGTAATAAGTAACTCACCTAGCAAAGACCCCCCCAGGGGGCCTTCGCTTAGTTGGAGGCTCATCATCTCGTCCTCCTGACGAGAGGCGGATTCTCCGCAGGTCAGCACGCTGGCTGGAAAGACAATGACAATTAAAACAAAACAAAAAAAAAAGTGGGTATCAGCCAATTTTGACAGTATTTGGTAATGGAAAAATTAACAGTATTAGTAGGCACTGACTACGTAATGTTGACAGTGCCAATATCAGTGGTTACCAGCTAATTTTGATGGTATCTATATGGGCCTAGAATTTGAGTATTGGTAATGGCATAAATCTGATATCATCCCATCCCTAAAAGAGGATAAAAGAGAGAAGGACTAAACTCTCACTGCATTATTCAACAGATGGTGACAAATTCCAGATGCTTAGGTATGGAAAGAATGAAGAAATCAAAAGGAACACTGTATGCAAAACTAAAAAGGAACATCAAATAAAACGAAAGGAACACTTGAAAGACTTGGGAATAATTATGTCAGTTGATCTTTCTTTCAAAGAACACTAACAAGACCAAGGTCACAACAGACTGGATGAAAAGGTGGACAACGAGAACTTTCAAAACAAAGGAAATAATGCCAGTGGAAACACTTCTCAAATGACTTGTGATCTCTCATCTGGAATAATACTCAGTGTTGATGGCCCCATACAAGGCAGGAGGAATAACAGAGCTGGAACAGATATTGTTGACCCTTTCAGGGTTTCGGACGTACTAGTACAGCTTATGCACCAGGGTTTTTGACGTACTAGTACGCCTAAATTTTAGCGCCCTCAAATCTATTGAGAGAAAGCTGGTGGGCCTACATATGAAAGAATGGGTCTACGTGGTCAGTGTGCGCAGTATAAAAAAAAATCCTGCAGCACACAGTGCGTAATGAGAAAAAAAAACTTTGACCATGTTTTTGGATTAAAACAGCGACTTTGCACTGTATTTTCGTATGAAATTTATTGTTGTATTCTAGTTTTCCTGGTTTCATTTTATAGAATGGAAGGCATATTACAGAAAATGAGATGATTTTGACTGGTTTTACAATGAAAAGTACCTTGAAATTGAGCTCAAAGTAGCAAAAATGTTCGATTTTTACCAAAGCTCAAAAGTAAACAAAACATGCTACGCGTCCAATACACATCAACTGGCGAGTCTAATATTCTTTCACAAGTGCACTGATATTATTTATACCATTTCTACATTAATGCAGTAGTCTGCATAAGAGTCAATCTTCTATTTTTTGAGAGAATAAAAATTCAAAGTGGAAAGAAAAAGAATGTAAGAGGGGACTGGGGACGTGACTAATGAACAGAGGAAATGTTATTTTAGTGCCAGGAATGTCTTTGTTTATTCTGGACCCTATTTGAAAATTGGCATCTTTTGAAATTTGTGTGAAATTGGCAAAATTGCTAAATTCTGACCACTTTATTGGATAGTTGAAATTGGTAAATGGATGGTTTCTTGTACTCATTCGATAGGCAAAATGGAATTCTAGCGAAATAGTTATGATTTTTGTCAACTAGTACACTGGAATTGGCCGAAAATAGGGCTCAAAGTGGGCAAAATCGCCAATGCGTAAACAGCGTCGAGACCGCTAACTTCGCGAGAGCATAATTCCATAAGTTTTCCATCAAATTTCATACTTTTGGTGTCATTATGATCAAGAAAAGATTCTCTATCTTTTCATAAAAAATTAATTTTTTTTTTTTTTGAAAATTTGGGGACCCTGAGAACAAGTCTCGGAGAGGGCCTGGCAACCCTGAAAGGGTTAATGGCCTGCATAGAGCCAATAAAGCATTTAAATTACTGAGAATATCTAAGTCTTAAATATGTACTCACTGGAGTAGAGATACATGATAATATATACCTGGAGAATACTCAAGGGCCTTGTCCAAATCTGCACACCGCCATAAGAACATACAGTGGACCCTCAGCTAACGATGGCATCACCTTACGTTAAATCCAGCATACGATACATTTTAACGCAAAATTTTTGCCTCAGCTAACGCTAAAAAACTCGCCCTACGCGAGCGCGCCTCAGTTGTCCTGTGGGTGCCAGTGTTTACAAGCCAGCCAGTGTGGTCGCATCCATGCATACTATCAGAACATTTCATATTATCACAGCGTTTTTAGCGATTGTACCTGCAAAATAAGTCACCATGGGCCCCAAAAAAGCTTCTAGTGCCAACCCTGCAGGAAAAAAGGTGAGAATTACTATGGATATGAAGAAAGAATTAAGGAAATGGTGCAAAAATGGCTGAAAATGCAAACCTTTATGATGAAAATCACCCTCACACAGCATTGCAAAAACCGGCTGTGACTATTACAATGACAATGTGTGAAACACTTTAGAAATCATAAAGGAACAGGAGGTACAGGCCTTATGGACAGATATGTTGTGTGACAGATTCCAGGGTCTCAAGCGGTCCTCTGGCATTAAAAAGAAGGGAAAAAAAACCTGGAAAAGGACTTGATACTCAAATCTAAGGAAGGGGATTCCCCAAAAAAACATAAAACTTTCCACACACTACCCCTCCCATCCATCAATCATCACCAATCTCAATAAAAGTAAGTGTAGTCGTGTGTGTATTAACCTTTCGGGTTTCGGACGTACAAGTACGGCTTACACAGGGTTTTTGAGTATACCTACCATCCGACTTATGACCTGCTTTAATTTTGACCACTCGACTACAACGTGTTTTTTTAGCCAAATTTTTGGGAAATTTAAAAAACTATTTGTGTTTTACACCCCCGCGTTTATCTAAACCTAGAGTTATAAAAAACCGTACAGGTCTCCTCAACATTCACGTTTTCAGCTTTCGCGGGCTTCACACATTCGCGAATTCCAACCGCCAAATCCCAGCCGCCAAATATATTCAAGTTTCCCGCACCTGGGTCCTATACCCTCCCTCGACCCCGCAAATGGCAGCCACCCTCCACCACTCAGTGGGTGAGTGTTTTGTTTGTTCATTATTTGCTATTAAACTACAGTATAAATAAGTAAACACATTTATGACTGCATATTGGAATGGCTATTTGGACAGGTATTGGACGGTGACTCATGTGTTTACTCTTGAACACAGCAAAGAATCAAACATTTCTGCTACTGCAAATAATTAACAATAGTAATAAAATAATAGTAATAATAATAATAATTTGTAATGATAATAAATAATAATAATAATAATAATAATAATAATAAATTAATAATAATATAAAAAATAATAATAATAAAATAATAATAAAAAATAATATAAAAAAATAATAAGATATAATTAGAAGAAATTGTACAAAAATAAAGAGGGATGGTTGATCACATCGTCAGTTTGGCTTTGTTTTTTTGTGGAGTGAAATTAATGTCTCCCTGCTCTTCCAAACATTTCACAATAATTCATTGTTTGGTGCTTTAGATTGAGTGTGATGGAGTGTTAAGGCAGTGGTAGAGGCAGTGATAGAGGCGTGGTAGAGGCAGTGGTAGAGGCAGTGGGAGAGGCAGTGGTAGAGGCAGTGGTTTGAGGCAGTGGTAGAGGCAGTGGTAGAGGCGTGGGAGAGGCAGTGGTAGAGGCAGTGGTAGAGGCAGTGGTAGAGGCAGTGGTAGAGGCAGTGGGAGAGGCAGCGATATTTACTAACATTTTATGTTATAAATAATAATAGTACATTATGAATAACATTTATTATTATTATTATTATAAATGTTAAAAATATTAACATGTACTATTATTATTTATAACATACGTATATGTTAGTAAATACCACTGCCTCACCACTGCCCACCACTGCCCCTATCACTGCCCCTATCATTGCCTCTACCACTGCCTCTACCACTGCCTCTACCACTGCCTCTACCACTGCCTCTACCACTGCCTCTACCACTGCCTCTACCACTGCCTCTACCCCTGCCTCTACACTGCCTCTACCCCTGCCTCAACTGCTGAATTATTGTGAAATGTTTGGAAGAGCAGGGAGACTAATGTTCCTCCGCAGCATAAACAAAGCCACACTGACGATGTGTCAACCACTCCCTCGTTATTTTTGTACAATTTCCCCTTTTTCAATTATATGTATTATTATTATTATTATTATTATTATATTATTACTATTTTTTATTATTAGCAGTTAGCAGAAATGTTTGATTCTTTGCTGTGTTCAAGAGTAAACACATGATGTCACCCATCCAATACCTGTCCAAATAGCCATTCCAATATGCAGTCATGAATGTGTTTACATTATTATACTGTAGTTTAATAGCAAATAATGAACAAACAAAACACTCACCACACTGATGGTGGGAGGGCTGGCTGCCAGTTGTGGGGTCGGAGGGAGGGTAGTAGGGACTCGCATTGGTTGAGGAAGTGGTGGAGGCAGTGGTGGAGTCTGTGGTATTTAATAACATACATGTTATTAAAGCATAACATGTATATGTTTAGTACAACTTACGACGTTTTCATGTATTTTATGATTGTTCATGGTTCAACAAGTTAAGCAGTATTGTATTATATTTCCCTACAATATATTGGGGCACCAAACATTCACGGTTTTTCAACATTCGCGAGGCTCTTGATCCCCTAACCCTCGCGAATGTTGAGGGACACCTGTACTAACAGCATAAAAAGTAAATTAAAACATGAAATACCAAAATAAAACAAAATAAAGTCATTACAAAAATGTTTAGTTGATATTCAGTAGTAAAGTTCGACTTACGACCATTTCGACTTACGACCGGTTTCTCGGAACCGAACTCGGTCGTAAGTCGGATGGTAGGTATAAGATTAAGAATATAAGATTTCGTTCGGATTTTTAACCCCGGAGGGTTAGCCACCCAGGATAACCCAAGAAAGTCAGTGCGTCATCGAGGACTGTCTAACTTATTTCCATTGGGGTCCTCAATCTTGTCCCCCAGGATGCGACCCACACCAGTCGACTAACACCCAGGTACCTATTTGCTGCTAGGTGAACAGGACAATAGGTGTAAGGAAACGTGTCGAAATGTTTCCACCCACCGGGAATCGAACCCGGGCCCTCCGTGTGTGAAGCGGCAGTTTTAGCCACCAGGCCACCGGGCGTACTAGTATGCATAAATTCTAGTGCCATCAAATCTCGCGGGAAAAGGCTGGTAGGCTTAAATGTGAGAGAATGGGTCTGTGTGATGGGTGTGCGCGGTAGAAAAAAAATCTGGGACCCAGTAGTGCATTGTGGGAACGCCATCTTAGTAAACAATGTCCACCATGCTTCGTGGTAAGAAGTTCCTCACTCCTCGGCGAATTGGGACACTTTTGTTCCCCAGTGACAGTTGTAATACAGATAGATATGCCAGTGAAGATGAGTTTCAAGGTTTTGGTGAGGTTTTGACCAAAACTAATGACCATAATATCGGTAATAGCGAGGAAAACCCAGACGACCCTCAGCCTTCCACCTCTGGTGCTGGGCCGTCTTGTTCACATTCAGTTGTACCAGAATCTAAGAGGAAGCTCCTATTTTCCCAAATCCCAGACTCAGATGTGAGCATTTGTGATGATAGTGATAGTGATTATGAACTACAACCTCTTCAAACTAGTTCCAGTAGTGATAGTGAAGTGCAATATTCCCCAGTAAACGTCAGTATATACGACGATATATGCGCTCTGGTAGTGTGCCATATGCTATTCCAAGGGGAAGGAGTACATCTAGGAGTACATCCCGTGCCTGTACAACAGGAACTGACAGTGAAAATGACGATGATACTGTTGCAATTGGGATGGAAAATGTGCATGGTGGTGGTAGTGGTGGTGCTGGGCGTGAGGCACCAGCATTGGCCCATGCTGCCACCCACATCACTGCCACCCACACCGCTGCCTCAGCTGATCTACAACAAAGGCCACCATCCCCCACCCACCCACCACACCAGCCTCCACAACCACCTGTCGTTGTCCAGTACCCACCAGCAGACCGCACCTGGGATTGGCAGGAAGCTGTCAATTTTGTTCCAAATCCCCACCAGTTTGATGACAGCCAAAGTGGAATATGGCTATGTTGTACACTTGGGAACAATGCCACTGAACTGGAATGTTTAGAGTTATTCTTTGACGAACCCCTGATGGAAAGTATTGTCATGGAAAGCAACACATACTACGAATACACCATGGCAAACACAATACTTTCACCAAAATCACGTCTACACCAGTGGAAGGAGACAACTGTGGCTGAGATGTATCTTTGTATTTGCCATTGTGTACTCATAGCATGTGTTGGTTTCCCTGGCAATAATGTCTATCAGGGGTTTATCAAAGAATAACTGAAAGCATTCTAGTTCAGTGGCATTGTTCCCAAGTGTACACGATGGCCGTATTCCACTTTGTGTTTCATCGAAGTCATGGGGATTGGGAATAAAAGCGTCACCTTGTTGCCAATCCCAGATGCGGTCTGCTGGTGGGTTCCTGGATATTGAAACATGGCTATGATTGTTGTGGGAGTGTGGGGATGGGTGAGGCTGGTTGTAGTTGTGTGCAGAGTCAGCAGCATCGGTAGTAGCGTGGTCCACTGCTGGTGCCACATGACTTGTGCCACCGCCAACATCACCACCACCATCACCTTCTTCCCCACGCACATTATACATCCACACTGTAACAATATCGTCATCTTCACTGTCAGGTTGTGGTGTAGGGCCAAGATATGTACTCCCAGATTTACTCCTTTGCCTTGGAAGGGCATAAGGCACACTACCAGAACGCATGCTGCATCGAACATACTGCAGTTTCACTAGCGAATATTCCCAATCACTGTCGCTACTCGAGCTGCTGTCAATAACTTTGAAATCACTATCATTATCATTTTCACTGCTCAGCTCCGAGTCCTGTAAACGGGGAAATAGTTTGCTTTTTAGTCCTGGTACAGGTGAACGTGAATGAGACGTGCCAGCACCAGAGGTGGATGGTTGTGGGTCATCGGGGTTTATCACTAATTACGTAATCCTGGGCACTGCTTTCGGTCACACCCTCTCCAAAACCATGAAATTCCCTTTCACTGGCACTTCCATTTATTATTTGGACATGATACAGTATATAGATGTACAAAGAGATACAGTGGTTAACCCTTAAACAGTCCAAACAGATCGACGTTCAAATTCGTAGTGCTACAAAAGTAGATCTACTTTTTATTACATATTTTCAAATAAAACAAAAAAAAGGTAGATAAAAGTTGTTTTTACACGTTTTCAAATGTAAAACAAAAAAGATAATCCACATTTTTTTACTTACTTTCAGATGTTGAAAAAACGTACATATACGTTTGGACCATTTAACCCTTTGAGGGTTTCAGAGGTACTAGTATGGCTTACGACCCAGGGTTTTTGACGTACTAGCACGCCTAAATTCTAGCGCCCTCAAATCTAGTGGGAGAAAGCTGGTAGGCCTCCATATGAAAGAATGGGTCTATGTGGTCAGTGTGCACGGTATAAAAAAATCCTGCAGCACACAGTTTACCTGGAGTTTACCTGGAGAGAGTTCTGGGGGTCAACGCCCACGTGGCCCGGTCTGTGACCAGGCCTCCTGGTGGATCAGAGCCTGATCAACCAGGCTGTTACTGCTGGCTGCACGCAAACCAACGTACGACCCACAGCCCGGCTGGTCAGGAACCGACTTTAGGTGCTTGTCCAGTGCCAGCTTGAAGACTGCCAGGGGTCTGTTGGTAATCCCCCTTATGTATGCTGGGAGGCAGTTGAACAGTCTCGGGCCCCTGACACTTATTGTATGGTTTCTTAACGTGCTAGTGACACCCCTGCTTTTCATTGGGGGGATGTTGCATCATCTGCCAAGTCTTTTGCTTTCGTAGTGAGTGATTTTCGTGTGCAAGTTCGGTACTAGTCCCTCTAGGATTTTCCAGGTGTATATAATCATGTATCTCTCCCACCTGCGTTCAAGGGAATACAGGTTTAGGAACCTCAAGCGCTTCCAGTAATTGAGGTGTTTTACCTCCGTTATGCGCGCCGTGAAGGTTCTCTGTACATTTTCTAGGTCAGCAATTTCACCTGCCTTGAAAGGTGCTGTTAGTGTGCAGCAATATTCCAGCCTAGATAGAACAAGTGACCTCAAGAGTGTCATCATGGGCTTGGCATTCCTCGTTTTGAAGGTTCTCATTATCCATCCTGTCATTTTTCTAGCAGATGCGATTGATACAATGTTAAGGTCCTTGAAGGTGAGATCCTCCGACATGATCACTCCCAGGTCTTTGACGTTGGTGTTTCACTCTATTTTGTGGCCAGAATTTGTTTTGTACTCTGATGAAGATTTAATTTCCTCGTGTTTACCATATCTGAGTAATTGAAATTTCTCATCGTTGAACTTCATATTGTTTTCTGCAGCCCACTGAAAGATTTGGTTGATGTCCGCCTGGAGCCTTGCAGTGTCTGCAATGGAAGACACTGTCATGCAGATTCGGGTGTCATCTGCAAAGGAAGACACGGTGCTGTGGCTGACATCCTTGTCTATGTCGGGTATGAGGATGAGGAACAAGATGGGAGCGAGTACTGTGCCTTGTGGAACAGAGCTTTTCACCGTAGCTGCCTCGGACTTTACTCTGTTGACGACTACTCTCTGTGTTCTGCTAGTGAGGAAATTGTGCAAGAAAGGTATAAAATACCGACAATATGAAAGTTAAGACACATGTGCAACATCTGGATATCTTTATTGTAGTAGACGTTTCGCCATCCAGTGGCTTTTCAATACAAGATTCTAGGAATAATAGGAAGACAGTAAAATATATACAAAAGATGAGGTAATCATTCCCTCGGCCTTGGAGTTAGTGTTCACAGCATCGTGGTGGAGGAGAGTCTGGAGCAAAGGCAAGAATGACTGCGCTTTTTATAGGCGTCTAGTGAATGGGACGGGCAGAGACGAGGGCAGTCACTGGTAGGCGGGATTCCCCAGTGGAAGTAGGTCTTCCCAAAGTTGGGTTATTGTTTCTTTAATGCAGCGTGAAGAGGTCTTGTAGAGTCCTTGGACCTTCTTTCACGGCTGCTGTGGCAACTAACCCTCTTCCTTTCATCTAAGGACTACTTCCATGCGGGATCGCCATACAGTGACTTGCCCTCGTCTGCTGCCGTCATCATGACGCCTTATTAAAAGCGCCAGTCTTCTTGCTTGCTCTCCAGACTCTCCTCCACCACGATGCTTTGACACTAACTCCAAGGCCGAGGATGATTACTCATCTTTTTATATTTCTACTGTCTTCCTATTATGTCCTAAAATCTGTATTGATAAAGCCACTGGATGGCGAAAGTCTACTTTTTTTTTTTTTCAATAAGATATCCGATGTTGCACATGGTCTTAACTTTCAAAATTGTCGTATTTTATCCCTTTTCTTGCACAACTTGTCAGACACTGCAACCCTCATGGAATCTTGGTTCAGAGGAATCTACAAGACTTCTTCACGCTGCTGCAACAAACCCCATTTTCTTGGGAAGGACCTACTTCCACTGGGGAATCCCGTCTCCCAGTGGACTGCCCTCTCTGCTGCCCGTCCCTTTAAACTGAGCTATAAAAACGCCAGCCCTTCTTCCCTTTGCTCCGACTCTCCTCCACCCGAGCTGTGAACCTAACTCCAAGGCCGAGGGATGATTCTCATCTTTTGTATATAGTTCTACTGTTTCCTATTATGTCCTAGAATCTGTTTGATAAAGCCACTGGATGGCGAAACGTTTTCTATTTACAATAAAATATCCAGATGTTGCACATGTGTCTTAACTTTCATATTGTCGGTATTTTATCCCTTCTGCACAACTTGTCAGAAAATTTTGCAACATCAATGGAATTTTTGGTTCAGAGACATCTACAAGAACCTTCTTCACGGCTGCTGCCCAACAAACCCCATCTTTTGGGGAAGGACCTCTTCCACTGGGGAATCCGCCCCTACCAAAGGGGACTGCCCTCGTCTGCTGCCCGTCCCATTCATGACGCCTTAAAAAGCGCCAGTCTTCTTGGACTTTGCTCCGACTCTCCTCCACCACGATGCTGTGAACACTAACTCCAAGGCCGAGGACTGATACCTCATCTTTTTATATAGTTCTACTGTTTTCCCTATTATGTACTAGAATCTGTATTGATAAAGCCACTGGATGGCGAAACGCCCTACTACAATAAAGATTCCAGATGTTTGCCAGTGTCTTAACTTTCATAGTGAGGAAATTATGATCATCGACCGATTTTCCTGTTATTCCTTTAGCAAAATTTTTGTGGCTATTACGCCATGGTCACACTTGTCGAAGGCTTTTACAAAGTCTGTTAAAATTTACATCTGCATTTTTTTTGTCTTCTAGTGCATTTTGGCCCTTGTCGTAGTGATCCAAAGTTGGACAGACAGAAGCGACCTGTTCTAAACCCATGTTGCCCTGGGTTGTGTACTGATGGGTTCCTAGATGGGTGGTGATCTTGTTTCTTAGGCCCCTTTCAAAGAATTTTTATGATAGGGGATGTTAGTGCTATGGGTCTGTAGTTCTTTGCTGTTGCTTTACTGCCCCCTTTCTGGAGTGGGGCTATGTCTGTTTGTTTTTAGTAACTGTGGGACGACACCGGTTCCATGCTCCCTCCAAAGGATGGAAAAGGCTCGTGATAGGGGCTTCTTGCAGTTTTTGGATAAAAAGGAGTTCCATGAGTCTGGCCCTGGGGAAGAGTGCATGGCCATGTCATTTATCGCCTGTTCAAAGTCATTTGGCGTCAGGATAACATCGGATAGGCTTGTGTTAACCAAATTCTGTGGCTCTCTCATAAAAAATTCATTTTGATCTTCGATTCTCAGTTGGTTAGCGGCTTGCTAAAACTGAGTCATATTGGGACTTGAGTAGCTCACTCATTTCCTTGCTGTCATCTGTGTAGGCCCCTTTCTTGTTTAAGTAGGGGCCCAATACTGAACGTTGTTCTCGACTTTGATTTGGCATAGGGAAGAAATACTTTGGGTTTCCTTTCGATTTCATTTATGGCTTTTAGTTCTTCCGCGTTTCCCCAAAACTCCTTACAAGATTCCTTTAGCTTAAGTTCGATGCTTGCTATTTCTCTGACCAGTGTCTCCTACGCACTTAGATATATTGACTTTTTTAAAACCGCTCTGTTATTTTTTTCCCGTCGCCTGTAAAGGAAGCGCCTGTCTCTTTCTATTTTACATCTACTCCTCCTTTTTCTTAGAGGAATAAGCCTTGTGCATACATCGAGTGCCACAAGTTAATCTGTTTAGGCAAAAGTTGGGGTCTGTGTTCCCTTAGTATATCTTCCCAGCTTATATCGGTTAGGACTTGGTTTACTTGGTCCCACTTTATGTTTTTGTTATTGAAGCTGAATTTGGTGAATGCTCCCTTGTGACTAATCTCACTGTCGGTCTGGGGCTCCACGCATACATGTCTGAACCTCAATTATGTTGTGATCTGAGTATATTGTTTTTGATATGGTGACATTTCTTATCAGATCATCATTGTTAGTGAAGATGAGGTCTAGTGTATTCTCCAGTCTAGTAGGCTCTATTATTTGCTGGTTTAAATTGAATTTTGTGCAGAGATTTAAAAGCTCGTGTGAGTGAGAGTTTTCATCAGAGCTGCCTCCTGGCATAATGAGAAAAAAAAAAACTGACCGTTTTTTTGGAATAAAACAGCGACTTTGCACTGTATTTTCGTATGGTATTTATTGTTGTATTCTAGTTTCTTGGTCTCATTTTATAGAATGGAAGGCATATCATAGAAATTGAGATGATTTTGACTGGTTTTTCAATGAAAAGTACCTTGAAATTGAGCTCAAAGTAGCAGAAATGTTCGATTTTTACCCAAGTTCAAAAGTAAACAAATTATGCCAAGCGTCCAATACACGTCAACTGGTGAGTCTAATATTCTTTTGCAAGTGCGCCAATATGATTCATACCAATTTTTACTCTAATGCAGTAGTCTGCGTAACAGTAAATCTTCTATTTTTTGTGAGAATAAAAATTCAAAGTGGAAAGCAAAAGAATGTAAGAGGGGCCTTGAGACGTGGACTAATGAACAGAGGAAATTTTCATTTTAGTGCCAGGAATGTATTTCTTGTTTGTTCTGGACCCTATTCAGAAATGGCATCTTTTGAAATTTGTGTGAAATTGGCAAAATTGCTAAATTCTGACCACTGTACTGGATAGTTGAAATTGGTAAATGGGTGGTTTCTTGCACTCATTCAATAGAAAAAATGGAGTTCTAGCGAAACATTCATGTTTTTTATCGACTAGTACAGTGGAACTGGCCGAAAATGGGGCTCAAAGTGGGCAAAATCGCCGATCCGTAAACATCGCCGAGACTGCTAACTTCGCGAGAGCATAATTCCGTAAATTTTCCATCAAATTTCATACTTTTGGTGTTTACCTGGAGAGATTACCTGGAGAGAGTTTCGGGGGTCAACGCCCCTGCGGCCCGGTCTGTGACCAGGAAAAGATTCTCTATCTTTTCACAAGAAAAAATTAATTTTTTTTTTAAATATGGCCGACCCTGAGAACAAGTCTCGGAGAGGGCCTGTCGACCCTCAAAGGGTTAAGGGTTAAGTGTAACATGCCAAAAGCCCCTTGTATGCAGAGCATTACGGGCAGGTTTAAAATTAACTTAAGATTAACTAAGCAATGATATATTCAGTGGTAAAAATTATAGTAAACAAATAACAATTAAGCACAAATGAGTATTTCAAAGACAGGTCATATGGTCATTTATCGAGTTGCTGTGCATTCAATAAAATGGAGCATGTTAGGTTATGTAATAAAAAAAAATAAGTTTGATCATGTCACAGGTTAAACATTTATGAGATACAATTATTCAGTGTTTATTTAGTTGTGGGTGAATAAGTGATTTTTAAGAAGAGACTTGAATTTGTAAACAGATAGGGCTTCTTTTATATTCACAGGTAATGAATTCCATATTTATGGGCCTTTTATGTGCATTGAGTTTTTACATAGTGTGAGATGGACACATGGAACATCAAAGAGTGATCTGTGCCTTGTGTTATGGTCATGTGTTCTGTTGAGGTTGGTAAGGAGACATTTGAGGGGAGGGTTTATATCCATCACTGTTAGAGCTATCACTTGGGAACAGTAGACCTCTAATATGCCGAGGAGTGAAGTACTTCTTACCATGAGGCATGGTGAAAATGGACAACCAAGATGGCGTTCCCACAATGCACCACCGAGTACCAGATTGTTTTCACAGGGTGCACACCCACCACTGAGACCCATTCTCTCTCATGTAGGCCTACCTGCTTTCCCCCGCTTGATTTGAAGCCACTAGAATTTACGCGTATAAATACGTCTGAAACAGTGGCGCGTAAGACGTATATATACGACCAAAACAGTCAAAGGGTTAAAATCACCAAGTCTCTCTCTCTTGGGCACATTAAATGTTGTACAGTGGACCCCAGATAATGTAATTAATCCTGTCTTATACCAAATCTGACTTAATCCGAATTCATTTTCCCAATGAGAAATAATGGAAATCCAATTAGTCCATTTCAGACACCCAAAGGTATTAAAAAAAATGTTTTCTTCGTGAAATATACATTTACCCGAACCAGCATGGTTTTAGAGCAGGACAATCATGTCTGTCACAGCTGCTGAACTATTATGACAGAATTACGGAGGCATTGGAAGATGACCAAACCTCAATGTGATTTACACAGATTTTGCAAAGGTGTTTGAGAAATGCAATCATGGAGTGAAAGAGCAGAAAATGAAGGCCATGGGCATTACGGGGAAGGTAGGCAGATGGATTTTCGGTTTCTCCACACACACACACAACACAAAAAGTAGTAGTGAACAGGGCAAGATCCAGCATCAGCGAGGTCAAAAGCTCAGTACCCCAAGGCACTGTCCTGGCACCTCTGCTGTTTCTTATCCTTAGAAGACATAGACAAAAACACCCGGGACACTTTTGTATCATCATTTGCACATGACACTAAAATAAGCATGAAAGTCAGTACGGTCAGTACAAGTGATATATGGAGGCAGGTTCAACAGTTGCGTCTCCTTGCTCAAGTACAGGAAGTGGTTTTTAAATTTTTGCATGGAATCTTGCCGTCCGAGGTGTTGTATAATAGGCGTGCAGGGTGGAGGAATCTGCTTTTCACGTGTATTTCTGCGAGACTTTAGGCGTGGTACGCAAGTGGTTTAGTAGGGTTTTGTGCTTGATGGGGGGGGAGATGTTTGTCGGCGCTCTGAACATTGAGTTTTGACGTAGATGGGGTTGACATGCATGTACAACGTGCGGTGTCGTACGTTGTGGCCAATTATATTTGTGTGTCATTGGCTATGAGGCACGTTGAAGGTAATAGTAGAATTCGGGCTTTAGTGGGAACGATTTATAGGACAAAGTGTCAAAATATGTTGGTATATGAGGGGAGATGGGAGAAAGACTTCCCGTTTGAATATAAAGCCTTGGAGTTAAGAGATTTGACATAGTTTGTGAGCATTCGGTGGGTAATCTAACGGGTTGGTCAGCTGTGACTAATTGTGTATAATAGTTATGTGAATGTTTTGTTGTCTCCGTGTGTATATATGTCTCCTATGTGATGGTGATGTCGCTATATCTGTTAAAACTTTGTATGTACAGAAGTTAAAAGGTCTTCAGTCATTTATTTCTCAATACAAGTCGTTAGTGTATATTTGTATAATGTGCTTCCTAGCAAAAGTGATCGGTTCTTATGTTTATGTTTTATGCCATAGTTAAAGTGTGCTTTTTAATAATATTATTTTATATTTCATGTAATCAATTGCATTATTATTTTTCTTCGTTTCATTCGAGATGGAAAATATCACATCGTAGATTAGTTTTGTTATATTGGATGTTTTTATTTTTGTGACTTTTCCTTCTTTGAATTGTAAATACCTATGTCTATGATAAGACCCCATGATAATCGCCTAAATTAATGTTCGAGTATCGTGGTGCTCTGTTGGGCACCCGAGATCTTTGATTAAGTCGTGAATGTGTGTGTGTTGACAGGTGAAGCCATACCTAGTAATGTGCCAGATGTAGTGTCATGTTGTGTATACGTTGATTGCTTGTGTATGTGCGTCGTTGTGTGTGTTTGTATTTATCACAATGTTTTACTGTACAATCTTTATAATTTCCATTTTTTTTTTTTTGACACTTGTTCATACCCCTTTTAATGTTGTGTTTTTATTTTAAAAAACCTTTTTAGTGGTGTTCTTAATTAAAAGAAAATTCACTAAGTATAGGTGTTGTGTGCGGGGAGTTTAAAAACCCTGTAATATCGGTGTGTTGCGGGAGGTGATTTCCATTGACTATACAGTGTTTATGTGTTAGGATTATTGGGTTCTTGTGATTGATTAATTATTCGGTATTTTTTTTTATTTCTGTCATCTTGTATTGCTTTTTTAAATGGGGGCACAGGTCCAAATTTCCCTTTTTCAAGAAACCCCTTACTGCATCAATAAGATTAGATTTGTTCAAATTTTAATGGAAAGTTAGTCCCCAGGATAATGCAATAAAGGGTCACTGCGATTGTATCTTATTTCCCTTGATTTCTCTAATCTTGTCCCCCAGGGTGTGACACACAAGATTTTTTTTTTGATTTTTTCCCCCGAAGTGGCTAGTTTATTGTGCAAACCCCCTATCCATCCTGTGGCAGTAGCGCGAGAGCAGTGGGTCACAAAAAACCTAGGAACTAGGGCCCCAAAAAGGGTTAAAAAGGGAAAACATAGGATTTTTATTAAAATACTATAGTTCACTTATCTGTTACAAGCAAATTTAGGGAAATTTGCTTGTATATCTGGTATCTTATTTTATTAATAAATATTTGTGTCACATAGGTTTTTATCTGTCTGTCCTGTATTCCTCAAAAATGGACATTAAGCAATAGTGTTTTAAGACGTGACCAATGCCTGATCACATAATTTAAATTTGTTTGATCATCTCTGTGGCCCCAAACTGCCAGAATATTGTAACCCCCGCCAAGCCGGCCCTACAACACATCAGTCTGTTCACATTGAAGTTGCTCCATAAACATATTATCTGTTTAGTTACATAGTGGGTTTTAGATCACTCAGGGTTCTAACTGCATTCCTTAACAATCATCTTCATTATTTAACTTTTCTCCTAATATTATTCCTAATGCTAGAACAGTTTCCAAAGTTATATTTACGTTTTTCCCTTTGGATATCTTCTTGGTAACATTAACTTTTCTGAGGATAATCCAAAAGTGTGATGGGATCCATACAATTTTACTTAATCCTTTGTCCCTAATTTTTGAGTATTAACCTGGTTCCCCCCTGGGGCATGTTGTTGGGGGTCATTATATGAGCCAAGAGCCTTCTGAGAATAGAATCGTAAAGTGAAGAGTCAAGCCAGTGTATAGGGTTAGCTTTAGCGCCATTTTTTTGGATTGGGAAAAATTTGTTTGCGTGTAGAGCCCGTTGTTAATTCTTATCCTAAATCAACAAATTTTTTATCGTTCTTAACGGGGAGGTGGCAACCCAAAAGCAGTCACCCTGCCGAAGACTCCCGTTTAGATCCTCAGTGTATTAACTTGTGAAAACTTATTATACCGCTGGCGAAAAATTTCTTGAAAACAAGACAATTAACCAGGTATCCCCTACTGCTAAAAAAGAACAGGAACAGCAGGTATAAGGAAAAATGCCCAACTTTCCCCCATGTTGGGGATGAACATGGACCCTCATGTGCCCGTGAGCCACAAGTGTTAAAATTGAGTTATGTGGATGAAGCACCTGAAAGAGAACAACAAGCACCAACACCACCACCAAAAGCAAATTTTAGCAAAAATTTTGGTTTAATTTTTTCTGGGGGAAAGTTAACCTGTTGAGGGGTTTCAAAGCTTGAACAGGCCTTGAGAAGCAGAAACAGGAGTAATCCCTAGTAACAGCTTAATTAATAAGTTTATTCGATACAGGTACACAAAAAGTTGATAAATTATCTACAAGCAGCTAGTGAGATTACCCTTGGGTCAAGATCCTTTCACCGGCAACAAGTCTACAAACGGAGAACCAAACAAAAACCAATATTATTATAATCAAGGGGGAAGCGCTAAACCCGGAGGATCATACAGCGCCTGGGGGGGGGATGTGGAAGGCATTCAGGCTTAATTCGGGGAACTGGAGCACAGATGCAATTCCCTAAATCAAGAGCCCCTCACCAACATCAAGGAACCTTCCTTGAGGGAACAACCAATAAATGTCCTTCATCAGGCGTGCACCAGGTTCCTCCATCACTCCCTCACCTTGGATCACTGAAATCCCTGCCGGTTATCCTGCGTAGACTCTCATCAACACCCTTGAGATCCTGCCTGGCTCGCTCAATCTCAGACTCGATGGTAGAGACCAGAGAGAAGCCCGTCAGCGCCGCCATCTTCACATATCGACGTTCCTCTCGCACCCGCCATATACCCGCCTCGCGTTATTAACAATAACTCTTCAACAAATTCCTCAAACAAACATTCTTATTCTCATTCGCATACCCAAAACGCATCTTAATTAGAAAAATATGTTTATTAATAGTTACTTGCGTGTTAAGAAACGATCCAGTGCATTTATTGAATAATTATAAGGTAATGTGAGACGGATACCCATGTCCTGGGTGCGTCTTGGGTGCCCATAATTACTAACACTCATTTGTTATTATTATCAGTCATGAGGAAGCGCTAAATCCGTAAAGGCGGTCATACAGCGCCTGAAGGAATAAGTAAGTTTATTCAGGTATACACAAATACAGTTACATAGAATTATCATACATAGCAGCATATGTGTAGAGAACCTAGGATAACCCAAAAAAGTCAGACAGAGTGACTTATTTCCATTGGGGTCCTTTTACCTTATTATTATAATATAAAGGTTATAATATTTTCTTATTATTCTGTAATGAAGATAACATCTTATTATCATACTAAAAAGACTATCTACTACACGAGGGTCATTAAGACTACAATACGAGGGTCATTACTAGGAATAAGGTAAAATTTACACGTATGTTAGCAAAAAATAGAAAATCATTCCCCTCCCTTTCTGTAGCTACATTCAGCAGACACCTTTTAGCACTCTTTGTGGAAAATTACATTTATCTGAATGTATCATTATGTACATAACAGTAAATGAACAAAGATAATTATTACTTATCAGTTAGACAAGTAGGAATTTGGGACACCTAGGTCGCAAAAAATGATCCCCTTCGATACCTACAACTGTCATATCCACAAGTTGCTCTGGACCCATTAATTACAAATAAAATATGTATCACCAGGAATGCTGCTAAATATATAAATTTGTGGACTGTATGTGAAAATTTGTGTGGACTGCCTCCAAGTGAGTCGCCTACCCTGGCAAACTCTGTTGACACCGAGCTCTGAGGTGGGTATCTCAGCCTCACAAGTGGCTTATAGGACAGATTTTCACAAATGATTGATGTTGCAAGAAACTCGCCTGCATGCACGTATAAAGGACTAACTTACTTGGTGTTGCAGAATATATCCTGATCTTCAACCTCCCTAAGCTTAGCCTTAGCCCCTTTGGACTTTCCCTCAGAAACCACGTGCAACCGGGAGCCTTAATTCCTGCAATATTCAATCGTTATTAGTGACCTACCTGCACCTCAGAAATTCCTATATCCAAGAGGGTATGTATCCCCTAGTATAACTATACAGACACGGACACTAGCTTCCAGACTGCCCTGAGACACTGGTACTTACTGTGTGGAGAAATTTTCTCCAGGAGGGGAGTATCAGCCCCCTTCAGCCCCTTCAGCCCCTTTCAGCCCTGAAGGGCCAAGCCCTCTCAGAAGGGGCGAGTATCTTGTTTACTGCTAGAGTGAGTAATTGATCACAGATGCCGTATGTGTGGTCAAATGACCTCTGCTCCTTGCAGTCCAGTGTTGCAAAGTGTATTTTTATAAGAGATAGTGCATCTCTTACTTTAGCAGGACAATTAAGGAAAATCCTGCTCCCACTTTATTACCATAGTAAAGATAGTGGACATTGTTGTCTATGCTTAAGAGAGCAAGAATCAAACATTCTGCTTTGCTTCATCGAGGAAGTGGCAAGGAAGCAAGGAGTACTAGGTCAGCTTTTTTTGTGTGCTGGGGGCAGTGACGGCATGGAGCGCTGTGGGGTCTTTCAGATTACTTTTGACTCTAGCGAGTGGGCACTGACGCCAGGATAACCAACAAAGAACACTGATCTGTGCGTTAGTGTGGACAAAGTGTCTCACAAAACACGATAAAAACTTACAGAGAAGTGTGATCAACTTCTTAGTGATATTGTGTGAACAATTATTGATGAAAAAGTGTAACAACGAGTGTTGCGATCCAACAGAGTGTAGTGCGACATTCTTCAAAAAAACACTATTCTTCAATCAACTCAACGGATATCCGGGCGTAATTACGGGTCAGATACATTACCCAGGTAAGTGTTTTTAACTCGTGATGTACTACTATTGACTGCACAGTTGAGTTATAAAGTCGTGAGTTAGTCACTTTCATAAAACCCCGGTGATATTCGGACCATTGAGTCCACACAAGTAGGGATTTTGTCAGCCATTTAGTGAATGAAATATGCTGACATAACACCCCCTAGGGGTAATTTATAATCTTACAAATTATATTTCTTGACAGCCCATGTTGAGATGGTTTCGACAGCTTCTAGACCTCGTCTGCAGGGGTGGCTGTGCAGGCGATGAGTTGTCCTTTTAAGTTAAATATAAGCTTTTAAACTTAACTGGTAATGCCCTTTCTCCCAAAATAATTGGTCATGCTCGAACCGGATAAAGACCACACTGTGGTCCAAATATGTTGTACTACAGTGTACAAATAACCTATGAGCTAAGGTCCTTCGAAAAAAGCTGTAAAACTAGTGTTTTACAATATAAATCAGTATAAATGAGTCCCTCCAGACTCAATCACAGAGAATGGGCAGCCAAAAGAAAACGGGCGCTCACCCAGCATTTACCAAAAGAAAACGGGAGCTGGGTGACTCACCCAACAAGAAAACGGGTGATGGCATCCTGCACCCACTGCTCCAATCTCGAGAAGTGCTGACTAAAGACAACAGCAACCCAAGTGATGTTCAGTTTGTCTGAGTGTATATACACAGTGTTTATAATGTTTATAGACAGAAATTAAGAGACAAGATTGTGTTAAAGTTTGTTTCTTATAGATCTACCTGTTATATTAGAGGAACTTATATATAAAGTGTAAGCTTTCAAATATATTAACAGTGGAATTTATATATGTGTAAGTAATATTCACGTGTGATTTACAGTTATACAGTGACATTTATAGTGTATAGTGAATGAAGTGTATAACATCGTTATTTACGATTAATCATCGTGGTCAGGCTGACACAGCAAACTCTAAGCCATAAACACCAGCCACATGTATGGTGTACCCTTCATGGTCATTGACCCTGAGGTTAAGCTTAGTGGGTCAGTAGTGTCTGACTCGATTATTGCTGACTTAAGCATAACAAAAACTCAGCTGTTTATAGCAGTACAGTGTTATTTAAACACTCTAAGTGTGGTGCTAGAATTTTCAATATACCATTAAAATGGCTTGTTTGAAAACTCAGTTTCAGTCTTTACAGACTAAGATTACACAATTAGAAAATCTAATTTCAGTCTGTATAGGATTAACTCAAGATACAAACATAGATTTTGATGATCTCGAGGTCAAATTTGGATTACTTACACAACGTCTGAAAATAATTAATTCAGACTATACACATTATGAAAATAAATTTCTTGAATCAGATCCATCTGATGATGAAATTAAAAATGTTTGGATACTTTTAGTAATCAACAATTAAGGTGGACAGGAGTACAGGCTATCTGCCGCAAAACTCTGTCACAGAGACCTACTGTAACTAGTGGTCAAACACCTGTTACACCTGTAACAACAACAAGTGTCCCATTTCCAAGCTTACCTACATTGTCATTACCTATTTTCCAAGGTCATAATTATGAAGAATTCATTAGTGGTTTTCAATCCATAGTAAATTCACGAACTGACATAGATGAGATTGCTAAGTTCAATTACCTTAAATGTCTTGTGAAGGGAGAACCCTATGAACTGATTAAGTCATTTCCGGTGGTTAAAGGCAATTATCAAATAGCCTTACGCGTCTTAGCAGACAATTACTTCGATGCTGACAAGGCTAGAGTTAGACATGCAGTCTTAATATCAAGCTTGAAGCCACCCAAACATTGTTTTTCAGATTTACAGGCATTTAGAATCACATTAGACAATAGTGTCAGATCTCTAGATGCTAAATATGACCTAAGACAATGTGATTGGTTTATCAGTGGTATTGTACAAGATAAGTTGTCACCACAGACTACTGAACGATTAAATATTATGTTCAATAAACGCTATTTCACTTGTGAAGAAATTAGCAGTGGTTTACAAACAATAGTTTCATGCATGCAAGCAACGAGACAAGATGAAGAATCCACAAATCCAGTGGATAATAAACCTTCAACTCAGTATAAAAAGAGTATACCTACTCCCACTAAACCACATAATGGGAAATCCCATATAGGCATTTATCAAGTTGTGAATACAACAGACAGTAAACAAACTGTCACACATAAACGTACTCCAAAATGTGTACTTTGTGATGGAACACATTGGGCACAGTATTGTATTCAATACACATCAATGGAGGCACGTAAACAACGTGTTCATCAGCTGAAAAGGTGCATCAAGTGTTTAGGTGAACACAAGGGAGGAAAATGCTCACTGAAGAAGTGTTTTAAATGCAAGGGTATGCATCATACAGCATTATGCCCAAATACTTTTGCTGAACAGCAGCAGACTTCCACAGAATCAGGAAGTCGACAAGCAACAGCATTAAATGTGAGAGATAAGTTTAAAGCAACTGCTCTCCCGATAGCTCGAGTTGAGTTATCTAATAAATTACACAAAACCAATGTGCTAACACTATTTGATCAAGGCTCACAAAGGTCCTTCATAAGAAGAACAGTGTTGCAGAAACTGAATAAACAACCCTATGCCAAAATACAGTTAGATATAGCTGGTTTTTTTCCACAATTCTGGTAAACAGACATATGACCTAGCCAGAATCACTGTAGGTCTAGGAAACAGGAAAAAGACAGTAGAAGCTGTGGTAGTAGATGATTTGCCTAAGTCTGTGCAGATCCAGGGATTAAAAGAAACAGTTGTAGCACTGAAAGCAGCTAAGGTCAAGTTGCCTGTCCTGACATACAGACGGACACAATTAGTCCAATTGATTTAATCATTGGAAGTGATTATTATCACTGTTTTGTGCAAAATATAGTAAGTAAACATGATGTTCACTTGCTGAAAACAGCAGGAGGCCACATGATATGTGTCCCTTTCCCCTCTCAAAGTGGGAAAGAAGCTGATATTGATTCAGTGGAAAATGTACTATTTACGAGAATAACCGCTGATCATGTACCACAGCAAAAATTATCATTACTGGAAGAAATGAATGAACCAGTTGATAAGTTGTGGGATTTAGATGTGATAGGTATTGATGTAAATAAACCAAGCCCACAAGAGTCTCAGACTTACAACCAATATTTGGACACTGTCAAATATGAAGATGGACAGTATTGGGTTAGGTTTCCATGGAAATTAAATCCACCACATCTGCCTAGCAATTATCGCATGGCTTTCGGACAAATGAAAGAACAAATACATGAGCTCAGGAAGAATCCAGAGCTACTGACTGTTTATGATAATATCATACAAGAACAGTTGGACAATAAATTCATTGAGGAAATAGTCGAAGATAAGTTGAAGACAGAAGCTCATTATCTCCCGCACCATGGAGTCAGAAAAGATTCTGAAACCACTCCACTACGTGTTGTATATAATTGCAGCGCACGTGCAAATAAAGATGTAGCAAGTCTTAATGACTGTCTGATGACCGGACCCTCACTAACTGAGAGGCTTGGAGACGTGCTTATGAAATTTCGCACAAACCCATATGCCTACACGGCTGATATTTCCAAAGCTTTCTTAAGACTAGGACTACAAGAAATAGATAGAGATTATACTCGATTCTTGTGGCCTGAAAATCCACATGATCCTCAAAGTCCTGTGAAAACTTATCGTTTCAAATCAGCATTATTTGGTGCAACATCCTCTCCATTCTTACTAGAAGCTACTCTGAATACACATTTGAAGAAATCTGAAAGTCCCTTCAAAGAAATCTTAAAAGAAAAGTTTCTATGTGGACAATCTTCAAGGTACTGTGAATAAAGAGGAGGATTTGAAATCCTTATACAGAGAAGCTAACAAGGAGATGAAAGAAGCAAATATGCCTCTAAGGATGTGGAATACAAATTCAAAGCAATTAAGGGAACTTATCAAAGAAGATTTCCCTGAAACTGAAATTCCTGATTGCAACAATATGCTGGGACTTAATTGGAACACACAGGAAGATACTTTGAATCTCAAAAAGATAAACAATAAATCATGCAGTACACTCACTAAACGTAGTTTACTGCAGAGGTATCACAATGTTTGATCCTCTAGGACTCGTCTCACCAATTACCATAAAAGGGTAAAATGCTATGCAAGAT
>NC_069401.1:55175526-55222297 GCF_026875155.1 Cherax quadricarinatus | reverse complement strand
TAGTAACAACTGACACGCAAAATTTGTAAAGCAATGCCAGACAGCAAGCTGCACAATGTTCCCGCTACGAGCTTCACCCTATGCTCAACCGTTTCTCTAAGTCCAGCTCCAGCTCTCGGACAGGCTACCCATATTACAACCCAGGATTCCAAATGGCCTGTTATCCCGGGTGTAATGGGAGCAAAATAAACACAGCAGAAAAAGTTTAGACTTATATTATCCTTCACCAATTTAGAACAGCAATATATACACTATGTACAGTGATAAGTATAGTGCACTCCACGGTAAGCAAGGCAGAAATAGAAGCCACAAGATAGCAGACCGTGCTTCAACCAGCTCTAGAATGGGAATGACAAGGGCAGACAGGAGAGCGGTACCCACATAACCTCTGTGATTGCCAAAACCATCTTCTTATTGGCTAGAACCTGGTCACTAGTTGAACGACGGGGCCCCATCATCAACTCTTAGCAACCTGGTTCGCTGGTTGGGGGAGATAGCCTGTAAATGAGACTGTGTACATGCGCTGAATAAAGGTTACGTACTCTTTGCATGCCACAGCCACCCACATCCCTCCTATGTTGAAGGCTCTGCTGAAATGACAGATCTATCCAGGATGGGTCCAGGCGAGAGATGAGATGTCTTGTTCTGTTCTCTACTCTGTCAAGCAGTCGCAGATGAGAGGGAAGGGGGGCAGGCAAACCAAGAAAGTGGAGCATACTGAAGGTGTGAGCGTACTTGTGCCTCGTACAGAATCTTGCAACCCCTACTGTCAAGTAGATGCGAGATACGGCGAAGTGCTGTAAGCTTCCTGGCTGCCTTGTTTGCAAGATTTACAACATGGTTCTTCATGGTTAGTTTGGAGTCAAATTTCACCCCAAGGATATCAACTTCTTCTCCAGGTGCCAACACCCTCCCATTCATCCTTACTTCTGCACCAGCATTACCATCATGGTGCCTAGAGACCATCATCATTTGCGTTTTCTCAGGTGCAAATGTTACTTGCCATCTATTTCCCCAAGCTGATATAGCTCCCAGCTGGTGATTGATGTAGCTTAGAGCAGCTAGCATTTCTTCTCTTGGATAAGTGAATGTCAGTGTACAGTCGTCTGCATATGCATGTGATTCTGGGATGAGATGAAGAAGGTCGTTGAAGTAGACATTCCATAACAATGGTCCCACCACGCTTCCTTGTGGAACACTTGCCCCAATAGGATACCTTGCTGATTCCGTTCCATTGAGAACTACACTTAGAGATCTACCATGAAGGTAATCACTGAGGAGACATAGCGTAGAGCCTGCAATTCCCAGTGCCTGAAGTTTTGCTAAGAGGCCCTGGTGCCACACCCGGTCGAAAGCGCCAGCAATACCCAGTACTACCACACAGCTGACTTAGGATTCATCCAGTGACTGGTGCCACTTATTGGAGAGGTTTAACAACAGATCAGCAGCAGAGTAACCTTTCCTGAAGCCATATTGACGATCACAAAGTAGTAAGTGATAGTCAAAAAACTCTGTCATTTGTCTTGAGATTATTGTCTCAAGGATCTTACCAGTGATTGACAGGAGTGACACTGGTCTGTAGTTGCTGATTTCTGCTCTGCTATTCTTTTTGTGAACAGGGACTACATTTGCCTCTTTCCATGGAGAGGGCCATTTACACTGTACTAGGCAGTGCTGAAAGATGCGAGTTAGAGGTGCTGCTAGCTGGTCTGCACATCTCCTCAGCAATCTTGGGTTCAACTTGTCTGGGCTCACAGCCTTTTCTTGGTCAAGCGATTTAAGAAGGAAATGCACCTCCTCCTGCCTTATTGTCACCACTGACAGTTTTGACACAGTTCTTGCAGCTAGCCAAGGAGGGTCCCTTGCTGGATCAGGAACTTGCATTTTGGTAGCAAAGTGTTCAGCGAAGAGGTCCGCCTTCTCTTGACTACTAGTAGAGGTGGTCCCATGCTGTCGATTTAGAGGTGAAATGAGTTCATCAGGCAGATAACCTTGTCTGTTCTTGACCAGGGACCACCAGGTTTTGGAGCCTACCCTACCTGATGCTAGCTTTCTTTTAGTGTCCACCTCCCATTTAGCAATGGCCCACTTTTGAACGTCACCCATATGCCTACAGGCTTGTCTGTGCAAGTTCCTCTTATAGGTGGTAGGATGTCTCTTATACCTTCGCCATGCATTGTACTTAGCAGTAGCAGCCTCTCTACAACAAAAGCCAAACCAAGGCTGATCTGTAGGCTTCGTCACATATTGCCGGTGAGGAATATGTTCTTGTTGTAGATTAAGGATGTGTCCAGTGAAGGCTTTCACTTGGTTATCAACATCCCCTTGGAGAAGAGCATTCCAATCGGTGGTGGCGAGCTCAGAGCGAAGGGCTGGCCAATTACCTCTTTCCCATAGCCAGGTTGTGCGTGTGGACTCCTCACCTCGTTCTTTTGTGATCTTAAGTGTCGTAAAAACAGCCTTGTGGTCAGACGATCCAACTTCTGTGACTGTCCCTTCTGAAATGTTGTTCACATATACCAAGAATAGCACTGGTCTCAGGACTGACCCCTGTGGGACCCCACTCGTCACAGGCGCCCACTGTGATACCTCATCATGGACAATGACTCGTTGTTGCCTCCCTGTCAGGTATTCTCTGATCCATTGCAGTGCCCTTCCTGTTATATGTGCCTGATCCTCTAGCTTCGGTATTAATCTCTTTTTAGGAACTGTGTCAAAGGCCTTCTTGCAGTCCAAGAAAATGCAGTCAACCCACCACTCCCTCTCATTTCTTACTTCAGTTACCTTATCATAAAACTCTAGTAGGTTTGTGACACAGGATTTGCCTTCCATGAATCCATGCTGGCTGTCGTTTCTAATATTGTTCCACTCCAGGTGCTCCACCATTCTACTCCTGATAACCTTCTCCATGACTTTGCATACTATACATGTCAGTGACACTGGTCTATAGTGTGTGTGTGTGTGTGTGTGTGTGTCTGTGTCTGTACTCACCTACTCACCTAATTGTGGCTGCCGGGGTCAAGACTCAGCTCTTGGCCCTGCCTCTTCACTGAGTGCTACTAGGTCCTTCTGTCTCCCTGCTCCATGAGCTTTATCATACCTCATCTTAAAGCTATGTATGGTTCCTGACTCCCCTACCTCACTTCCTAGGCTATTCCACTTCCTGACTACTCTGTGACTGAAGAAATACTTCCTAACATCCCTTTGACTCATCTGGGTCTTCAACTTCCAATTGTAACCCCTTGTTTCTGTGTCCCCTCTCGGGAACATCCTGTCTCTGTCCACCTTGTCTATTCCACACAGTATTTTGTATATTGTTATCGTGACTCCCCTAACTCTCCTGTCCTCCAGTGTCGTCAGGCCGATTTCCCTTATCCTTTCTTCCTAGAACATTCCCATTAGCTCTGGAACTAACCTTGTCGCAAACCTTTGCACTTTCTCTAATTTCTTGACTTGCTTGATCAAGTGTAGGTTCCAAACAGGTGCTGCATACTCCAGTATGGGCCTGACGTACACGGTGTGCAGTGTCTTGAACGATTCCTTACTAAGGTATCAGAACGCTATTCTCAGGTTTGCCAGGCACTCATATTCTGCAGCAGTTATCTCGCTGATGTGTGCTTCCGGAGACATGCTCAGTGTTAAACTCACCCCAAGATCTTTCTCCTTGAGCGAGGTTTGCAGTCTTTGGCCACCTAACCTATACTCCATCTGCGGTCTTCTCTGCCCTTCCCCAATCTTCATGACTTTGCATTTGGCGGGGTTAAATTCGAGAAGCCAGTTGCTGGACCAGGTGTCCAGCCTGTACAGGTCTCTTTGAAGTCCTACCTGATCTTCATCTGATTTAATTCTCCTAATTATCTTTGCATCATCTGCAAGTAGGGACACTTCTGAGTCTAACCCTTCCATCATGTCATTCACATATACCAGAAATAGCACTGGTCCTAGGACCGACCCCTCTGGAACCCCACTCATCACAGGTGCCCACTGTGATACATCACGTACCATGACTCGTTGTTGCCTCCTTGTCATGTATTCTCTGATCCACTGCAGTGCCCTTCCTGCTATACACACCTGATACTCTAGCTTCTGCATCAGTCTCCTGTGAGGAACTGTGTCGAAGGCCATCTTGCAGTCCAAGAAGATTCAATCAACCCACCCCTCTCTCTCGTGTCTTACTTCTTTTACTTTATTATAAAACTCCAGTAGGTTTGTGACAGGATTTGCCTTCCATAAATCAGTGCTGGTTGGTGTTTATACTCTTGTTCCATTCCAGGTGCTCCACCACTCTTCTCCTGATAATCTTCCCCATGACTTTGCATACTATGCACATCAGAGACACTGGTCTATAGTTTAGTACCTCTTTTCTGTCTCCTTTTTTAAATGTGGGTACTACATTTGCCGTCTTCCATACCTCACGTAGTTGCCCAGTTTCAAGGGATGTGTTGAAGATTGTAGTTAGTGGCACACACAGTATTTCTGCTCCCTCTCTAAGGACCCACGGGGAGATGTCTGGTCCCATTGCCTTTGAGGTATCAAAGTCCCTTAGCAGCTTCTTCACCTCCTTCTTAGTTGTGTGTATGTCATCTAACACTTGTTGGTATATTCCTTGTTGGTGTGCCCCTCTGTTCTCTCCACCCAGAGGCCTTCCTGTCTCCACTGTAAACACTTCCTTAAACCTCTTGCTGAGCTCCTCACATACCTCTTGATCACTTCTGGTGAGTTCCCCACCTTCTTTCCTCAGCCTGATCACCTGGTCTTTGATTGTTGTCTTCCTCTTAATGTGGCTATACAGCAGCTTTGGGTCAGACTTGGCTTTCAATTCTATGTCATTTTCGTACTGTCACTTGGGTTCCCTCCTTATCTGTGCATACTCATTTCTGGCTTTTCGACTAGTCTCTCTATTTTCCTGGGTCTTTTGCCTCCTGTACCTTTTCCATTCTCTGTTGTGCTTAGTTTTTGCCTCCCTACACCTTCGGGTAAACCAAGGACTCGCTTTGGCCTTCCCATTATTTCTATTGCCCTTGGGAACAAACCTTTCTCTGACTCCCTGCATTTTGTTGTTACATATTTCATCATTTCACTTACTGACTTTCCTGCCAGTTCTCTGTCCCAGTGAACCTCCTGCAGGAAGTTCCTAATACCTATGTAGTTTCCCCTTTTATAGTTTGGCTTTTCCCATCCAACTCCTGTTACCCTCTCTACTTGTAATTCTCCTATGTATTTAAAATACAGAACCATGCGATCACTAGTTCCAAGAGGCCTCTCATATGTGATGCCCTCAATGTCTGAACTGCTCAGGGTGAACACAAGGTCCAGTCTTGCTGGTTCAGCCTCCCCTCTCTCTCTCTGTTAGTGTCCTTAAAATGTTGCTGCATAAGGTTTTCAAGTACCACATCCATCATTTTGGCTATTCATGTTTCGGGACCCCCGTGTGGCTCCAGGTTTTCCCAGTTGATCTCCCTGTGGTTGAAATCGCTCATAACCAGTAACTTTGTTCTGCTCGAGTGAGTTTTTCTTGCCATCTCTGCCAGTATGTCCACCACTGCTCCGTTGCTTTCTTCATATTCTTCTGTTGGCCTCCTGCAGTTCTGTGGTGGATTATACAACACTGCAATGAGTACCTTATGTTCCACAGACTGAAGTGTACCTACTAAGTAGTCCCTTTCTCCAATCTCGTACATTTCTTCCATTTCCTCAGATCTCCATCGGTTTTTTATGAGCAGTGCAACCCCTCCTCCCCCTCTGCTTCTTCTGTGTGTGTACTCACCTAGTATCGTAATGTGTGTGTGTGTGTGTGTGTGTGTGTGTGTACTCACCTATTTGTACTCACCTATTTGTGGTTGCAGGGGTCGATTCACAGCTCCTGGCCCCGCCTCTTCGCTGATTGCTACTAGGTCCTCTCTCTCCCTGCCCCATGAGCTCTATCATACCTCGCCTTAAAACTATGTATGGTTCCCGCCTCCACTACGTCACTTTCTAGGCTATTCCACGGCCTGACTACTCTATAACTGAAGAAATACTTCCTAACATCCCTTTGATTCATCTGAGTCTTCAACTTCCAATTGTGACCTCTTGTGTCTGTGTCCCTTCTCTGGAACATCCCGTCTTTGTCCTCCTTGTCTATTCCGCGCAGTATTTTATATGTCGTTATCATGTCTCCCCTGACCCTCCTGTCCTCCAGTGTCGTCAGGCCGATTTATCTCAACCTTTCTTCGTAGGACAATCCCCGTAGCTCTGGGACTAGTCTTGTTGCAAACCTTTGCACTTTCTCTAATTTCTTGACGTGTTTGACTAGGTGTGGATTCCAAACTGGTGCTGCATACTCCAGTATGGGCCTGACGCAAATGGTATACAGAGTCTTGAACGAATCCTTACTGAGGTATCAGAACGCTATCCGTAGGGTTGCCAAGCGCCCGTATGCTGCAGCAGTTATCTGATTGATGTGCGCCTCAGGAGATATGCTCAGTGTTATACTCACCCCCAGATCTTTTTCCTTGTGTGAGGTTTGCAGTCTTTGGCCATCTAAACTATATTGTGTCTGTGGTCTTCTTTGCCCTTCTCCAATCTTCATGACTTTGCATTTGGCAGGGTTAAATTCAAGGAGCCAGTTGCTGGACCAGGCTTGTAGCCTGTTCAGGTCTATTTGTAGTCCTGCCTGATCCTCATCCGATTTGATTCTTCTCATTAACTTCGCATCATCTGCAAACAAGGACGCTTCTGAGTCTATCCCTTCCGTTATGTCGTTCACATGTACCAAGAACTGCACAGGTCCTAGGACTGACCCCTGTGGAACCCCGCTTGTCACAGGCGCCCACTCTGACACCTCGTCGCGTACCATGACTCGTTGTTGCCTCCCTGTCAGGTATTCTCTGATCCATTGCAGTGCCTTTCCTGTTATGTGTGCCTGATCCTCTAGCTTTTGCAGTAACATCTTGTGAGGAACTGTGTCGAAGGCCTTCTTGCAGTCCAAAAATATGCAGTCGATCCACCCCTCTCTCTCTCTCTTGTCTTACTTCTGTCACCTTGTCATAAAACTCTAGTAGGTTTGTGACACAGGATTTTCCTTCCCTGAAACTGTGCTGGTTGTCAATTATACACTTGTTTCTTTCCAGGTGCTCCACCACTCTCCTCCTGATGATCTTCTCCATGACCTTGCATACTATACACGTTAGTGATACAGGTCTGTAGCTTAGTGCCTCATGTCTGTCTCCCTTTTTAAAAATTGGGACTACATTTGCCATTTTCCATACCTCAGGGAGTTGCCCAGTTTCAAATGACGTGTTGAAGATCTTTGTTAATGGCTCATACAATATCTCTGCTCCCTCTTTAAGAACCCATGGAGAGATGTTGTCTGGTCCCACTGCCTTTGAGGTGTCAAGTTTGCATAGCAGCTTCTTCACCTCCTCCTTGGTTATATGTACCTCATCCAGCATTTGTTGGTGTGCCCCCCTGTTCTGATTTCCTGGAGTCCTACTGGTTTCCACTGTAAATACCTCTTTAAATCTAGTGTTGAGCTCCTGACATACCTCTCGGACGTTTCTTGTGAATTCCCCATCACCCTTCCTCAGTCTGATTACCTGGTCCTTGACTGTTGTTTTCCTCCTGATGTGGCTGTACAACAGCTTCGGGTCAGTCTTTACTTTTGATGCTATGTCATTTTCATATTGTCGCTGAGCCTCCCTTCTTATCTGTGCATATTCGTTTCTGGCACTTCGGCTAATCTCTTTATTTTCCTGAGTTCTCTGTCTTCTGTACCTTTTCCATTCTCTAGTACACCTAGTTTTTGCCTCCCTACACCTTTGGGCGAACCAAGGACTCGTTCTGTTTTTCCCATTATTTCTGTTTCCCTTGGGAACAAACCTCTCCTCTGCCTCCTTGCATTTTGTTGCCACATAGTCCATCATTTCTTGTACTGGTTTTCCTGTCAGTTCCCTCTCCCACTGAATGTCTTGAAGGAAGTTCCTCATGCGTGAGTAGTTTTCCCTTTTGTAGTTTGGTTTTTCCCAGCCTATTCCTGCTACTCTCTCCACTTGGAGCTCAACTATGTAGTCGAAGCACAGAACCACATGATCACTAGCTCCCAGGGGCCTTTCATACATGATACCCTCGATGTCCGAACTACTCAAGGTGAATACAAGGTCCAGTCTTGCTGGTTCATCCTCTCCTTTCTCTCTGGTAGTGTCTCTAACATGTTGATGCATGAGGTTTTCCAGTACCACATCCATCATCTTGGCTCTCCATGTTTCAGGACCCCCATGGGGCTCCAGGTTTTCCCAGTCGATCTCCTTGTGATTGAAATCACCCATAACTAGTAAATTTGCTCCCCCCATGTGTGCTCTCCTGGCCACCTCGGCTAGTGTGTCGACCATGGCTCTGTTGCTCTCATCATATTCTTCTCTTGGCCTCCTGCAGTTCTGTGGTGGGTTGTACATTACTGCAATTATCATCTTATGTCCCTCAGACTGGATTGTTCTTACTAAGTAGTCCCTTTCGCTCGTGCCATCCATTCCTTCCATTTTCTCAAAACCCCACTGGTTTTTAATGAGCAGTGCAACTCCTCCTCCCCCTCTCCTCCCTCTGTCTTTCCTGAGGATTTGATATCCGGATGGAAAGATTGAATCTGTTATTATTCTGGTGAGTTTTGTTTCTGTGAGTGCTATTATGTCTGGGGATGTCTCCTTGATTCTTTTGTGCCACTCCTCATACTTGTTTGTTATTCCATCTGCATTTGTGTATGTGTGTGTGTGTGTGTGTGTGTGTGTGTGTGTGTGTGTGTGTGTGTGTGTGTGTGTGTGTGTGTGTGTGTGTGTAATTATGCGTCGAATTATGTGTGGGTTTATTATGTGTCTGAAAAGTAGGTGGCTTGTGCTTGGAGTGTAATGTGGATTCACAGTGGTCGCTTGTGTCCACAACCTCTTGTGACCTGACTCCCACCCTCCTGGGATTTGACGCTCACCTACTTACAATGTTGCCTATGCTTGACCTGCCACCTAGCTTATAGTAAGTTAATTGCCTTGTTCAATGGATTACCAATTGCTATTCCTTATTGAATACTTGAGTGCCTATTCTTTATCGTGCTATGAGAGTTAGACCATTCACATTCAGCTTGGCGGTTAATTGGAACCTGGAACCCCACACCCAAACAACCACTCATAGGTGGATACAGCACTTGTAGTGCAGCTGTAGCAGCCTGTAGATTGTCCAGCTCGATATGACGTCCTGGCGTAGATCCACCTCAATTTCTTCTCGTTAATAATGTACCCTATTCACTGTATTTCTCTCACTGGTCACACGATTGTTTCACTTTATTATCTTTCTTGGGTGACACTTGACAACGTCGCCTTACCACCCACACTAGCCTGCCCACTCTGCGCCACAACGTTTTTATTTTCTAGATCACTTACAAAATTGTGGCTCTCCCCACACTTATGTGGCTCAGGCAGATTAAAAATCACTTCTAGGATTGTTCACTACCCTGACACACTTAGCAACCCTTGCAGAACACTTGGGTAGCCCTCAAAAACACTTATATTCCCGGAGCACGGAAGGCATGACTCGCGCGCTCGCTGTCCCTACTGTGTGTGTGTGTGTGTACTCACCTATTTGTACTCACCTATTTCTGGTTGCAGGGGTCGATTCATAGCTCCTGGCCCCCGCCTCTTTGCTGATTGCTACTAGGTCCTCTCTCTCCCTGCTCCATGAGCTTTATCATACCTCGCCTTAAAACTATGTATGGTTCCCGCCTCCACTACGTCACTTTCTAGGCTATTCCACGGCCAGTGTGTGTGTGTATGTGTGTGTGTGTGTGTGTGTTCTCAATTGTACTCACCTAATTGTGGTTGCAGCTCCTGCCACCGCCTCTTCACTGATTGCTACTAGGTCGTCTCTCTCTGCTTCCTGAGCTTTGTCGTACCTCGCCTTAAAGCTATGTATGGTTCCTGCCTCCACTACATCACTTGCTAGGCTATTCCACTTCTTGACGACTCTATGACTGAAGAAATACTTCCTAACGTCCCTGTGACTCGTCTGAGTCTTCAGGTTTCAATTGTGACTCCTTTGTCTGTCTTCCCCTCTGGAAACAACCGTTCGCCACCTTTATCTATTCCAGCGCTTTCATATGTCGTTATCATGTTTCCCCGACCCCCTGCCCCCCTGAGCTCCGGGAAATAGCCTTTTTGGAAAAACCCTTTTTACTTTCTCCCCTTTTTTGACGTGCTTCCCGGTGTGGGGTTCCCCAAAATGTGCTGTACTCCACATGGGCCCCAATGTACACAGTTACATGTTTGACATTCCTTAATAAGGTATCAGAAAGTAATTTTAGTTTGCCCAAGCGCCCTATCTGCAGCAGTTTTCTGGGTTTGTGTGCCCCGGAATATGCTCGGTGTTTTTGCACCCCCCCAAATCTTTCTCCTTTAGCGAGGGTTTTCAGTCTTTGGGCCCCTACCCAACTCTGTCGCGGGCTTTTTTTTTTTTCCCTTCACCGATCTTCATGACTTTGCATTTGACGGGTTGAATTCAAGAAGATAGGCTGCTGGACCACGAGTTCACCTGTCCAGGTCACTTTGAAGTCCTGCCGGTCTCATGTGATTTTTTTTCTCATCATTAATTGTGTGTGTGTATGTGTGTGTGTGTGTGTGTGTGTCTGTGTGTGTGTGTGTGTTAATGTGTGTGTGTGTGTGTGTGTGTGTGTGTGTGTGTGTGTGTGTGGCGTGCTGTGTGTGTATTGTGTGTGTGTTACTCACCTAGTTATCACTAGTTGAGGTTGCAGGGGTCGAGTCCAAAGTCCTTGGCCCCGCCTCTTCACTTGGTACTACTAGGTCACTCTCCCTGAACCATGAGCTTTATGTACCTCTGCTTTAATGCTATGTATGGATCCAGCCTCCACTACTCGCTTCCAAAAACTATTCACACTTCCTGGATTCTCTGTGGATGAGGAATACTTCCTAAAATCCTTTGATTCATCTGTGTCTCAGCTTCAACTGTGTCCCCGTGTTGCTGTGTCCAGTCTCTGGAACATCCTGTCTTTGTTCCACACTTGTCAATTCCTCTCAGTATTTTGTAAGTCGTTATCATGTCCCACTATCTCTCTGTCTCCAGTGTCGTCAGATTTATTTCCTTAACTACTCCTCATAGGACATACCTCTTAAACTCTGGGACTAGTCTTGTGCAAAACCTTTTGCACTTTCTATAGTTTCTTTACATGCTTGGCTAAGTGTGGGTTCCCAAAATGGTGCCGACATTCCCAATAATATGGGCCTGACGTACACGGTGTACAGGGTCCTGAACGCATCTAATTAAGTGGTGGCCCGATGGCCTGGTGGTAAAGCTCCCGCTTCACACACGGAGGGCCCGGGTTCGATTCCGGGAGAGAAACATTCGACCACGTTTCCCTTACACCTGCTGCACCGAGCAGCAAGTAGGTACCTGGGTGTTAGTCGACTGGTGTGGGTCGCATTCCTGGGGGACAAGATTAAGGACCCAATGGAAAATAAGTTAGTCAGTCTCGATGACGCACTGACTGTTCCTTGGGTGATTCCTGGGTGGATACCTCCGGGAGTTAAAATCCTGAACGCGAAACCTATCCTATCTATCCTATCCTAAGATGTCGGAATGCTGTTCTGAGGTTTGCCAGGCGCCCATATGCTGCCGGCTGGGGGGGCCCCCCCCCCGGTGGGACAGTTATTGGTTTGATGTGCGCTTCCAGGAGATGTGCCTGGTGTTATACTCACCCCAGATCTTTTTCTTGAGTGATGTTTGTAGTCTTGGCCCCTAGACTGTACTCCGTCTGCGGTTTCTTTGCCCTTCCCAATCCTCATGACTTTGCATTGGTGCGGATTGAACTCCAGGAGCAGTGCGGACCAGGTCTGCTGCCTCAGTCTCCGATCCCTTGTAGTTCTGCCTGGTCTTCGATCGAATGAAACTCTCTCATCAACTTCACGTCATCTGCAAAACAGGGCACTCGTGAGTTTATTACATTCCGTCATGTCGTTCACAAATGCCAGAAACAGCACTGGTCACTAGGACTGCCCCTGTGGGACACCGCTGGTCACAGGTGCCACTCTGACACCTCGCCACGTACATTACCTTTTTTTTTCCGGCCGGGGGGCTGCTGTATTCTGACAAGTATTCCCTGATCCATTGCAGTGCCTTCCCTGTTATCCTGCTTGAGTCCTCCAGTTTTTGCCATAATTCTCTTGGTGTTTGGGGTACTGTGTCAAACGCTCTTCTTGCAGTCAAGAAAATGCCAATCCACCCACCCTCCTCTCTCTTGTCATTACTGCTGTGTCACCTGTCATAGAAACTCAGTAGGTTTGTGACACAGGATTTTACCGTCTCCTGAAACCATGTTGGTGTGGTGATGAGATCATTCCTTTCTAGATGTTCCACCATATCTTCTCCTGACATCTCTTTCCATGATTTTGCTGCTAGACATGTCAGCTGGACACTGGTCTGTAGTTTAGTGCTTATGTCTGTCTCCTTTTTTAAAGATTGGGACCTACATTTGCTGTCTTCCATGCCTCAGCAAACTCCTGTTTTGATTGATGTATTGAATTTTGTTGTTAGGGGTACACATAGTGCCTCTGCTCCCTCTCTAGGACCATCGAAAGATGTTATCTAGCCTTATTGCCTTTGAGTTATCTAGAGCAATCTGAAGTGTTCACTTTTCTCGTTGTGTGTACTGTGTCCAGATGGGTGGTGTTTACCCCACTCTCTGTCTTTCTGGATAGCCTTCTGTTCTTCTCTGTGAACACTTCTTGAATTCATGTGAGTTCATCACATACTTCATTGTCGTTACTTGTTGTATCTCCTCCTTCCTTCCTTAGCCTGATTACCTGGTCCTTGACTGTTGTTTTCTTCCTGATGTGGCTGTATAACAGCTTTGTGTCAGATTTGGCTTTTGCTGCTATGTCATTTTCATATTGTCGTTGTGCCTCCCTTCTTATCTGTTATTTAGTTTAATTTAATATCTTTATTATGCGCCCCATACCCATCCCGTGGGCGGTAGTCAAAAGATTACAAAGGTACATAATGGGTCCAGGGACTGGACCCCAAAGTTATGATAGCTGAACTAGTTACAAAGGTAATGAACTCCAGGTAGATCTGGTCACAATCATGGCAAGTTACAAAGGTAATGAATCAGCCTCACTCCTATACATGGTTACAGTAATGAAACAGATTCAAAGTATTGAGCCATTGATACGTCCAACTGGTCACAATTGTATGAGTGATAAATCAAATATTTAAGTGGAGTATACACCCACACGAGCGCGCGCGCACACACATACATAAAACGAGGGTGCACGCCAAGAACACATGCACATGAGCGTTACATATATATGCATACACACAAGGCATGGCGCACCCAACACACACACACACACCACAGCACTGTTTGGAAACCGCACTTGATTAAAGCACGTCAAGAAACTAGAGAAAGTACAAAGGTTGCTAAACAAGGTTATTCCAGAGCTAAGTGCGGTATGTCCTATGAAGAAGATAAGGGGAAATCGGCTGACGAACGGAGGAAGGGAGGGTCAGGGGGAGTCATGATAACGACAGATAAATACTGCATGGAAAGAAAGGTGGACCAAGACGGATGTTCCGGGAGGGACACGAAAAGAAACAAGAGGCACACAATTGGATGTTGAAGACACAAATGAGTCAGAGAGATAGTAGGAAGTATTTCTTCAGTCATAGAGTTGTAAGGCAGTGGAATAGCCTAGAAAATTGCGTAGTGTAGGGCAGGAACCATCACAGTTTTAGACGAGGTTTGATAAAGCTCAATGGTAGCGGGGATGAGAGAGGGTTAGTAGAAACCGGTGGAAGAGGCGGGGGCAGGAGCTAGACTCGACCCCTGCAAACCACAAATAGGTGAGTACATTAGTGTGGACACACACACACACACACACCACACACACAACACACACACACACACACACAAGGAAGTAGGAAATCAGTAAACGAGATGATGGAATATGTGGCATACAAGTGCAAGGAGGCGGGAAAGTTTTCGTTCCAAGGGAAACAGAAATAATAGGAGCCAAAACGAGTCCTTGGTTTACCCGAAGTGTAGGGAGCGAAAACTAAGTGCAACAGAGAATGGAAAAGGTACTAGGAGGCATAGGCCCCAGGGAAAAACAAGGAGGATTAGTAGAGAGCCAGAAAGAGTATGCACAGATAAGGCGGGAGGCCAGCGACAGTATGAAAAACGACATAGCATCGAAAGTCAAATCGGACCCGAAACTGCTGTATAGCCACATTAGGAGGAACGATAAACAGTCACGGACCAGGTGATAGGACTGAGGAAAGAAGGTGGAAGAACTCACAAGAAAACGATCCAAGCGGTATGTGAGGAGGGCTCAACACGAGATTTTATGGAAGATATTTACAGTAGAGACAGGAAGGATCTGGGGGGACAGACCAGTGGGACACAACAAGGAATACACAACAAGTGTTGGACGACATACATACAGATGAGGAGGAGGTGAGAAAACTTGCTAAGGGGAATCGATACTCAAAGGCACTTGGGACGGAAAATTCTCTCCATGGGTCCTTTTTTAGAGAGCGGAGCAGATATGTTGTGCATACCACTTACACATCTGCAACCCATCCCTGGAAACTGGGCAACTACCTTGAGGTATGGAGACGGCAAATGTAGTTCCCATTTTCAAAAAAAGGAGTCAGAAAAAGAGGCACTAAACTATAACCTGTGGTCATTGACTTGTTTATAGTTGCAAAATTATGGAGAAGTTATCAGTGAGGAGAGTGGTGGAGCACCTGGAACGGAAACGGAGTATAAATGCCAACAGCACGGATTTCACGGAAGGCAAATCCTGTTGTCACAAATCCTTCTGGAGTTTATGATTAAAATAACAGAAGTAAGACAACGAGAGAGAGGGAGGGTTGATGCATCTTCTTGAGACTGCAAAGAAGGCCTTTGACACGTTCTCACAACCCCCGAGATTAGTTGCAGAGCTAGCGCATCAGGTGCATATTTAAACTGGAAGGGCACTGCAATGGATTCAGAGAATACCTGACAGGGACGGCAACAAACGAGTCATGGTACGTAATGATGTATCCCAGTGGGCACCTGTTACGAGCGGGGTTCTACACAGGGGTCGGTCCTAGGACAGTTGTAATTTTTGGTATATGTGAACGACATGAAGGAAGGGTTAAGATCAGAAGTGTCCCTTTTGCAGATTGATGTGAATTAATGAGGGAGAATTAAATTGATGAGGACGGAGGGCCTTCAAGAGGACCTGGACAGACTGGACACCTGGTCCAGCAAATGGTTCTCGAATTTAATCTGCCAAATGCAAAGTCATGAAGATAGGGGTAGGCACAGATAGCCCCCAGACAGAGTATAGGTAGGTGGCCAAAGACTGCAAACCTCATCAAGGAGAAAGATCTTGGGGTGAGTATAACACGAGCATGTCTCGGAAGCAAAGCACACATCAATCAGATAATGCTGCCGCATATGGGGCCTGGCAAACTGAGAAACAGCATTCGACACCTTAGTAAGGAATCATTCACGACACTGTAACACGTGTGTATGTCAGGCCCATACTGGAAGTATTGGAAGCACCTGGTTGAACCCGCACTTGATAAAGCACGTCAAGAAACTAGAGAAAGTACAAAGGTTTGCAAACGGTTAGTTCAGAGCTAAGGGGAATGACTATGAAGAAGATTAAGGGAACTCGGCCTGACGACACTGGAGGACAGGAGGCGTCAGGGCAGACATGATAACAGAATATAAATACGGAGTGGGAAATAGACAAGGTGGACAACAAGGACAGGATGTTCCGTGAGGGACACAGAAACAAGACGCCACAATTGGAAGTGAAGACACAAATGAGTCAGAGAGATAGTAGGATGTATTCTTCAAGTCATAGAGTTGTAAGGAGTGGAATAGCCTAGAAAATGACCGTAGTGGAGGCAGGAACCATACACAGTTTTAAGAGAAGTTGATATAAGCTCATGAGCGGGGGAAGAGAGAGGTCTAGTAGAACCGGTGAAGAGGCGGGGCCAGGAAGCTGGGACTCGGCCCTGCAAACCTCAAGTAGAGTGAGTACAAATAGGTGAGTACACACACACACGAAGGCCTATCAGACCACGTGGGGCCAGGGAAAAGACGATGAGCACATGAGATCAAAAACGACAGGTCTGAAGACAATGAATTAAATTCAATGTCAGGCGCAGACAAGGGGATGGTAAGCAACAACGGAGATGCCGGTACACGAAGGCCCCATCAGCCCACGTGGGGAGGCCGGGAAAAAGGACGATGAGACCTAAGATCAAGCTGGCAGGTCGAAGACAATCGAGGTTTGTTATATGCAGAGATTCTAACAGCGCACCAACTGAACTGCAAGCGCGACAAGTGTCAGGAAAGGACAGTTCCATGAGATAGAAGTTTCAGATTATGGACATGGGACTGAAGGCAGAAACATGTCATGAGAAGGAAATAAAACGCCTAGAGAATGCAGATGAGACCAGTGGGAGGAGGAAAGGCGAGTCAGTTTTGTGTACGGGGCTCAAGAAGCAAGGAGGGCCACTTTGAAGAATAAAAAAGGAGGAGAAAAAAATGATTGAAGGCATCATGAAAACAATTGGTGGAGGGCATTATGACCCAGGTGACAAAATTTTCAGAGAATTGGGTGGTTTGCGAGTGGAAGGATACGGCCTGTCAGAGTAACTTTTCAAAAAAGGGGAAGAATTCAGTTCGAACCAGGATTCTGCAAGAGAAGCCACGACTGAGGGACAACAGAGGGGTACCAGGAAGAGTTATACCTCGACGCGACAGAACACAAGACGAAAAGGATACATGAAAGAGAGGGTACAGAGACAGCAAGGAGGAACGAGAAGCAATGAAAGAGCTGGGACCAGACACAGGAGGAAGGCAAAACACACCCACAGAATCTTCAACAAAAAAAGACTCCACCCGCACATTCCAACGCACGTGCGCAACTATATATAACACTCACTGTTCCTCTGCCACCACCCCATATCAACAAACCTCCCCCCCAACAGCTGCCCCTTATGGGCATTCTGTGTCCACCCCATCAACACAAACCCACCTACACCACAGGCCCCATATAGGGCCCCCACCAAGGCTCTCGCTCCCCCACCCCACTAACTTGCATGACCCACAATGATAGACAAAGAAACTAAAGGTTTGTACACAAACGAGGATGGGAATAACGAATAACATGGGAGTGGAATGAAAGAATCAGTGAAAAATCCCAGGACATCATGCAGTCACAGAAACAAAACTCGCTGAGACAATAACAGACACAATCTTCCCAACAGGATATCAGATCCTGATGAAGATAGAAGAGTAGAGGGGGAGGAGGGGTTGCACTGTCATTAAAACACCAATGGGATTTGAGGAAATGGAAGGCATGGACATTGATTGGAAGAATGTGTACATTGTAGGTACAATCCGTCGGAGAACATAAAGTAGTAATTGGGTGTTGTATACCACACAGAACTGCAGGAGGCCAAGAGAGGAGACGAAGAAAACAACAGGGTGATGGTGGACCACAGGCTGAGGTGCCAAGAGGCTCACTCAAACAGCAGAGCAAAGTTACTGGTAATGGGCGATTTCAACACAGGGAGATCGACTGGGAAAACTGGAGCCAATGGGGGTGGGTCCGAAAACATGGAGAGCCAAGATGGATGGATGTGGTACTTGAAAACTCATGCATCAACATGTCAGGGGATACAACCGAGAGAAGGGGTGGGATGAGCCAGCAAGACTGGATCTTGTGTTCACCTGAGCAGTTCGGACATCGAGGACATCATTACGGAGAGGCCCTTGGAGTAGCGATCATTGTGGTTCTGTGTTTTGACTATATATAGAGTTACAAGTGGAGAGATGAAGTAACAGGAACTTGAAGGGTACAGGCCAAAACTATTAAAAGGGGGGGACTCACAGGTATGAGAAACTTCCTGCAGGAGGTTCAGTGGGGGACAGAGAAATGTGTTAGGAAAATCAGTAAACGAGATGATGGAATTGTGGCAAAACAAAGTGCAAGGAGCAGAGAAAGTTTTGTTCCAAGGGAAACCAGAACATAATAGGAAGGACCAAACGAGTCTTGGTTTACCCGAAGGTGTAGGCGAGGCAAAACTAAGTGCAACAGAGAATGGAAAAGGTACACGGAGGCATAGGACAAAGGAAACAAGGAGATAGTGATGAGCCAGAAACGAGTATGCGCAGTTAAGGAGGTAGGCCCAGCGCAGTATGAAAAAACGACATAGGCTTCGAGAGTCAAATCTGACCGTAACTGCTGTATAGCCACATTTAGGAGGAAGCCAACAGTCAGGACCAGGTGATAAAGGCTGAGAGGAAAAGAGGTGAAAACTCACAAGAAACGTATCAAGAGGTATGGGAGGAGCTCAACACGAGATTTAAGGAAAGTATTTACAGTAGAGACAGGAAGGATCTGGTGGGACAGACCAGATGGGGGACACAACACGGAATACACCAACAAGGTGTTGGACGACATACATACGATGAGGAGGAGGTGAAGCCAAAACTGCTAAGGGACATCGATACTCAAAGGCAATGGGACCGGACAACATCTATCCATGGGTCCTTAGAGTGGAGCAGTATGTTTGTGCGTACACTACCACAATTCTTCAAACACATCCCTGGAAACTGGGGCAAACTAACCTGAAGGTATGGAAGACGGCAAAATGTCAGTTCCCTCTTTCAAAAAAAAGGAGCAGAAAAAAAGAGGCACTATAAATATTGACCTGTGTCCTTGGACGTGTCTAGTATGGCAATAATTATGGAGAAGATTATCAGGAGGAGAGTGGTGGAGCAACTGGAACGGAACAGGAGTATAAATGCCAACCGCACGGATTTAGAAGGCAAATCTGTGTCACCAACTTCTTGGAGTTTTATGATAAAAATAACAGAAGATTAAGACAAGAGAGAGAGGGGTGGGGTTGATTGCATCTTCTTGGACTGCAAAGAAGGCCTTTGACACAGTTCCTCACAAGAGATTAGTGCAGAAGCTTAGAGCATAGGTGCATATAACAGGAATGGGCACTGCTAATGGATCAGAGTATACCTGACAGGGGAGGCAACAACGGAGTCATGGTTACGTAAATGATGTATCCCCAGTGGGACCTGTGCCGTGCCGGGGGTCCCCACAGGGGTCGGGTTTTTTCCCGAGGACCAGTGCTATTTTTGGTATATGTGAAGACTGAAGGGATGGGTTAGACTCAGAAGTGTCCCTGTTTGCAGATGATGTGATTAATGAGGAGGAATTTAAAACTGATGAGGACAGGCAGGACTTCAAAGAGACCTGGGGGGAAGGGACTGGACACCTGGTCAGCAAATGGCTTCTCGCTAATTTTAATCTGTTCCAAATGAAAAGTCATGAGATTGGGGAAGGGCACAGAGACCACAGCAGAGTATGGCTAGGTGGCCAAAGACTGCCAAACTCCTCAAGGAGAAAGATCTTTTTTTGGGGTGAGTAATACAACGAGCAAGTATCCGGAAGCACACATCAATCGATATCTGCTTTTTGAGCATTGGGCGCCTGGCAAACCTGAGAACAGCATTCCGACTCCGACACCTTTAGTAAGGAATCATTCAAGGACACTGTTACCACCGTGCTATGTCAGCCCAACTGGAGTATGCAAGCAACCTGTTGGAGCCCGCAATTGATAAAGGCACCGTCAAAGAAAACTAGGTGAAAGGTACAAAGTTTGCAACCAAGGTTAGTTCCCAGAGCTACGGGGATGTCATGAAGAAGATTAAGGGAAATCGGCTGACGACATGGAGGACAGGAGGGTCAGGGGAGTCATGTAACGACATATAAAAATACTGCGTGGAATAGACAAGCGTGGACAAGGGACAGGATGTTCCAGGGTGGGACACAGAAACAAGAGGCCACAATTGGAAGTTGAAGACACAAATGAGTCAGGAGAGATGTAGGAAGTATTTCTTCAGTCATAGAGTAGTAAGGCAGTGGAGTAGCCTAGAAAATGACGTAGTGGAGGCAGGAACCATACACAGTTTTAAGACGAGGTTTGATAAAGCTCATGGAGCGGGGAGAGAGAGGGTCTAGTAGCAACCGGTGAAGAGGCGGGGCCAGGAGCTAGGACTCGACCCCTGCAACCACAAATAGGTGAGTACAAATAGGTGAGTACACACACACATATAACCAAGGAGGAGGTGAAGAAGCTGCTATGCGAACTTGACACCTCAAAGGCGGTGGGACCAGACAACATCTCTCAATGGGTTCTTAAAGAGGGAGCAGAGATATTGTGTGAGCCATTAACAAAGATCTTCAACACATCAATTGAAACTGGGCAACTCCCTGAGGTATGGAAGATGGCAAATGTAGTCCCAATTTTTAAAAAGGGAGACAGACATGAGGCACTAAACTACAGACCTGTATCACTAACGTGTATAGTATGCAAAGTCATGGAGAAGGTCATCAGGAGGAGAGTGGTGGAACACCTGGAAAGAAACAAGTGTATAATTGACAACCAGCACGGTTTCAGGGAAGGAAAATCCTGTGTCACAAACCTACTGGAGTTTTATGACAAGGTGACAGAAGTAAGACAAGAGAGAGAGGGGTGGATTGACTGCATTTTTTTTGGACTGCAAGAAGGCCTTCAACACAGTTCCTCACAAGAGGTTACTGCAGAAGCTAGAGGATCAGGCACACATAACAGGAAAGGCACTGCAATGGATCAGAGAATACCTGACAGGGAGGCAACAACGAGTCATGGTACGTGACGAGGTGTCAGAGTGGGCGCCTGTAGGACCTGTGCTGTTCTTGGTATATGTGAATGACATAATGGAAGGGATAGACTCAGAAGTGTCCTTGTTTGCAGATGATGTGAAGTTAATGAGAAGAATCAAATCGGACGAGGATCAGGCAGGACTACAAAGAGACCTGGACAGACTACAAGCCTGGTCCAGCAAACTGGCTCCTTGAGTTTAACCCTGCCAAATGCAAAGTCATGAAGATTGGGGAAGGGCAAAGAAGACCGTAGACACAATATAGTTTAGATGGCCAAAGACTGCAAACCTCACTCAAGGAAAAAGATCTGGGGGTGAGTATAACACCGAGCATATCTCCTGAGGCGCACGTCAATCAGATAACTGCTGCAGCATACGGGCGCCTGGCAAACCTACGGATAGCGTTCCGATACCTCAGTAAGGATTCGTTTAAGACTTTGTATACCATTTACGTCAGGCCCATACTGGAGTATGCAGCACCAGTTTGGAATCCACACCTAGTCAAGCACGTCAAGAAATTAGAGAAAGTGCAAAGGTTTGCAACAAGACTAGTCCCAGAGCTAAGGGGATTGTCCTACGAAGAAAGGTTGAGGGAAATCGGCCTGACGACACTGGAGGACAGGAGGGTCAGGGGAGACATGATAACGACATATAAAATACTGCGTGGAATAGACAAGGTGGACAAAGACGGGATGTTCCAAAGATGGGACACAGACACAAGAGGTCATAATTGGAAGCTGAAGACTCAGATTAATCAAAGGGATGTTAGGAAGTATTTCTTCAGTCATAGAGTAGTCAGGCCGTGGAATAGCCTAGAAAGTGACGTAGTGGAGGCGGGAACCATACATAGTTTTAAGGCAAGGTATGATAAAGCTCATGGGGCAGGGAGAGAGAGGACCTAGTAGCAATCAGCGAAGAGGCGGGGCCAGGAGCTATGAATCGACCCCTGCAACCACAAATAGGTGAGTACAAATAGGTGAGTACACACACACACACACACACACACACACACACACACACACACACACACACACACACACACACACACATTTCTGTGCATATTCATTTCTGGCTTTACGACTGCTCTCCTTATTCTCCTGGGTCCTTTGCCATCTATACTTCTTCCATTCCCTAGCACACTTGGTTTTTGCCTCCCTGCACTTTTGGGTGAACCATGGGGTCATCCTGGTTTGTTCATTATTCCTGTTACCCTTGGGTACAATCCTCTCCTCAGTTTCCTTGCATATTGTTGTTACATATTCCATCATCTCATTTACTAGCTTCCCTGCCAGTTCCCTATCCTACTGAACCCCGTTCAGGAAGTTCCTTATTCCCGTGTAGTACCCTTTCTTGTAGTTTGGCTTCATTCACCCGGGGCTTCCTGCTTCCCCCTCCACTTGTAGCTCTACTGTGTATTTGAAGCTTAAACCACATGATCGGTGGCCCCAAGGGGTCTTTCATATATGATGTCCTCAATATCTGCACTACTCAAGGTGAATACTAGGTCCAGTCTTGCTGCTCATCCTCTCCTCTCTCTCTCTTCTAGTGTCCCTTACATGTTGGTACATGAAGTTTTCCAGTACTACCTCCATCATCTTAGCCCTCCATGTAACTTGGCCACCATGTGGCTCCAAGTTCTCCCAATCGATTTCCTTGTGGTTAAAGTCACCCATGATCAGTAGCTTTGCCCTGCACATATGAGCCCTTCCGGCCACTGCAGCCAGTGTGTCAACCATCGCTCTATTGCTCTCATCATACTCTTGCCTAGCCTCCTGCTGTTCTGTGGTGGGTTATACATCACTGCAATTACCACCTTGGGACCTCCAGACTGAAGCATTCCTGCTATGTAGTCACTTGCTTCTCCACTGTCTCCTCTCTACAGCTCATCAAAATTCCATCGGTTTTTGATCAGCAGTGCCACTCCTCCACCCCCCCCCTGTTCCCTCTGTCTTTCCTCAGGATCTGGTATCCCATTGGAAAGATGGCATCTGTTATCATACCTGTGAGCTTGGTTTCTGTGAGAGCTATGATATCTGGTGATGCCTCTTTGACTCTTTCCGTGCCACTACTCCCACTTATTTGTTATTCCATCAGCGTTTCCTCTCCAACACTGTGGTTTGGGGGGCCTATGAGGGTGGGGAACCTGGTAGTGTACTGTGGGATTCTATAGCTGGGTGTTGGGTGGGAGCTTTGAGTATGCATTGTAGTTTGTGTTGGGATGGTGTGATGGGTTGTGGGGTTCTGGGGATGGTTCTGTGTGTGCTTGCTCTTGTTGCTCTGCCCTGCTCTGATTGACCTGTGCTGGTTCCGTCCTTGTCTCCCTTCCTAGCTCCTTTTGCTTTTGTGTCCTCCCCCTCAGGTGCTGTCATTCTGTTTGTGTTCTGTCTCTGTCTAGGAACACCCTCTTGTACTCTGCCGAGTACTTCAACCATGGTTTCTCTTGGAGGATCCTCTTCCGCACTGTTTCCATCCTGAAAATCAGCTTGATCAATTGTTTTCTTCCCTTCAAGTACCCCCTATTCTCTGAAAATTGACAATCTCATTCATGTCCTCTTCACCTATTTCTGTGATGATGTTCTCAATCTCCTTTCTTTCTGCCTGCCATCTTTCAGTGTGTGCCCTTCCCTCGCTCTCCTGAAGCCCACGAATAAGCACTGACTTTGCCCTTTCCTCCTCCCATTGCCTTTCCCTCTGTGACTCTGGTTCCCGTCTGTGCATGGTCATTCTCTCCCTTGTTTTTTCCAGTAGCTCTTGGTAGCGTGGTTGTGCCTCTGCATTTGACCTATCACCTTCTCCATCTGTGCCCAGCTGCTCTCTCCTTTCACTCCTTGGCCCTGCTTGGCAGGCTGATATGACCTTAGCATAATTCATATCTCCTTCCTTCCTGTTCGGCCTTCCAGCTTCATATGCTGTGTCTTCTCTGATCAATACCCCTGTAACTTGCTTCAGTCTGTTTACCTCATCTTCTAGGACTCTTATCCTGGCTACTGCAGGTTCGACTTGTGCCTCCCAATTTTTCTTCTCCTTCTCCAACCTCTTTTCCAATTTCACAGAAAGCTTTGTCTCTATTTTTGCAAAAAGCTCTCCTAATTTTCTCTCCCACTCTTGTTCCATCCTTTTCCACTGCTCCTTCATCCACTCCTCCCTGTGTGTGTGTGTGTGTGTGTGTGTGTGTGTGTGTGTGTGTGTGTGTGTGTGTGTGTGTGTACTCACCTATTTGTATTCACCAATTTGTGGTTTCAGGGGTCGATTCATAGCTCCTGGCCCCACCTTATCCAACCTTTGGACGAAGACCTACTTCGACTAGTGGATGGTACCACTATGACCCCGCTTCCTCCTGCTTCGCCTCACCTGACTACAGTATATAAGCCACGTCTACAGCCCTATACTGTACTTTCTACAAATTGATGGACTGAACACATCGACTCCAGGCTGAGGGACTGATTACCTCAAACTCCTCCTCTCCTTAAACCCTTATGTTTTGTATTGGACTGGCGAAGCCACTGTGTGGTGAAACGTTTCCTCAATAAAGATTCCCATATGTTGCATAAGTGTCTCAGTCTTCAACTACTACTACTACCACTAGTATTACACCTCACTCTAAATCTACATATACCCTCTGTGTCCATGTATTGTTTGCAGCAGCTTGACAAAGCTCCTGGAGAGCGAAACGTTGCCACAGTAAAATGTCACATTAGTTGCACTTGTGTCCTTTTACTTTACAAACTGAGTGTATGTATAGTACCTGTTCAATATTAGCCAGTAGGCCTATTTCAAAACTTATTTTTTATGCACTGCAATCATCCTTCGGCAAAGGCACGGACTGTGCACTCTTGGCATCTGTTTAACTGTTCATCTCAAGTTTCAGTCCTGTAGTGCTCGCTATTTTTGCACCCTTTTGAAATTTTTAGTGTCGCCTTCCAGAAGCTACACCATTTTCTTCACACCATAAAACCTGTAATTTAAAATCACAAAAGAGGTTTTTATTGTACCCTGGATATGACATGGTCAGTTTACTGCTCAATGCCTGACCCAGTAACGTCTTCCAATGACCAGTGACCTCGCATCATTGGTCATAAACTGACCTGACCTCGCACAACTGTTCATAAACTGACCTCGCACCAATGTATGACCAATACTGTCTTCGCATCACTAGGCTCTCACCTGACCTCGAAAGACTGAATGACATGATCTGACCTCACACTATATGCTCCGGCCTGACCCCCCTCACACTGTATGCTCTGGCCTGACCTCACACTGTATGCTCTGGCCTGACCTCACACTATATGCTCTGGCCTGACCTCACACTGTATGCTCTGGCCTGACCCCCTCACACTGTATGCTCTGGCCTGACCTCACTCTGTATGCTCTGGCCTAACCTCACACTGTATGCTCTGGCCTGACCTCACACTGTATGCTCTGGCCTAACCTCACACTGTATACTCTGGCCTGACCTCACACTGTATGCTCTAGCCTAACCTCACACTGTATACTCTGGCCTGACCTCACACTGTATGCTCTGGCCTAACCTTACACTGTATACTCTGGCCTGACCTCACACTGTATACTCTGGCCTGACCTCACACTGTATGCTCTGGCCTGACATCACACTGTATGCTCTGGCCTAACCTCACACTGTATACTCTGGCCTAACCTCACACTGTATACTCTGGCCTAACCTCACACTGTACACTCTGGCCTAACCTCACACTGTATGCTCTGGCCTGACCTCACACTGTATGCTCTGGCCTAACCTCACACTGTATACTCTGGCCTAACCTCACACTGTATACTCTGGCCTAACCTCATACTGTATGCTCTGGCCTGACCTCACACTATATGCTCTGGCCTGACCTCACACTGTATGCTCTGGCCTGACCCCCTCACACTGTATGCTCTGGCCTGACCTCACTCGTATGCTCTGGCCTAACCTCACACTGTATGCTCTGGCCTGACCTCACACTGTATGCTCTGGCCTAACCTCACACTGTATACTCTGGCCTGACCTCACACTGTATGCTCTGGCCTAACCTCACACTGTATACTCTGGCCTGACCTCACACTGTATACTCTGGCCTGACCTCACACTGTATGCTCTGGCCTGACATCACACTGTATGCTCTGGCCTAACCTCACACTGTATACTCTGGCCTAACCTCACACTGTTTACTCTGGCCTAACCTCACACTGTACACTCTGGCCTAACCTCACACTGTATGCTCTGGCCTGACCTCACACTGTATGCTCTGGCCTAACCTCACACTGTATACTCTGGCCTAACCTCACACTGTATACTCTGGCCTAACCTCACACTGTATGCTCTGGCCTAACCTCACACTGATTACTCTGGCCTGACCTCACACTGTATGCTCTGGCCTGACCTCACACTGTATACTCAGGCCTAACCTCACACTGTATGCTCTGGCCAGACCCCCCTCACACTGTATGCTCTGGCCTGACCTCACACTGTATGCTCTGGCCTAACTTCACACTGTATGCTCTGGCCTGACCTCACACTTTATGCTCTGGCCTAACCTCACACTGTATACTCTGGCCTGACCTCACACTGCATACTCTGACCTAACCTCACACTGTATACTCTGGCCTGACCTCACACTGTATGCTCTGGCCTAACCTCACACTGTATACTCTGGCCTGACCTCACACTGTATGCTCTGGCCTGACCTCACACTGTATGCTCTGGCCTAACCTCACACTGTATACTCTGGCCTGACCTCACACTGTATACTCTGGCCTAACCTCACACTGTATACTCTGGCCTAACCTCACACTGTATGCTCTGGCCTGACCTCACACTGTATGCTCTGGCCTAACCTCACACTGAATACTCTGGCCTGACCTCACACTGTATGCTCTGGCCTGACCTCACACTGTATACTCTGGCCTAACTTCACACTGTATGCTCTGGCCAGACCCCCTCACACTCTATGCTCTGGCCTAACCTCACACTGTATGCTCTGGCCTGACCTCACACTGTATGCTCTGGCCTAACCTCACACTGTATGCTCTGGCCTAACCTCACACTGTATACTCTGGCCTGACCTCACACTGTATGCTCTGGCCTGACCTCACACTGTATACTCTGGCCTGACCTCACACTGTATGCTCTGGCCTGACCTCACACTGTATGCTATGGCCTAAACTCACACTGTATACTCTGGCCTGACCTCACACTGTATACTCTGGCCTAACCTCACACTGTATGCTCTGGCCAGACCCCCCTCACACTGTATGCTCTGGCCTGACCTCACACTGTATGCTCTGGCCTAACTTCACACAGTATGCTCTGGCCTGACCTCACACTTTATGCTCTGGCCTAACCTCACACTGTATACTCTGGCCTGACCTCACACTGCATACTCTGGCCTAACCTCACACTGTATACTCTGGCCTGACCTCACACTGTATGCTCTGGCCTAACCTCACACTGTATACTCTGGCCTGACCTCACACTGTATGCTCTGGCCTGACCTCACACTGTATGCTCTGGCCTAACATCACACTGTATACTCTGGCCTAACCTCACACTGTATACTCTGGCCTAACCTCACACTGTATGCTCTGGCCTGACCTCACACTGTATGCTCTGGCCTAACCTCACACTGTATGCTCTGGCCTAACCTCACACTGTATACTCTGGCCTGACCTCACACTGTATGCTCTGGCCTGACCTCACACTGTATACTCTGGCCTGACCTCACACTGTATGCTCTGGCCTGACCTCACTCTGTATGCTATGGCCTAACCTCACACTGTATACTCTGGCCTGACCTCACACTGTATACTCTGGCCTAACCTCACACTGTATGCTCTGGCCTGACCTCACACTGTATGCTCTGGCCTAACTTCACACTGTATACTCAGGCCTAACCTCACACTGTATGCTCTGGCCTGACCTCACACTGTATGCTCTGGCCTAACCACACACTGTATGCTCTGGCCTAACCTCACACTGTATACTCTGGCCTGACCTCACACTGTATGCTCTGGCCTGACCTCACACTGTATACTCTGGCCTAACCTCACACTGTATGCTCTGGCCTGACCTCACACTGTATACTCTGGCCTAACCTCACACTGTAAATTCAAATTCAAATTCAAAGTTTATTCTCTATAAGGATTACAATGCTGAGTTAACAGAAATTTGGTTATTGTGTGGTTTACATGTAGTAAAATTGTGATTACAGAGTGTACCACTAGAACGCTTAGCATGGCTAGGCATTTCGGGCAGACTTAGTTTTATTCTTAATTGTAAAATATTACAAATTATGAGGTAAGTTGGTATTATGACTAAGTGACTAAATACTAGTTTGTGAGTTTAGCAATGTGAATGCTTTTGTTTTGGCACAGTACATAGTTTCAGTATTGGAGTATCACAGGATTCATTATTTTAAGATTGAGATTAATATTTCTGTTTATGGTCAAATGAGTGAGTGAGTGTAAGTGTGAACCACCAGGTGGTATTCGTGTATGCTCTGGCCTGACCTCACACTGCATGCTCTGGCCTGACCTCACACTGTATGCTCTGGCCTGACCTCACACTGTATGCTTTGGCCTGACCTCACACTGTATGCTCTGGCCTGACCTCACACTGTATGCTCTGGCCTGACCTCACACTGTATACTCTGGCCTGACCTCACACTGTATGCTCTGGCCTGACCTCACACTGCTTTCACTGAATGTTCTAAGCTAGAGGTATATGTATCATAATAAGCCTATAACTTTTTACTGAGGAGGCCTCCAGTCACACACTACTCCCGTGATCACATATGACTCACTGATATTTGTATGTCAGCCTACAGAATGTTACGACTGAGAATATGTCCATTTATTTATTTATTTATTTAAAAATTTGAGCAGCACACGTACGTACAGTGGTACAAAAAATACAGATAAGACAGCTGCCAAAGCCACTTATATATGCATAGCATTACGGCTGGCTTAAAAATAACTTAATGATAATTATTCTGATTCTTTTTCTTGAATTACTAGTAATTGTTGGTCTAATCCAGTGGTCTAATTGGCACATTGTCATAATGACAGTACCAATGTGTCTATAAATGATGATGTCACTTTGCTAAATCAAATAACTTGAAACATTTATTTTTTGTGGCATTTATGTTGTGTGGGGGTTAGAGTTAGAGTGAGGAGAAGTACAATTAGTATTGATGGGTGGCTTTGGGAATAAACTTCAATTTATCAAATTAAAATTTAATAAGCACGGAATGGCCTTTATTTATGATTTAGTCGTTTCTGACAGTTGGGGGGAGGGTTAGGAGTTTGGAGTGACGAGACAAGTCAGGGGTCATGGGGAAGAGGAGCTCGGACGGATAGACCGTCTAGTTCCAATATTGACAAATTCATCCCTAACTAGCCTTTAACAATTAATCCAATCGGACCTTCGAAACAATATTTTACTTAAGATTGCTTTTATTGTTTCTGCGGTAAACTCATGGACGAAAGGGGGCAAGGAGGTAAAATTATCTTATGAGGGGTAGGTGTAGTGTTAACCGAGGATGACGGTTTTTCCGTGATTGCCATGGTCACACGCCATATTACTCCGGGCAGCGCTCGAACCTTATTACTTACCTTTTTTTTTTACCTCCTCCAGGTAAGTTACCACACTGACACGGCCAGTAGTGAGCACAATTATTAGCAGCACCTTGTGCGGGGAAGTTAAGGATGAGATAAGTGAGGGATGACGGGGTTTGACACTTGTTTTCATAAAGGTTCATCAGCTGTTTCTGGTCTCACCAACACTTCTTCCCTCTGACATAAATATTGTTCTCTGAGTTGTCTTATCCCCAGATTTTTATTTATCTCGTTGACTAGCACGTTATTTACTGTAAACCAATATATAATACGTTACAGCGAGAAAATTTAATGCGAGGTTAGGAATTTTTTTTAGCTTTTGTTATGGAGTATCAAGAATGATTCATGTCTTCTCTTTGTAGTATGTTTACCTAAATATATTTTGTTTGTGATGGATGATTGCTGCACACTATCATCTGTAAAATGTTTTAAGATGTCTCTAAGTTAAGATAGGCATCGATTAATATTTTATTTTACTTTAGCTACACTAGACAACCAAACATTGTCATTTACCGCGTCAATGACTACAAATATTTATTTTTTTGAGTAAGTGTCAAGTTGTGCTGCGAAGCTGGCTTTAATAATGTATTTTAATGTTACAATATAAGTCTTAAAAGGGAGGTCCATTCACATTAAAAAGGGGATGAAAAAGGGTACAAGAAAAGCTAAATGAGACTGAAATTGGAGTTGTTTAGACTTCAAAAACTAATCTGAAAGTTTTTTTTTTCTATTGTATAGAACAAAGGTTAGATAAGTTCCATCCAAGTAAAACTAACAGGACTGCTTACTGATAAGGAAATGTGATCCATTTTTAACAATTATTTCTTATCAGTCTTCACTCCTACGGGTTTAGCGCTCCCCCGTGATTATAATATCAATCTTCACTCTAGAAGACATACTAGACATATGGTAATAAACCAGGTTGACCAATTAAAATAAATCCCCAAGCTCTGAGTTTTTTTTTTTTTTTTTTTTTTCCCTTCAAGGATTCTTAGAGTGGAAGTTGGAATTTCGTGAACCATTAACTAACCCTTTTAATCTCTCTTCAGACAGGTATAGTACATTAGATGTGAAAGATGGCCGATGTAATTCCTATTTTTAAAATGAGCAATAAGGTGTTGCCATCAAGTTACTGCCTAATAAGCCTGACCTCAATTACGGGCAACTTGTTAGTCATTTATAGTCAGTGTTACAAGCCATCTTAAGTACAATTTGATTCAGGATACTCGACATGGATTCATGAGAGGCCATTCCTGCCTGACTAATTTGCTGATTTTCTTCATAAAGTATTTGAGGCAGTTGATCATGATAAAGAAAGTGACAGTTTATTTGGATTTCAGTAAGGCTTTTGATAAAGTACCACACAAGACTAAGTGGCAGCTCATGATATTTGGGGGTGGGGGAGTCCTGTCATGGATTGAGGCATGGCTGACTAATAGGAAGCAGTCTCAGTATAAATGGGGTTAAATCAGAGTGGGGACCAGTCACAAGTTGTTCCACAAGGATCAGTTTTAGGCCCATTGTTCATAATTTACATTGACTTCGATGTTGGAAGAATAAGGCATTTGAGCAGATTCCCTGATAACTCAAAAATAGGCAGACTAATACTCAAACGAAGATTCCACTGAACTTTGGTAATTTAGACATGGTTAGAAAGTGGCATATGCAAAGTCCTAAAGCTCGGGAAAGTAAATACCCATAGAACTTAGAAACTAAATATAGAACTTTACTGTACAGAATGTGGAAAGGACTTTGGAGTTATGGCAAGCAGTAATCTGAAGCCTAGACAGTGCCTGAGTATGTGTAATAAGGCTAAAAGTTTACCAGAGTTCAAAGGCTATTATACTAGAGGTCTGTAGATTAGATTAGATTTTTAATTTTGACAAATTACATGGTTGTACAGAGGAATATAATAGTTGGGTGTACATGCTAAAACCCCTTCTGTATGCTGAGCATTTTGGGCAAACTTGGTATTACAATGGAACAATTTACATTATGATGTACTGTATTACAATCTACTACTATTTAAAACTGTGAAAAGAACAGACATCTTAATTTCAAAGTAGTAAGTGGTTGAGCATTCATCAGCACAATATGAGCAGCTTTTGAGACACTGTTAGTGGTTAGGTATGGTTTGTCTGGTTAATTTTGGGTGATGAAGTGATTTCTTATTTGGGCCTTAAACTGCTTTGCAGACAAGGGTCCTTTAGTTTAGTTTGTTCTGGCAGTGAATTCCAGATCTTCAGGCCTTCTACATGCATAGCATTTTTGCATAGGGAGATGAACACTGGGGGGGGGATATCGAAGAGCGATCTGTGTCTCATATTATGGTTGTGTTCTGTTAGTTATCAAGGAGTTTAAGAGGAGGGTTTACATTAAAGTATAGTGTTCTGTGTATGTAGTAGACAATAATAAGTGGATGTTTTGTATATTTTTTTTTATATTTTATTTAAAACAGAGAGATACACAATGATAAATGTATATTAAAAACACACAAAAGAAAGCGGTTAATTTTACAATCTCGCACGACCAACAATACCGTACAATATAATGGTAATACACTTTACACACAAACAAAGTATTGACAATGGTTTTATACTCAGACACAACACATTATACATTATTAAAGAACATGTCTACCTATGGTGTACATACAAATGGCAAGCACACATGGGTAAGTATATAGACTGTATAATAAATCATTGTGTTAAAAAAACTAACACGCACAATAACACGCACAATAACACGCACAATAACACGCACAATAACACGCACAATAACACGCACAATAACACGCACAAGCACACCAACATAGACATAGGTATTAATGAATCGACGACGAAAACATCCAAATATAACAAATACGATGTGTTATTTTACATCTCAACAAATAATGTAATCAATTACATGTAATATCATATATTACATGTAATAGGAAAACACATCTATACAAATACCAATGATTGGTATACAAGAATAAAAAAGGCAAAACCTTTAACGTTCTGCACGTACAAAATTTTTACATTTTTATTAATGTCATCATCACATTGGAGACACAACAATTCACAAACACAAGACATTTACACACAATTAAACGCAGCTGACCAGCCCGTTAGATTACCCACTGAAAGAACACAAATTATCTCAAATCCTTTAACTCTAATGTGCTATATGCAGACGGGAAATCTTTCTCCCATCTCCCCTCGTATACCAATTGATTTTGACACTTACTTCTAAGAATTGTTCCCGCTAAAACCCAGATTCTGCCATTACTTTCAACATGCCTCATAGCCCATGACACATAAATATAATCGGCTACGACATAAGACACTGCACACTGTACACAGATGTCAACCCCACCCACATCAAAACTCAATGCCCTAAGTACCAACAAACCTCCCCCCCCTACCATTCGTAAAACCCTGCTTAACCACGCACGTACTATACCTAAAGCTTCACAGAAATGCACATGAAACGCTGATTCGTCCCCACACGCTGAACAACTCTGGTCCTCCTCTACATGCCGATTAGACAACACCACCTTGGTCAGCAGAATCCCATGCAAAAATTTAAAAACCACTTCGCGTACTCGAGGAAGGAGACGTAACTGATGAACCCGCTTCCATATATCACACCACGCGTACATGGGGAGCATTCCCTGAACTCTCACCTCAACTTTCACCATACCCACTCTTTCCAAAGTACTCAATTTAACGCTCCGCACATCTTGCATGCACAGTAACATGCGTAGCATCGTCTCGCACCTAATTAAATTTGTCCATCCCCACCACCTGTGCAGGTCATGATATATTTCGGTTAAACCACCATGCCTGCCACCCAGTCGGAGAAAACGATGCTTCACATAACAAGCAATGACTCGGTCTCTTAAAGGAACAAGACCTAATCCTCCTTGACGCATTGGTGTCTCTACCACCGCTCTTGTGAGCCAGTCACACCCTGAGCCCCACAAAAATCTATAAACTCTATTTATATTTAAAAGAATTTTGAGATCCCCCTGTATTAGTGGATACAGCGCAGCAACGTGCCAAACTTTACTATAAAGAAGAACATTAATTACTATCGCCCTCTGGTGTAGGGTTAAATGTCGTGGCCTTAGACTATTTATACGCCTCAAAACACTATTTACCACCCTCCCTGAATTACATGCCCTCGTCTTATCAACCTCTCTCATATACTGTATACTACATACGTTAACACAGTCGACCACCGTCCACGTCTCTATACCTACCTCCTCTCTCGCCCAATCTCCCAACGTCATAATCTTTGATTTTTCTTTGTTAACCCGCATTCCTGTTGCCTTGCCAAATACATCTACAAGTCTTCCCACAAAACTCAATTGCTCCCTCGTACGTAATAGGACAGTTGTATCATCTACATAACCTACTATGGCTGGTCGATCACTACCCGAACCCCACGACGAATCTACTCCCCGCCCACAAACTGTCCAATAAAAAGGGTCCTGCATGCAAGCAAAGAGCATTTGAGACGTAGGGCATCCCTGTCGAATGCCTCTATTCAATTTGACAAAGTCTCCTAACTTCCCATTAATTTGTACTTGAAACCCAGCACCATTGTACAAAGAATGAGCCCACATGATCTCATTTCCAAAACCCTGCCATCTCATAAACTTCCACAGCACCTCCCTTTCTACACTATCAAAAGCAGCTTGCCAGTCTAAAGCCAAAACACCACCCCCGCCCCTCGTTCTGCATTCCTCGACAAACTCCCTGATATTCCCATGACCATCATACATCAACCTACATGGCACGCCAAACTGACCCTTATGTATTACCTTGTCAAACACTTTCTTAATCCTATTCATTAAAATTTTTGCATATAATTTATAATCGCTACACATTAGCGATATTGGTCGGTAATCCTTAAGTGATACAGGTATGTCACATCTTTTAACTAACACCAAAACCGCCATACTCTGAGACAAACCTAAACGTCCCCCTCTCTGTCCAGGATACGTAACATACACCTGGGTACAGAACTCCTCTAGGTTTATGTACGAAGGTATTGGTTGGCCCAGGGACATTTTCAACGTGAAAGACCCTTCTTGTAAACCAGCCTAGTGGCCATCAGACCACCGACCCATAGTAACCTGGTGGATCATCCCATAGTATTTGAAGGCGTCACGTATGTCAACTTCGTTAGCCTCAAAAGGCACGTTTCGAACACGTACCCACGTATAGTATTGTGAAACGTTGTGCAACTTAACTGTGACTGCTGGGGTGACTTGCTTGCTAACATCCTGATACTGGTTGACAATCTGCTCGTAGGTCTTGGTATCACAAAACTTGATGAAAATTCGGGATAGTCCATTTAAGGCAACGCCACACAGGGATTCGCGCTGGATGCCATATATATCGCAGATGATCATCGGCACCAACACATTAATAGATGCGCTGGGGATTGTGCCCTTTATGAGGTCAATACAAACAGTATTAACTCTCCGGCGAAAACCAGTCGCCATTGTTGTTGTCGTCGCAAAGCTCCTCCACCAGGTGTCGGGACTGAGGAGAGACAGCTGACGACTGCTCAGCACAGCGTCTGAGCAGAGAATGTTTTGTATATTTAGTAAGTTAAGACTTGAAAAGTGGAGTGTGTTGTCTAATGTAGGAGTTAGTAATCAATCACACTGCAGCTTTTTGCTGGGTTATTAAAGGCTTAAGGTGATTTGCTGTGGTTGATCCCAATGCACAAATACCATAGGTGAAGTAAGGGTAAATGAGTGGTACAAAGCTAGAAGAGCTGATAGGGGTACATAGTACCATATCTTTGAAATGATGCCTACAGTTTTGGAGACTTTCTTGGAAATTTGCTGTATGTGCGTCTGAAATTTGAGAATGCAGTCAAGGTGGAGACCTAGAAATTTGCTCTCTGCCTGTCTCGAGATAGGTGAACCATTTATCAATGTGTTTAGCTGTACATTTGAAGTTCTGTTTCTGAAAAGCATGAAGTAGGTTTTGTCAATATTGAGAGTAAGTTTGTTGGCAATCATCCAAGTAGATATTTTTAGCAGTTTGGCATTTACTGTGTCTGTTAGTGTGGTTGGGTTTGAGTGAGAAAAGACATAAACTGTCATCTGCAAATGAAATTTGGTTTAAGGGGATTAGATACATTTGGTAGGTCATTGATGTATATGAAGAATGAGTGTGATCCTTTGACGACCCATGTAATATGGTTCATAGTTTTGGTTCTGACAAAATGTCCAAGTTTTTGTTGCAAAAGGCCATTGTCAACTGTATCAAAAGTTTTTCGCAAGTCTATGAACAATCCCAGGGGAAATTCATTCTTCTCGATTGCAGAGTACATTAGTTCAAGCATATGTATAATAGCATCATTAGTACTTTTTTTGGTCTGAACCCAAACTGACAAGGGTTGAATATGTTGTGGGATATGAAGTAGTAGTAGACTTGTTTGTGTATTAATTTTTCAAAGATTTTAGATAGTAGGGCAGGTTTGATATAGGCTTATAATTGTTCAGTTCAGTTGGATCACCACCTTTGAGGATTGGAGGCGACTCTTGCTGTCTTGAGTACGAATGGGAAGGTGGAAGATTCAGTGGATTTGTTCAAGAGAGTTTCAGTAATTGGTGACAACACACGAGAAGCTTTTTTATACATGAGTGGTGGTCCCCTGTCTTGTTCTTTAGTGTTTTGATGATAAGCACAGTTTCAGTTGGGTTTGTTGGGCCTAAGAATAGAGTACATATTAGGGTAGTTGTCAGTGAGGTAATCTTTTGGTTGAATGCTTGAGCTTCGGATTTTACTTGCTAGTTTTGTTCCTACGGTAAAGAAAAAGACGTTAAGTTTGTTGGCAGTACTAGTTGGCTGTAGGAGAGGTTCATCTGGTTTAGTTAACCCTTAAACTGTCCAAACGTAGATCTGTTTGTACGTGTAGCACTCCGAACACGATTTACTTTTTTTTACATAAGCAATGTAAAATCAAACGTAGATCTACATTTGGAGCGCTACGCGTGCAAACGTAGATCTACGTTTGGACAGTTTAAGGGTTAAGTTAACCCTTTGACTGTCGCGGCCGTATATATACGTTTGCGAGGTACCGTGTTTGACGTATATATACTCATAAATTCTAGCGGCTTCAAATCAGGCAGGAGAAAGCTAGTAGGCCCACATGTGAGAGAATGGGTCTGTGTGGTCAGTGTGCACCACATAAAAAAAATCCTGGAGCACGCAGTGCATAATGAGAAAAAAAAACTCCGACCGTTTTTTTTAATTAAAATGCCGACTTTGTGGTCTATTTTCGTATAGTATTTGTGGTTGTATTCTCGTTCTCTTGGTCTCATTGATAGAATGGAAACTATATTATAGAAATGGAGGTGATTTTGATTAATTTTACTATAAAAAGAACCTGGAAATGGGAGCACAAAGTACAGGAAATGTTTGATTTTTGCCGATGTTCAAAAGTGAACAAATGATGTCATTGTCCAATAAATGTCCAAATAGCCATTCTAATACGCAGTCATGAATGGGTTGATGTAATTTTTACAATTATTACAGTATTGCAGTAGTCTGCATAACAGTAAATCTTCTATTTTTTGTTTGAATAAAATTTCAAAATAAAAAGCAAGAGTAATATCACAGGGACCTGGAGACATGACTGATGAACAAAGAAAATGTTATTTTAGAGCCGGAATGTCTGCATTGTTCATTCTGGACCTTATTTTGAAATTGTCGTATTTTTTAATTTTCGTGAAATTGGCCAAATTGCAAATTTCTGACCATGTTATTGGGTAGTTTGAAATCGGTAAATGGGCAGTTTCTTGTACTCAATCGATAGAAAAAATAGAGTTCTGAGAAATAGTTATGAGTTTGGTTGACTGGAATAACGGAATTAGCCGAAAATAGGGCTCAAAGTGGGCGAAATTGCCGATTTTTAAATATCGCCGAAGTCGCTAACTTCGCGAGAGCGTAATTCCGTCAGTTTTCCATCAAATTTCGTTTTTTTGGTGTCTTTACAATCGGGAAAAGATTCTCTATCATTTCATAAGAAAAATAATTTTTTTTTTTTTTCGAATATTTTGCGACACCAGAAGCAACTTCAGGATTTGGCCCTTCGACAGTCAAAGGGTTAATCAGTCTATTTTGTGACAGCTTTTTTTTTGTTCCTAGAATTTCAGATAAGTTTTTCAGTCTTTTTCATATAACCTTGAATGTCATTATCTGTTTTCATAATACAATGTTTTTGACCTCCTTATTAGATTTAGTATTGATGAGTAACGTTTTGCGAGATCCTTTGTTATTAAACCCATTCTGTTCTGTTTTTCATTTAGGTTTTTTTTATCAATAGATTTGAAGATGCTATTTGTAAGCCAGGGGCTGTTTAGTGTGTCTGCTATGATCCTAGTTTTTATTGGGCAATGCATGTTAGAGGTTTTGGGTTTTTTGTTAAAATATTAACACATCAGTATCAAAGTTGTCTGCTAGCTCGTTTTGCCAGTTAGTCAATTAACCCTTTCAAGGTCCCCCAGGCCCTCTCCCAGACTTGTTCTCAGGGTCACCCAAATTTAAAGAAAAAAAATATATTTTTTTCTTGATAAGATAGAGAATCTTTTCCTGATCATAATGACACCAAAAGTATGAAATTTGATGGAGAACTTAAGGAATTATGCTCTCGCGAAGTTAGCGGTCTCGGCGATGTTTACGCATCGGCGATTTTGCCCACTTTGAGCCCTATTTTCGGCCAGTTCAAGTGTACTAGTTGACAAAAATTATAACGGTTTTGCTAGAACTCCAATTTTTCTATCGAACAAGTACAAGAAACCACCCATTTACCAATTTCAACTATGCAATACAGTGGTGAGAATTTAGCAATTTTGCCAATTTCACAAATTACAGAAGATGCCAATTTCCAAATAGGGTCCAGAATAAACAAGAAAGACATTACTGGCACTAAAATAACATTTCCTCTGTTCATTAGTCATGTTCCTACACCCCTCTTACATTCTTTTGCTTTCCACTTTGAATTTTTATTCTCGCAAAAAATGAAAGATTTACCGTTATGCAGACTACTGCATTAGTGTAGAAATGGTATAAATAATATCAGCGCGCTTGTGAAAGAATATTAGACTCGCTAGTTGACGTGTATTGGACGCTTAGCATGATTTGTTTCCTTTTGAACTTAGGTAAAAATCGAACATTTCTGCTACTTTGAGCTCAATTTTAAGGTACTTTTCATTGTAAAACCAGTCAAAACCATCTCAATTTCTGTAATATGTCTTCCATTCTATAAAATGAGACCAGGAAAACTAGAATACAACAATACCATATGAAAATACAATGCATAGTCGCTGTTTTAATCCAAAAAGTCAGGTTTTTTTTTTTTTTTCCTCATTACGCACTGTGTGCTGCAGGATTTTTTTTATACAGGTCGGCCATCACTAATCCGGCAATCAGTTATCTGGTTCCATCAGTAATCCGGCATTAATTTCAGCTAGCATAATTTCATATTTCATCATTATACTGTGCAAGAAAGGTATAAAATACCGACAATATGAAAGTTAAGACATATGCGCAACATCTGGATATCTTTATTGTAGACGTTTCGCCATATTTGTGTGTATTGTTCTGTGTATGTAGTAGGCACATGAATAAGTATGGATGTTCTTAATGGTGAGCAGATTCAGACTTTTGAAAATTGGTGGAGTATGCTGGCGGGAGTGGGAATTTATCATTCTTACTGCTGCCTATTGCTGGGTTATTAGGGGTTTTAGGAGATTGGATGTTGTTGATCCCCATGCACAAATACCATATGCAAGATAAGGGTATATGAGTGAGTGAATGGTACAGTGCCAGGAGAGCTGATTGTGGAACATAGTACCTTAGCTTTGATAGTACGCCTACAGTCTTGGAGATTTTCTTGGTGATTTGTTGTATGTGTGTCCGGAACTTAAGGCTACTGTCAAGGTGGATACCTAGGAATTTTCCCTCTGAGTCTTGTGACTGATGATCTATTTAGCGTTGTTAATTGGATGATTTGCAGCTTTGTTTCCAAACTGAATGAAATAGATTTTATCAGTGTAAGTTTGTTAGTCATCATCCAGGCAGATATTTTCTGTTATTCAGCATTTACTGTGTTTGCTAGTATGACTGTGTTTGGGTGGGAAAAGTCATATGTAGTGTCATCTGCAAATAATATGGGTTTGAGTAGCTGTGATGCATTTGGTAGATCATTGATGTAGATGAGAAAGAGGAGTGGTCCAAGGATGCTTCCTTGTGGGATTCCTACTGTGATTGGTTGGGTGGAAGAGTTTGCATCATTTGCATACACATATTGAGTTCTGTTACTAAGGTATGATTTTAGGTAGTTGAGGGAGTGGCCTCTGATACCATAGTGCATTAATTTGGAGTACAGAAGTTCATGGTCGACTGTATCAAAAGCTTTACGTAAATCATTGAAAATGCCCAGCGGGACTTTTCTTTTCAAGTGCGGTATGTATTAGTTCTAGCATGTGTACGATAGCATCATTTGTGCTGTCATTATTCCTGAATCCAAACTGACAAGGGTTTAATGTTGTGCGAAATGAGGTAGGAATAGATCCGTCTATGAATTAATTTTTCAAAGATTTTAGGGAGCAGTGGTAAGTTAGATATTGGTCTATAGTTATTCAAGTCAGCTTGGTCACCTCCTTTATGGATCAGAGTGACCCTTGCTATTTTGAGGATTGTTGGGAAGGTAGATTCAATGGACTGTTAAAAAGTGTTGCAATAATTGGTAACAATACTTGAAGCTTTTTTGTACATAAAAGCAGGCAAGTTGTTTGTCTCCTGCCTTTTTTTTAAGGGTGTTTATTATGAGAGTAATTTCATTGGGGTTGGTTGGAGCTAGGAATAGCATATTTGGGTAGGAATAGCGTATGAGGTAGTCTGATGGACGGGTGTTTGTGCTTGGTATTTTGTTTGCTAGATTTTTTCCTATGGTGGAGAAGAAAACATTGTCTGTTTGTTGTTTCAGTTGGAGTGAGTAGAGGTTCATCTGATTTTGTTAGTTTGTTTTGTTTTTGGATAACTTTTTAGTTCAAAGAATTTCAGATAGTTTTCCAGTTTTTTTTTCATATCACCTTTGATGTTACGTAATCTATTTTCATAATACAATTTTTTTGACCTTATCAGGCTTGTAAGTGCTGACGAGTAACTTTTTGACTGTTCTCTAGTTATAACCCATTCTATACTGTTTTTCATGCTTGTGCTTTGTGTTAATGGATTTGAAGATGCTTGGTGTTAGCCAGGGATTATTCAGTCTTTGCTGTGATCTGTTTAGTTTTTCTGGGGCAATGCCTGTTATAGAGGCATTGGGCTTTTTTTAGAAAATTATTTATACATTCATTCATATCTGTGTATGTTTCGAGCTCATTTTGCCAGTCGATGTTATTCATAGCTGCTATAAAGTTGTTAACTGCTGTCTCGTTATGTAGTCTGAAGGTTACTTTAGTAATATCTTGTGGCAGTTTGCCCAGATTAGTTATGAGAAAGATTGGGTAGTGGTCTGTAGTGTTGTCTGTGATTATACCTGATTTTAAAGAGGATATGGTGTTTGTCCAGATGTGGTCTAATAAGGAGATGCTTGTCACGGAGATTCTTGAAGGTATAGATATTGCTGGTGGCAACAGGCAGTTACTCATTGTGTTTGTGAATTCGGTTACTTGTGGGTCCTGGTAGTGTAGCATGTTTGTTGGAATCTCCTGTTAGTAGTAGGTGATCTTTATTCATGTGTGCATCAGTAATCATGTTCCTAGTTTTTCACTAAAGTGATAAATGTTTGACTGTGGTACTCTGTAGATGTTTGTAACTGTGAGGGTTTTTTGCAGGTCTTTTGATTTAAATTTGGCTATGATATATTCTCCATGTTCGTCCCTTGTGCAAGATTTATTGATACATTAGTTAATTTGAGTAGTATATAGCTGTTCCTTCCCCTTGTTGGTCTGTTCTACAGTTGTGTATGGCCATGTAGCCAGGAATGGTATAGACATCTGTAATATCAGGCTTAAGCCAGGTTTCTGTGAGTGTGATGATTGATATATTGGAATGAAGGGAATTGAGTAATGCTGTGAGGTCGTCATAATGTTTGCTCAAGGATCTGACATTGTAGTTAAAGATGGTTATGTTATTGTTTGCACTGAGTAATGTCTTTGCTTGGTCTGCTGTGTAGTAATTACAGTTACTGGTTGATTCGTGTAATTCATTTTGTAAAAAGTTTACATCAGGATCTATGTCTGTAATCATAGGATGAGAGTAATTTTACAAACTAGATTTTCTGAGTAAAATTATATAAGATTTATATTGAATCTACAACTGGACTTATGACTAAGTCTCACTGAGTAATCTAAAACTTGTAAAAATTTGAAAGAAAAAGGGATTATTACAGAATAGATAATTCAGTTATACACTTAAGCATCTAAAAGCACTTTAATTATTTTAGCAAGCAAGTTTATAAACTACAGTAGATATTTACAGCTAAAATAAAGGAGCTAATGAATATAATAAACGAATGTATTAAAAGCAAAATCAGTAGCACCTGAGGTAGTCAATAGCACCTGGAGTATTTTAATAAATGTGACCAGGGCCGGATTAAGAAGTCTCCGGGCCCTAGGCTATTCAGATTGGCGGGGCCCCTTTGAGTTACGGGTAAACGAAGCGACCCCTTCCAGCTTGGGGGTGGGGGGGTCTGTGTGAGCCTGTTTAAGGTCTAATTAAATACATTCTGGCTATTTAGATTAAATTTAATAGGGAAAGTACATCAAGACAACCAAAACCATTTACCAACAGCCATTACAACTATCTTGTTAAATCATGCATTTTAAAGAGAAACTTAAGACAGCATAGTACATATTACTAGATTAGGCTATTAAAGTAGTGACATCATGTACCTATTATATTCAGCATAACCACTACAGCACTATTATTCCCTTTATAAATCACTGACCATTATTGTTATCATTGCATCATGCATAAGACTATCAAATCATATAAACTCAAAGTAAAGAATTGTTTATATTCACAGGTACTTCTTAAATAAACTTTTTTCTGGATTTCATATTGGCAAAATCATCAATTGTATTCTGAAAATCAATATTTCTTGTTAGATCAGACTCAATGGTCAACAAGGTTAGGTTACACAACTTGTCTTGGCTCATTGTTGAACGGAGCTGGTTTTTCACTCTTTTCAAAACAGAAAATGAACGCTCTCCTTCACAGTTAGTAGTGGAAGTGCTTAGGTAAGGCGATACAACTTGTCAACATTAGGGAAGGTTTCTGAGGATACCTGCATTCTTAATGTTTCAAAGAGCTGTGGGCGCTCATTTTTCAGGTGGAGCATTACCTTTAATCTGATTCATATACCAGAAAAAAAATTAACTATTTCTTCAACAAATTGTGTCCTGAACATATGCTGAAAGGTGGTGTGGCAACTTTAATGCAGCTTCTGTCAATTATGAATCTGGGACATAGTAGTAATTTTGAACCGAAATCCAACTTGTCATTGAAGATTAGATTCTTGGTAGATTTCTTTTCTTTTTTCACCAATTCTGTAATCAGTTGTGAATCCAGACAGAATAGACGAAGTATATGTAGCTGTCTTACTTTTCTCCTTGTTTTGCACACAATTTCATTGGCTCTTTCAAATCTTGTTTCATCTTCCTTGACAGGCTGATGATCATGGCCCTGGTAAACTGTTGTCTTTCACCAGCAGTTTAGCTTTCCTCTTCCAAACATTTCAAAAGCTTCATCGATTGCGATTTGAAGCTTACAAATTCCAATAAGCCTGCATAGAGGTTAGAAACAAGTAGCTCATTTGTCAATTTTCAATTTATGGGCTTCACGTTCAGAAGATGCCCATAATGAGTATGTATCACTCTGTAATCATGGCTAATTACAAAATTTTTCAATATCAATTTTTAATTTTTATTAATTTTTTTTTTTGTCAGTTGGTGGGTTATGGTCCTTTAGCACCCTTTTTCTCTGGCTGCGCATCTAAAAAATTCAAAACGTTACCAGAAAAGGTCCATATACAGAACTTTTACAATAGATTAGGTTTGTGATTTGGGCTACGAATATTTTAATTATTCATCCTCCTTGATCTCCAATTTACTTTAAACTAGAAATATACTTGAGTCCAAGAACAATGCACAATGGTATTTATATAACTCCCATTTTCATAACTAACTATATAATGTGTAATTACTACAGAAAAATTGGAGAGGAATCTCCCATCTCGCCCCATTAGCGGGAAACACAGCTGTTCTGATGTAAACAGGGGTGTTGTTGTTGAGATCTATGGTTAGGTTGTATTTTTATTTTTGTTTTTATTATTTATTTTTTTGATTAATTTTTTAAATAATCAATATGTACTCTCCAAACACATTGACTTTTTTAGGTAGGGACCCACTTGGAACTTGCACTATGTGCGCAGTCTTGATAGAGCCCCACCCTTGGACGCGGGGCTCCCAAATGGCGGGGCGGCCCTAGGCAATGCCTATATGCCTATGCGGTAATTGGCCTGAAGTGACTATATGGACGAGAGGCGAGAGAAGGGAAGAGAGAGAGAGAGAGAGAGAAGAGAAGAAGAGAAAGAAGAGAGAGAGGAGGAGAGAGAGAGGAGGATGAGAGAGAGAGGATGGAGGAGAGAGAGAGAGGAGAGGAGAGAGGAGAGGAGGAGCGAGAGAGAGGAGGAGAGAGATAGGGAGGAGAGAGAGAGGGAGGAGAGAGAGAGAGGAGGAGGAGAGAGAGAGGAGGAGAGAGAGGGGAGAGAGAGAGAGAGAAGAGGAAGAGAGAGAGGAGAGGAGAGGAGGAGAGAGAGAGAGAGGAGGAAGAGGAGAGAGGAGGAGAGAGAGTGAGACGGAGGAGAGGAGACGAGAGAGGAGGAGAGAGAGAGAGGAGGAGATGAGAGAGAGAGGTGGAGAGAGAGAGAGAGGAGGAGAGGCAGAGAGAGGAGGAGGTAGAGAGAGAGGAGGAGAGAGAGAGAGATGAGGAGGATGAGAGTGAGAGAGGAGGAGGTGAGAGAGAGAGGGGTAGGAAAGGATGGAGAGAGAGAGGAGGACTGAGAGTGAGAGAGGAGGAGAGAGAGAGGAGGAGAGAGTAGAGAGGAGGAGCTGAGAGGAGAGGAGAGGTGAGGAGTGAGAGAGGAGGAGGAGAGAGAGGAGGAGAGAGGTGGAGGAGAGGAGAGAGGAGGAGGATGGTGAGAGGTGTGGTGGAAGAGTAGTGAGGAGGAGAGAGGAGGAGTGTGAGAGAGAGAGAGGAGGTGGAGGAGGTAGGAGAGAAGAGAGGGGGAGGAGGTGAGAGAGAGAGAGAGGAGGAGGGGAGGAGGAGGAGGAGAGAGAGAGGTGGATGGAGGAGGAGGAGGGAGTGAGTGAGGAGAGGAGAGAGAGAGAGGAGGAGGACTCGAGAGAGCGAGAGAGGAGGACCGGAGGAGGAGGAGGCAGAGAGAGAGAGAGAGGAGGGAGGGAGGAGAGAGAGAGGAGGAGGAGGAGAGAGAGAGTGGAGGAGGAGGGGAGTGAGAGGAGGAGGGGGAGGAGAGAGAGTAGAGGCAGGAGGAGGAGAGAGAGAGAGGAGGAGGAGGTGAGAGCGAGAGGAGGAGGAGGGAGGAGATAGAGAGAGAGGAGGAGGAGGAGAGAGAGAGAGGGGAGGTGGAGGGAGAGAGAGAAGAGGAGAGGAGGAGAGTGGAGAGGAGCAGGAGGAGAGAGAGAGAGGAGGAGGAGGAGATGAGAGAGGGAGGAGGAGGGAGAGAGAGGAGGAGGAGGAGGAGAGAGAGAGGAGGAGGAGTGAGTGAGAGAGTGGAGGAGGTGGAAGAGAGAGAGGTAGGAGGGAGGATGAGAGAGTGGAGGAGGAGAGAGTAGAGTGAGGGAGAGAGGAGGAGGAGGAGCGAGAGGAGGGAGATGGAGAGGAGGATGAGAGAGAGAGGAGAGAGAGAGGAGAGAGGGAGTGAGAGGAGAGAGGGAGATGAGAGAGAGGAGAGAGAGAGAGGGAGTGAGAGAGAGGAGAGAGAGTGGAGAGAGAGAGGAGTGAGAGAGGAGTGTGAGTGGAGAGAGATGAGAGGAGAGAGTAGGGAGAGTGAGAAAAACGATGAGGAGAGTGAGTGAGGAGCTGGAGAGAGTGAGAGGAGAGTGAGAGTGGAGAGAGAGCAGAGAGGAGAGAAGAAGAGAGAGAGAGCGGCAGGTGGAGAGAGAGAGTTGTTGTAGGACAGAGAGAGAGAAAGAGAGGAGAGTGAGAGAGGTGGGTGATGAGAGTGAGAGTGAGAGAGAGAGAGTGGAGCGAGGAGAGAGAGGGTCCGGAGAGAGAGAGAGGTGAGAGGAGTGAGGAAGAGAGAGACGTGAGGAGACGTTAGAGAGAGAGAGAGTGACGAGAGAGGAGGATGAGAGAAGGAGGAGAGAGAGGAGAGATGAGTGAGGTGAGAGAGAGGGGAGAGGAGAGGAGGGGAGAGAGAGAGGGGAGAGGGGAGGAGAGTGAAGGGAGAGAGAGAGGGGTGAAGAGAGAGAGTGAGAGGAGAGAGAGAGAGAGGGGAGAGAGAGAGGAAGGAAGAGAGAGGGGAGAGAGGATGAGAGTGTAGAGAGGGGAGAGTGAGGTCGTGAGTGAGGAGAGCGAGAGGGGGGACAGTAGACAGAAGTGAGGACGAGAGAGAGAGAGGAAGACTGAGAGAGAGGGAGAGAGGGAGGGAGAGAGAGAGAGAGAGAGAGGAAGGAGGGGAGAGAGGAGGAGAGGAGAGTGAGACGAGGTGGAGAGAGAGGAGAGCGAGAGAGCGGAGTGAGTGAGGTGAGAGAGGGGAGAGAGTGAGGATGAGGAGGAGAGGGGGAGAGAGAGAGAGAGGGTGAGAGAGAGAGAGGGAGATGGAGAGGGGAGAGAGAGAGGGGTGAGAGAGAGGAGGGGGGAGGAGAGGGGGGATTAGAGAGAGGGGGAGAGAGAGAGGGGGGAGATGAGTGACGGGGGGAGAGAGTGAGAGGGGGAGAGAGAGAGAGACGGGGTGAGAGATGCAGAAGGGGAGAGAGAGAGAGAGGGGAGCGGGAGAGAGAGAGAGATGGGGAGAGAGAGGAGAGGGGAGAGGGAGAGAGGGGATGGGGACGAGAGAGAGAGGGGGAGAGAGAGAGAGGGGGAGAGAGAGAGAGGGGACGGAGAGAGAGCCAGAGAGAGAGAGGGAGAGAGAGGAGAGACGGGGAGAGAGAGAGAGAGGGGGAGGAGAGGAGACAGGGGGATGAAGAGAGAGAGGGGGGGAGAGAGAGAGGAGAGAGAGAGAGAGGGGAGAGAGGAGAGAGGAGAGAGAGAGGAGAGAGAGATAGAGAGAGAGAGAGAGTGAGAGAGGGGAGAGAGAGAAGAGAGAGAGAGGGATGAGAGGGAGAGGAGGGGAGTGAGAGAGGAG
>NC_069401.1:55125526-55170526 GCF_026875155.1 Cherax quadricarinatus | reverse complement strand
GCTGTCAATAAATATAGGGATCTTAACACTTGTCAAACCCTGTGTAAAAAAATAAAAAGAAAGGAGAATAAATGAGCTAGGAATATATAATGGATAATAGTGAACTTGTTACACTTTAGCACATGAGAATAGCAACTTTGATTAGTTTTATCAATTGTGCTTCAGGAGGGCCCCCCGGCTTTACGGAGTTACGCTTACGGCGTTCCGCTAATACGGACATTTCAATTTATGACCAAATACTCACTATTCGGCTCCCACCCCACTGACTTTCTATACGGTCACCGAAGACCCCAACCTGTTTGTTTACGATTCTCATGAGCTCTTAAGAACTAAGCTCTCCATTTTGTCTGGAAATCCAAAACTTCAAATGTTTTAAATGTTATTTCATATTTTATTATTATACTATGATAATTATACTTATGTATACCTGTACCTTAAATATACTTACATAACATCGAGTTAATTTAAATGTCGTATATTACGTTAGATATTAACACATTTTCATTAATCCATCCTGATATTTTTTCTAAATTTTATAATAAACACGAGGGCATCAACATATAAATAAGATGAAAATACACCCCACAGTAGAATATATAAACAATATGTGAGATGTGAGCTGACGTCTTGCACAAGTGGTTGATAATTACATATACTGAGTCTCATTTAAATGTAGTATATTACGTGTTATATACACATTTTCATTAATCCATCCATGATATTTTTTCAAAATTTTATAATAACACGTGCATAAAATATTAATAGATAAATAACCCCACAGTAGAATAAATAACCAATGTGAGATGTCGTTTACGCAGACGACTTGCCACAAGTGGTGATAATAACAATACCGAGTCTCATTAAATGTCGTTAATGATTACGGTAATATACTCATTTTCATTATCTCCATATATTTTTTTCTCATTTTATATAATAAACACGTAAGAACATAAAAGATGATAATTACTCCCACAATAGACATAAATAAACATAAAATATATAGATGTGGGAGCCACATAACTTGTACAAGTGACGCAAGAATAACATTTTTCTCTCTAATATCTAACATAATGAGTACTGTGTTACTGGAGGGGAACTGTAGAAATTATTCCTTTCGTAATGTATGTAAGTAAGTTGTATTAGGTATACTCAAATACAGTTACATAGTTTATCATAATTTACTCATCATACGTGTTGAGAACCTAGGATAACCCAAAAAAAGTCTGTGTGAACTTATTTCCATTGCTGTCACTCAGAGCTTCATTTCATTCTCAAAATGATTGTTGTTACATGAGAATGGGGGAGTGTTCTTCTTTATTAATTCTACCGTTTCAATGTAGAGTCAACCTGTACACAATGTAAACTTGTACACAAACCAGACGTGTACACTTCGTTTGTTTACAAAACTTAACTTCGACGTTTGTTTAACATAACTGCGCATGCCCCCTTCATGTTTTCATTCTTCTCTCTCTCATTTATTCGTTTTATCTCATTTACTCCCCTACTCCTGACCCTACATTATGACTACATATATTTTAAGCTGTAAGTAATGGGTGGAACTGTATATACATTTTATCGCTCTGGGATGCTTAATATCATAGAATAGGTAGATGTGTGTGGTGTGGGGTGGCCTGGTGAGGCTATTACAGAATAAATACCACACTTGTTTTTCTTACAATATAATACTACTTGTTCTCACCCTAGTTTTAAGACTATAAATTTTTTAGGGAAGTAATGAGTGCATATGTGTGTATTGTACCTTTTTATTGTTTTTTGATGCCTGGTTCTATTGCTAACTTAAATATATGTTAGTGTAAACTTGTTATCTAGTGTTTGTATGCATTTATAAGTGGAAAAAAAGGGTGTTCCACTTTACGGCGATTTCCGCTTTACGGCGGTAGCCTGGAACCTAACCCGCCGTATAAGTGGGGCCCTACTGTATATATGAACAAAGGTAGTTGTATAAAGCTAAAATAAAGGAGAAAATTTATAAGGGACTAAAGTAATGGTAAACAAAGTTCAATGTACAGATAGTCACCTTGATATAATATTGATTTGGGAGTAAGATCTGACTTGTAGTGTATAATAAGTTGAGCAATTAATTGCAATATAAAAAGTAGAGAAATATGAGGTAGTTGGTACTAGCTAGCAAAAGATAGTTTTGGGACTCGCACAATAATGTAGTTGGAGTATACACTAATTGCTCACACAATATAAAAGGGACTAAAAAAGTAGCAGTGAACAGAATTAAATACAGGTAGCAACCATGAATAACATTAATTTGGAATAAGATTTGACTTGCAACAGAAAATTATGAGCAATTAATACCAATTAAAAAGTATTTGAGGTAGCTGGTATTAGCTAGTAAAAGAAAAAAAATAATGCACAATAATGTAATAGTAACGTACACTATATGCACCACACGTACATGTGTATTAAGGACACTTGTCTAATCTGTTATAGAAATATCTGCTTTTCTAAGGAAGGTAGAGAAATCATGTTCATTTGAGATGGTGTATTGTTGTCCTGTTTAAGTTTTTCTAACTAGTATTTTCCCATCTCAAGTGAAACGCTGATATACAGTATTTTGTTTCCCTGATTAAGTTTTCTCAACCTGAACAGAAGGTTTTGACGTTTTCGCGTTAGACACTGGTTGATGAACACTCCATTTTTCATTGTAATTGCTGATTTAATTAAGTACAGTGGACCCCCGCATACCGCACGCATCGCATACCGTACAATCCCCATACCGCTCGCTTTTTTCGCAAAAATTTTGCCTCGCATACCGCCCAAAAACCCGCTCACCACTCTTCGTCCGAGACGCGTCCAATGTGCGGCCTGAGCCACACTTACATGTTCCGCCGGTGGCATTGTTTACCAGCCAGCCTCCGCGGTAACATCCAAGCATACAATCGGAACATTTCGTATTATTACAGTGTTTTTGGTGATTTTTTCTGGAAAATAAGTGACCATGGGCCCCGAAAGCTTTAGTCCCCACCCTACAGCAATAAGGGTGAGAATTGCTATAGAGATGAAGAAAAAGATCATTGATAAGTATAAAAGTGGAGTGCGTGTCTCCGAGCTGGCCAGGTTGTATAATAAACCCCAATCAACCATCGTACTATTGGTGATACAGCTGTTCTGCTGCTGTACCACCGTCAGCTGTGCTGCACTGTCAGCTGCTGCTGCCTGTCTGCTGCTGCTGTTGTTTCCACCGTCAGCTGCTGCTGCTGCTGTAGCATCGTCTGCTGCTGCTGTAGCATCGTCTGCTGCTGCTGTAGCATCGTCTGCTGCATCTCCTGAAGCGCACATCAATCAAATAACTGCTGCAGCATATGGGCGCCTAGCAAACCTCAGAACAGCATTCCCACATCTTAATAAGGAAACGTTCAGGACCCTGTACACCGTGTACGTTAGGCCCATATTGGAGTATGCGGCACCAGTTTGGAACCCACACCTAGCCAAGCACGTAAAGAAACTTGAGAAAGTGCAAAGGTTTGTAACAAGACTAGTCCCAGAGCTAAGAGGTATGTCCTAGAGGAAGGTTAAGGGAAATCAACCTGACGACATGGAGGACAGGAGGTAGGGGGGACATGATAACGACATACAAAATACTGAGAGGAATTGACAAGGTGGGGCAAAGACAGGATGTTCCAGAGATTGGACACAGTAACAAGGGGAAACAGTTGGAAGTTGAAGACAAGATGAATCACAGGGATGTTGGGGAAATATTTCTTAGACAGGAGAAAAGTGGAATGTTTGGGAATTGATGGGGGGGCAGGATCCAAAACATAGTTTAAGAAAGGGGATGATAATTTAGGTTTTTCAGAAGAGTGCCTAGAGGTAGTGGAGGCGGGGAGGAGCCAGTTCATCCCTAACCTAAAGGTAGTAAAGCTCCCTTTCCCCCTTTTCCTTTACCTTTCAAAACCCCACCTCACCCTCCTCACCCTCAACTTTACACTCTCTCACTCTTCTCACTCCCTCCCCTCTCACTCTCACTCTCCACTCCTCACCTCACTCCCCCTCCCCTCACACTCTTCTCACACACACTCACTTCTCTCCTCTCTTCTCCTCTCCTCTCCCTCCTTCTCCACACTCTCACTCCTCTCTCCTCTCACACTCACCTCTCTCATTCACACTCTCTACCCACACTCTCCTCTACCTCATCTCTCTCTCACCCCACTCTCCACTCTCAACTCTCACTTCTCACTTCACACTCTCTCACTCCAAAATCTCTAATTTCTCCCTCACACTCACACTCCACTCTTCACTCTCACTCCACTCCCTCACTCTCCCCCTCTCACCCCTTTCACTCCCCACTCCTCCTCTCCTCCTCAACCCACCAACACCCAACAAAAAACACACACCCCAAACCACCACACCACACCAACACCACACACCCCTGTATACAATCCCCCCGATTTTGCCCGGTGTAAAATGGTAAAATTTTAAATTTTGAACTTTTCGGCGAAATTTTCCCGGGGTTTCGTAACCCCCTGGGAAAACTCCGTACGATGCCTGGGGCTCAAAAAGTTTGTGACTGCTTTGGGAATTAAAAGTCTTGTGTTAATTAGACTTTTCATTAATCCCCCTGATATTTTCTAGTCGGGGGGGGAAAAAAAATTGCATTTTCTTGGTCCGCATTAGAGGAAAGTGTAATCTGTCTGGCCCGTCAACCCCTTTTTACATAACACTTTTTTTTTAAAATTCTTGCCTGAAATTTTTTACTTCTCTCTTTTTGATGGCATCTAAAAATAGTTGTTAGAAATTATTAAACCAGTGGAACATGGTATGTCAATGGTAAAATTGCTCTGGGCTGCAGGTAGGTAACCTGTACCTTTAAAGTACTGACTTAATACAAATAAATGCTAATTGCCTCTTCCCCTAAAAGACTACAAAATATTTTAAGGTAAGAAGTGTGTTCTTGTATTATTTTATTTTTTTTTTTTTTTTAAAGCTTAGTTCTTTATAATTAAAATTTTTTTTTTGTTTTAAAATTTTTGGGGCCCGGAATGGATTAATTGGATTTAAATTATTTCTTAAGGGAAATATTGCTTCGGCTTTCGTCCATTTCAGATTTTGACCGACCTTCTGGAACAGATTAAGGCCGAAAACCGGCCCCCCCCCCTCCCGCTACACACACACACACACACACACACACACACACACACACAGTGCCCTTAGTTGTGGGGTGTTCATGTTGGGAAGCCATTTCCCTAACCTGTTATCAGTCCAATCTCTACTAGCCTTATCTGTTGTGGTGTTGAGATGTATACCAACAGTTCATTATAATGTGTGTATATTTGGCATTCCTGTTGGTTATCTGATTCTCAATTTAAATGGAGGCTTACAATAATATAGTTTGCTTAAGTGTTAATACTGTGCAGGTGGCACTTCATGCATTAGTGTTGCAGGTCTATGGCAGTTGTTCTACGCTCTGTTAGGTATTTATTTTATGTCTTTGCAAATAGTACATTGAGATTTTGTATTTACAGTAGTGGGTTGCAATACAGGGAGAGCCTCTATTATGCCTAGGCATTATGGGCCGACTTAACATTATTGGCTTAGACTACTTAACATTAAGGATTGTATCATAGTTGTATAGTAGGATTGTTATTATTTCATAGTTGTACAGTAGATTATTAATTATAAGTGAATCTAATTTGTATAAGACAAAAGATATATTCATATATTCAAAAATGCTCTTTGTGAAAACAATGATTCAATTATATTCATGTCAGCATTGGATAAAAGGTTCAAGGTAATTGTTGAAATTATGATGTGGTAGTACATAAGTGAGTATGTGTGTACTGAGTATTTAGCATTTACTCTAGGGTGATTAAGTGGCTTTTGAGAAGTCTTAACCCTTTCAGGGTCTGTGCCGTAGATCTATGGCTTTACGTTCAGGGTCCAAACCGTAGATCTACGCCATGAGCTCAGCTCACTCTGATAAGCAGTGAGTGGTAAATTTGGACCTAGATACGAGAGAATACATCTGTGGTATGTGTGCACCACATAAAACAAATCCTGCAGCACAGTGTAAAACGAGAGAAAAAACTGGGACCGTGATTTTCCATTAAAATGGCAACTTTGCAGTGTTTTCTTGTATGTTTTTTATAGTTGTATTTGCGATTTATTGGTCTCATTTGATAGAATGGAAGACATATTACAGAAATAGAGATGATTTTGATTGGTTTCAGCACTGGAAATTGCTTGAAACTGAGCTCAAAGTAGAGGAAATGTTAAATTTTTGCCGATGTTCAAAAGTAAACAAACGCCCTCACACGTCTAATACACACCAGCTGGTAGGTCTAATATGCATTCACAAATGTGGTGGTGATATTTATACAATTGCATAACAGTGAATCTTCTATTTTTTGGTTTGAATAAGTCATTATGTGAATAAAATATCAAAATGGAATTCACTTGTGAAGCCTCAAAACGTAACTGATGAACAGAGAAAATGTTAGTTTAGTGCCAGGAATACCTACATTGTTTATTCTGGGCCCTATTTTGAAATTGGAATATTTTGAACTGTGTTAAATTGGCCAAATTACCAATTTCCGATCACTTTATTTTGTAGTTGAAATAGTTGACTTGGCAATTTCTTGTGCTCACTCGATAGAGTAGAAGTAATGCTAGTGAAATAGCTAAGAATTTGGTCGACTGGAATAATGTAATTGGCCTAAAATGGGAGTCAAAGTCGGCAAAATCACCGATTCGTAAATATCGCTGACACATCAAAATTCACGAGAGCATAATTTCGTCAATTTTCCATCAAATTTCATACTTTTTGTTTTATTACCTTCAGAAAAAGATTCTCTACCATTTCATAATTTTTTTTTTTTTTTTTTTTTGTTTTGTTTTTTTTTAAATTCTTGGACATTGGTGCACACATTGAAATTTGGCCTCTGGACCCTGAAATGGTTAAATTGAATTTCAGACCGGGTTACTTTAATATCTTCTGGTAATGAATTCCATTTTGGGGCCCTTTATATGCATAGAGTTTTTACACAGTGCAATATGGACACGAGGTACATCAAAAAGAGATGTCTTGTGTTATTGTCATGTGTCCTGTTAAGGTTGGTGAGGAGAAGTTTGAGTGGAGGGTTTATATTTGCGTGTATTGTTCTGTGTATGTAGTAGACACACGAATAAGTATGGATGTTCTTAATGGTGAGCAGATTCAGACTTTTGAAAATTGGTGGAGTATGTTGGCGGGAGTGGGAATTTATCATTCTTACTGCTGCCTTTTGCTGGGTTATTAGAGGTCTTAGGTGATTGAATGTTGATCCCCATGCACAAATTCCATAGGCGAGATGAGGGTATGAGAGTGAATGGTACAGTGCCAGGAGAGCTGATTGTGGAACATAGTACCTTAGCTTTGATAATATACCTACAGTCTTAGAGATTTTCTTGGTGATTTGTTGTATGTGTGTCTGGAACTTAAGGCTACTGTCAAGGTGGATACCTAGGAATTTTCCCTCTGTTAGTCTTGTGACTGATGATCCGTTTAGTGTTATGTTAAGTGGATCATTTACAGCTTTGTTTCCGAACTGAATGAAAAAGGTTTTATCAGTATTCAGGGTAAGTTTATTTGTCATCATCCAGGCAGATATTTTCTGCAATTCGGCATTGACTGTGTTTGCTAGTATGACTGTGTTTGGGTGGGAAAAGACACATGTGGTGTCATCTGCAAATAATGTGGGTTTGAGTAGCTGTGATGCATTCGGTAGATCATTGATGTAGATGAGAAAGAGGAGTGGTCCAAGGACACTTCCTTGTGGGACTCCTACTGTGATTGGTTGGGTGGAAGAGTTTGCACCATTTGCATACACATACTGAGTTCTGTTACTAAGGTATGATTTTAGGTAGTTGAGGGAGTGGCCTCTGATACCATAGTGCGTTAGTTTGGAGTACAGCAGTTCCTGGTTGACTGTATCGAAAGCTTTATGTAAATCAGTGAAAATGCCCAGTGGGACTTCTCTCTTTTCGAGTGCGGTATATATTAGTTCTAGCATAATGATGGCATCATTTGTGCTTTCATTATTCCTGAATCCAAACTGACAAGGGTTTAATATGTTGTGTGAGACTAGGTAGAAATAGATCCGTCTATGAATTAATTTTTCAAAGATTTTAGAGAGCAGTGGTTAGATATTGCTCTATAGTTATTCAAGTCAGCTTGGTCACCTTTGTGGATCGGAGTTACCCTCGCTATTTTGAGGATTGTTGGTAAGGTAGATGATTCAATGGATTTGTTAGTTTTGCAATATTTGGTGCAAACTTGAAGTTTTTTGTCAAAAAAGGGCAGGCAAGTTCTTTTTCCCCTGCCTTTTTTTTTAGGGTTTTTTTTATGATGAGCTTAACTTAAATTTGGGGTTGGAGCTAAAATTTGCATATTTGGGTAGGTACCTATGAGGTAGTCTGTTGGAGGGGGTGTTTGCGTTGGTATTTTGTTCGCTAGATTTTTTCTGTGGTGGAGAAAAAAAAAATTGTCTGTTTGCCTTTCATTTGGGTTTGTGGTAGGGTTTCTTCTGATTTTGGGTTAGTGTGATTTTTTTGTTTTTTGGATTACTTTTTAGTACCAAAAATTTCAGATAGTTTTCCATTTTTTTTTTTTTTTTTTATCAAATTTGATGTTAATTTTAACCCGTTTTCTAATACAATTTTTTTTGATCCCTTTTATCAGGGGTGGGTTTAAAAGCTGCGGGGAACGTTTTTGGGTGTTGTCTAGTTTTTTGGACCCATTCTTTAGTTTTTATATTTTGTGCCCCTTTTTTTAATGGGTTTTTAAATGCTTGGGGTTAAAACCAGGGGTTTTTCAGTTTTTTGCCCGTGAAACTGTTTTGTTTTTTTGGGGGGAATGGGTTTTTTTGAGGCATTGGGGTTTCTTAGAAAAATTTTTTTAAAATTTATATTGTATATGGGGTCGGCTTATTTTGCCCAAACGGGTGTTTTTTTGTGCTACAAAATTGTTAACTTTTCTCGTTATGTAGTTGAAGGGTTTCTTTTAAAAATGTTCTTGTGGAGCTTTCCAGATTAGTTGAGAAAATTTTGGGTAGTGGTCTGTAGGGGTTTTCTGTGATTATGTGATTTTTAAAGGGGATATGGTGTTTGTCCCGATGTGGTCAGTTAACCCTTTTTAGGGTCCAAGGCCCCAAAACTGGAGTCAGCACCAGTGTCCAAAAAATTTAAAAAAAAAAAATTTTTTTTTTTTTTCTTTGAAATCGGGAGAGAACTTTTTGTGAAGGTTTAAAAAAACAAAAAAATACGAAATTTGGTGGGGAAAATTGAAGGGAAAATTTTGCTCTCGCGAATTTTGGAAAGTGTCAGCGATATTTACGAATCGGCGGTTTTGCCGACTTTGACTCCCATTTTAGGCCAATTACTTTTATTCCAATCAACCAATTCTTAGCTATTTCACTAGTATTACTTCTAGTCATATCGTTGAGCACAAGAAATCGCCAAGTCAACTGTTTCAACTACAAAATAAAGTGATCGGAAATTGTTAATTTGGCCAATTTAACAAAAAGTTAAAAATTTATTCCAATTTCAAAATTTGGGTCCAGAATAAACAATGTAGGCATTCCGGGCACTAAAAATAACATTTCCTCTGTTCAATTAGTTATGTTTTGAGGCTTTACAAATAAATTCCATTTTGATTTTTTATTCACATAATGAATTTTTATTCACACCAAAAAATGAAGATTTACTGTTATTGCAATACTGTAATAAAATTTTATAAATATCATCACCATATTTGTGGGAAAGTTATTAGACCCACCAGCTGACGTGTATTAGACGTGAGAGGTCGTTTGTTTATTCTTGAATATCGGCAAAATTTAAATTTCCGCTACTTTTGAGCTCAGTTTCAAGCCATTTCCAGTTAAACCAATCAAAATCATCTCTATTTTTTTAACCTTTCCGGGTTCCCGTTAGATCTACGCTTTACATTCAGGTCCAAAAACCCTAGATCAGCATGAGCTCAGCTCACTTTTAAACTGTGAGTGGTACATTTGGCCTAGATATGAGAGAATACATCTATGTGGTATGTGTGCAACCACATAAAACCAGATCCTGCAGCACACTGGTATAATGGGGAGAAAAAAAATGAAATCATGATTTTCGATTAAAAACAGCAACTTTGCAGTGTTTTTTGAAAATTTTTTTTTTATATTTGTATTGCCATTTCTTGGTCTCATTTGATAGATGGAGACATATTACAGAAATAAAGATGATTTTGATTGGTTTTAGCACTGGAAATGGCTTGAAACTGAGCTCAAAGTAGCAGAAATGTTAATTTTTTGCCGATATTCAAGAGTAAACAAACGACCTCACACATCTAATACACGTCAGCTGGTGGGTCTAATATACTTTAAAATATGGTGAGAATTTATACAATTATTACAATATTGAAACGAAAATTTATTTTTTGGTTGTGAAAAAAATTTCTTATGTAAAAAAAAATAAAAAGGGAAATTTTTTTGTAAACCCTCAAAACAAACAAGAACAGAGGAAATGTTTTTTTGTGCCAGGAATCCCTACATTTTTCTTTTGGACCCTATTTTAAAATTGCAATATTTTGAATTTTGGTTAAATTGCCCAAAATTAACAATTTCCGATCACTTTATTTTGTAGTTGAAACAGTTGACTTGGCGATTTCTTGTGTCAATCGATAGAAAAGAAGAAATACTAGTGAAATAGCTAAGAATTTGGGTTTGATTGGAATAATGTAATTGGCCAAAAAGGGGGAGTCAAAGTCGGCAAAATGCCGATTCGTAATATCGCTGAGACAAAAAAATTTTGTGAGGAAATTTCGTAAAATTTTTCCCCCAAATTTCGTATTTTTTTTTTTATTACCTTTCAAAAAAAGATTCTCTACATTTTCATTAGAAAAAATAACAGTTTTTTTTTTTTGAAAATTCTTGGACACTGGTGCGTGACTCCGTTTTGGGGCCCCTTGGCCCCTGAAAGGGTTAAATGTTTTTCCATTCTATCAAATGAGAAAAAATCGCAAATACAACATAAAAAAAAATACGAAAAAAACACGCAATTTTTCTGTTTTAATCGAAAAAATAATGATTTTAAGTTTTTTTTTCCTCATTAACACAGTGTGGTGAAGGGTTGTTTTTTGTGGTGCACACATACCACATAGATGTATTCTCCATATCTGGCCCAAATGTACCCCTCACAGTTTACAGAGCGAGTGAGCTATGGCGTAGATTACGGTTTGGACACTCACCCCTAAAGCCGTAGATCTAGGGAAGGACCCCGAAAGGGTTTTTAAAGGGGAATATTTGGGGCCCGGGGATTTGTAGGGGGTTTGATATTGCTGGTAACAACGGCAGTTGCTCATTGTGTTTGTAATTTTTGGGTTTTTGTGGGTCCTGGTTTTTGCAGTATGTTTGTTTGGGAAACTCCTGTTGTAGTAGGGGGTCTTTATTCTTGTGCTCAGTAATCTATTTTCCCAGTTTTTTTTACTAAAGTGGTAAGTGTTTACTGTGGTACTCTTAGATGTTTTTAAAATGTAAGGAGTTTTTTCAGGGCTTTTGTTTAAATTTGGCTATGGTATTTCTCTATGTTTGTCCCTTGGCAAGATTTTTTGTACATTCGAGTTTTTCGGGTCATAGCTGTTCCTCCCCCCTTGCTGTCTGTTTACAGTTGGTATGGCCATGTAGCGGAATGGTATAGCATCTGAATATCAGGGGTTAAACCCGGTTTCTTGGGGTGTGATTGATAATTGGAAAAGAAGGGAAATTTAGTAATGCTGTGAGGTCTCTAATGTTTGCTCAAGGATTTTACATTGTAGTTTAAAGATGGTTTGTTTTTGTTTGCACTGAGTAATGTCTTTTTTTGGTCTGCTGTATAGTAATTACAGTTGCTGTTTGATTTGTGTAATTCATTTAGTAAAAAGTTTACATCAGGATCTATGCCTGTAATTATAAGATGAGTGATTTTTCTAACTAGATTTTCTGAGTAAAATATAAGATTTATATTGAATCTACAACTAGACTTATTCATAAGACTCTGTAATTATTCTAAAACTTGTAAAAATATAAAAGAAAAGGAGATTATTACAGAATAGATAATTCAGTTATACACTTAAGCATCTAATAGCACCTTAATTATTTTAACAAATGTGAGTTTATGAACACAGTAGATATGTACAGCCAAAATAAAGGAGCTAGTGAATATAATAATAGAAGAATGAAACTTCAGCACAGCCAATTACAGGGAAGTGTCCTAGGCCCTCTTCTTTCTCATATACATTAATGACCTACCAAATGCATTGCAACTACTCAAACCCACACTATTTGTAGATGACACTACATATGTCTTCTCTCACCCGAGCCCAGTCACGCTAGCCAATACTGTAAATACCGAATTACAGAAAATATCTATCTGGATGAGTACTAACAAACTTACTCTAAACATTGACAAAACCTACTTCGTTCAGTTTGGTAACAGAGCTACAGACATCCCTCTTAACATAATGATCAACGGATCACCTATCACAAAACTCAGAGGGAAAATTCTTAGGAATCCACCTTGATAATACTCAAATTTCAAACACACAAAAATTTCCCCCAAAATTTCCAAGACCGTAGGCATACTATCAAAGATATGGTACTATGTTCCACAGTCAGCCCTCCTGGCCCTATATCACTCGCTTATTTACCCCTATCTCACCTATGGAATTTGTGCTCAACAATAAACCATCTCAAAACATTTTTTCTTATTACTGCACGTACTACATTCATAGAACACTTAATTCTGATGTAAACCCTCCCCTCAAACGTCTCCTTACCAACCTCAACAGAACACATGACCATAACACAGGCTCTTTGATGCTCCTCGAGTCCATCTCGCGCTATACAAAAACTCAATGCACACAAAAGGCCCTAAAATTTGGAATTCATTACCTGTGAATATAAAAGAAACACTGTCTGTTTATAAATTCAAGTCTCTTCTCAAAAATCACTTACCCACAACTAAATAAATACTGAATAATTGTATCTCATAAATTGTAACTCGTAAATGTTTCTCATTATTGTATCTCATAAATGTCTAACCTGTGACCCAATCAAACTTTATTTTTTAATTACATTACCTAACAGAATACTCCATTCTACTGAATGCTCAGCAACACAGTAAATGACCATATTACCTGTCTTTGTAATTCTCATTTGTGCTAAATTGTTATCTGTTTGCAATAATGTTTTTACCACTGAATATATCATTGCTTAGTTAATCTTAAGTTAATTTTAAGTCTGCCCATAATGCTCTGCATACAAGGGGCTTTGGCATGTTGCACTGTAATAACTATTCCTTTGTACTTCACTGTATTATGTTCAAATTAATAAATAAACAAATAAATAAAAAAAAAAAATCATTTAGCCCCCCCTGAGGTAGTAAAATAGCACCGGGAAGGTATTTTTAATTTAAAAGTGACTATATGGCAAGAGGGAAAAAAAATTATATCAATTGAAATTTACCCCTTTAAACCCCTTTTTAGGGGCCCCCCCCAGGCCCTCTCGGGACTTGTTCTCAGGGGTCCCCAAAATTTTAAAAAAAAAAAAAAAAAAAAATTCTTGTGAAAAGATGGGAAAATCTTTTTCAAATCATAATGACACCAAAAGTAGAAATTTGAGGGAAAAAACCCTTAGGGAAAATTATGTTCTCACGAATTAGGGGGCTCGACGTTTTTTTACGCATCGGCGATTTTCCCCCAATTTTGGAGCCCTATTTTTGGCCAATTCCAATGTACTAGTCGCCCAAAAATCAAAAACTATTTCGCTAGAACTCCATTTTTTCTTCAAATTGAGTAAAAAAAAACCCAAACCATTTCCCGTTTTTCAAAACACCCAATAAAGTGGTCAGATTTAGAAATTTTGCCAATTTCACACAAATTTCAAAAGTTTCCCAAATTTCCGAATAGGGTCCAGAATAAGAAAGAAAAAACTTTCCCGGGCCCACTAAAAAAATTTTTTTCCTCTTTTCTTTAGTCACGTCCCGGGCCCCCTCTTACATTTCTTTTGCTTTCCTTTTAAATTTTTTATTCTCGCAAAAATAAAAAAAAATTTACGGTTATGCAGACAAATTTGAAATTAAAGTGTAGAAAGGGTTTTAAAAATTTAATATTGGCGCCTTGGGTAAAAGAATATTAAAACTCCAGTTGACGTGTATTGGGACGCTTAGCTGATTTGTTTACGTTTTGAATTTGGGAAAAAAATCGAACATTCTGCTACTTTGGGGCTCAATTAAAGGACTTTTCTTGAAAAACCCAGCCCAAATTTTCATCAAAAAAATTTCTGAATATGTTTCCATTTTTAAAAAAGAGCCCAAAGGAAAAAATTAGAATAAAACTAAATCCCTTTCCGGAAAATACAGTGAAATTTGCTGTTTTTTTAAACCCAAAAAATTTTTTTTTTTTTCTCTTTACGCACTGTGGGGCTCCCGGTTTTTTTTTTATACTGCGAAACCTGACCAATAGACCCATTCTTTTCATAGTAGGTATGGCTTTTTTTTGCTAGATTTGAGGTCGCTGGGAATTTATGTGTACTAGTACGTAAAAAAAACCCCTGGCCGTAAGCTTACTTTTAGGGCCCAAAACCCCCCGAAGGGTTAATTGTTTTTTTTAGAATAAAAGGGTATAGCAATTACTGAAAAAAAAGGGGCAGTTTTACTTTTGTATTGGGGTACATGGGAAAATTATTTCAGGAGAAATTTTAAAAAGGGACTAAATTAAGTAGTGGTAAACAACCTTTAAATAGTCCCCTGTGATATGATTTTAATTTTGAGGTAAGATTTGCCTTATAGCATAAAGTTGGAAAACAAATTTAAAATTTACAAAAAAAAAATTTTTTGCGATAGTTTAACTAGCTAGTTTAAAGAAAGGTACAAGGAATTGCCCCCAGTAGTGTAGTAGGAACATGCATTAGTTTTTTGTAGTTTGGGGGGCAAAGGGGGAAAAATTTGGCAAGATTAAAGATAATTAAACAGTGCTTAAGTGGGAAAAAATGGTATACGATATTTTTAAAAATGCAAAATATATTATTAACAAATAATAAATTGGGAATGGGGGGAAAATTTGGGAAGGGTAAAAACAAAAATTTGGGGCCCCACAAGGAAAATGTGTGGGGGCACGTGGGATAATGGGTTTGTAAATCTTTAAGAAAGGGGAAATTTGGGTTTTTTGGGTTAATTTTAAAAATGGCATAATTTAAAACACACTAACGTAGTAAAAAGGATTGGCCAATAATGTCAGTCACTTGTTTGCATCATGAAGGAAAAATTTGGGTAGTTTTATTTTCATTTTAATATGTACACATGGGGCCAAAATTGGTTTTTTTTTACTAGAAATTTTTCCTTTTACAAAGCCCCTGGTGGGAAAAATTTTTTATAATTTTTCACCCTTTTAGGTTTCTCACTCTGTACAGGAAGGGTTTTGCGCCCTTTTTTGGGGGGGGCCCTTCATTTATGTATATTTCTTCTTTTTCCTTAATAGATAAACTTGTTAAAAACTTTTTTTTTTTGTCTTGTGTGTGAAAATTAAAACCAACACTTCCCCCCCTTTGGGTTCCCCCGTAACTGTGATTCTTTTATTTCTGACCCTGGCCATTTAAAATGTAGGTGGCAGTATGACCCTTGGGGTTTTAGCTTGCAGTTGGATGGGGTTTAAATTTACTAGGAAAGAATGGGGTGTTAAAACACTTTTGCATCGGCTGCTTAGCTTGTTCTGCCCTTTCTTAGCAAGTCAATTAAATTTTTCAATTGGGTATCCATGTTTATTTTTCAGTCCTTGATGGCATCTTTAATCTCCATGTTTTGGGAAATTTTTTGATGTGTGGGGCTTTGGGTATGCCTGATTGGAGGGGGCTTGCCAAAAAACAGTCGTGGCAGACAAAAATGAGGCGGCAGTTTGGGAGACAACGTGAGGGGGGCAGTGGCAGAACCCAAAGTTTAGGCCCGGGAGCCGGGAGCAAAGTGAGGCGGGCCCCCGGCAGACGTGAGGGGCAGCGGCAGACAAAGTGAGGCGGCAAACGGCAGACAACGTGAGGCGGCCCCGCGGCAGACAGTGAAAAAGGGCCCCAGCGGCAGACAACGTGAGGGCGGGGAGCGGCAGACAAAGGAGGCGGGGCCCGCGGCAGACAACCCTGAGGCCCCGGACGGCAGACAAAGTGGGCGGCAGCGGCCCGGGCAACGTGAGGGGGGGCCCGCGGCAGACAAAAATTTAGGCGGCAAACGGAGGGCAACGTGGGGGGCAGCGGCAGACAAAATGAGGCGGCGCGGGAGAAAAAGTGAGGGGGGGCAGCGGCGGGCAACCCGGGGGGCGGCGCGGCAGACAACGTTTAGGCGGCAGCGGCCCGAAAACGGGGAGGCGGCCCCGCGGCAGACAAAAGTGAGGCGGCAGCGGCCCGACAAAGGGAGGCCGGGGGCCCGGGGGGGGGGCAGCGGCAGAAACGTGAGCGGGGAGCGGGGAGAAAAAAGTGAGGCCCCCCGCAGCGGCAAAACAACGTGAGGCGGGAGCGGCAAAACCAAAAAGAGGGGCCCGGGGCAGGGCAGACAACGTGGGCGGGCCCGCGGCAGACAAGTGGGGCGGCAGCGGGGAGACAACGTGAGGGGGCAGCGGCAGACAACTTGAGGCCCGGGGGGCGGCAGAAACAACGTGAGGGGGGGCAGCGGCAGAAACGTGAGGCGGCAGCGGCAGACAAAAGTGGGCCGGGGAGCCCGGGAGAAAAAGTTTAGGCGGCCCGGGCCGACAAAAGGGGAGGGGGGGCGGGACCTTGGGAGCGGCAGACAACGTGAGGCGGCAGGGGCAAAGGTAGTTTAAGATTGAGCTTTTAAACCCTTTCAGGGTCGACAGCCCCTCTGAGACTTTTTCAGGGGGCCAATTTTAAAAAAAAAAAAAAAAAAATCTTAAAAAAGAAGGAATTTTTCCCGATCATAAGGGACACCAAAAGCATAAAATTTTTTTTTTATGGAAAACTTGAGGAATTATCTCTCGCGAAGTTGCGGTCTCGACGTGTTTAACCATCGGTGATTTTGCCCATTTTAGCCCTATTTTCGGCAACCCCAGTGATTTGTCGAAAAAAAAATCATAATATTTCGTAGGACTCCTTTTTTTTTTTTCATCGAATGAGACAGAAACCACCCATTTCCCCTTTTAAAACACCAATACAGGGGTCAAATTTTAGAAATTTTTGCCAATTTCAAAAAATTTCAAATGATGCCAATTCCGAATGGGTCCAAAAATAAACAAGAAAGACATTCCTGGCACTAAAAAAAATTTTTCCTTGTTCAATAGTCCGCCCCCCATGCCCCTTTACATTTTTTTTTTTGCTTTCCCTTTGAATTTTTATTCTCGCAAAAAAAAAATAAAAGATTTACTATTATCAGACTACTGCATTAGATAGAAAGGATAATAATACGCGCATTTGTGAAAAAAATTTTATTTCCAGTTGAGTTATTGGACGCATAAAACTTTCTTTTTTCTTTTGAATTTTTGGAAAAAAATTTGAACTTTCTGCTACTTTGAGCTAAATTTAAAGGTTATTTGTAAAACAGTAAAAATCTCTCAATTTGGTAATGTGTTTCCCATTCATAAAATGAGACCGGAAAATACTTACAACAAAAAATTTTCCATACGAAAAAAAAAAAGGCAAAGTCGCTGTTTTAGCCCAAAAACATGGGTCGAAGTTTTTTTTTTTTCATTACGCACGTGCGCTGCGGTTTTTTTTTTTTACGCCACATGACCAAATAGCCCATTTATTTTTTTATTTTTTTTTTTTTTAATTTAACAAGGGGTAAAAAAAAAATGTAGGCCTCCAGCTTTCTCACTAATTAGGGTGTAAATTTATGGTAAATACGAAAAAAACCCCGGTGGTAACCCGTACTGTAGGGCCCAAAAAACCTGAAAGGGTTAAGTGTAAAATTTAAAGAGGTAGCAATTAAGTAAAGCTTTAAACCCCTTTTTTAAAGGTTTCGGCCGTAATAGTACGGTTTCCCCCCGGGGTTTTTTTGACGTGCTAGTAGGGCCTAAATTTTTTGCCCCCTAAAATTAGTGAGAGAAAGCGGGTAGGCTTACTAGGAAAGAAGGGGTCTGTGGTCATGTGTCAATAAAAAAAAAAAATCCTGCAGCACACGGCATAATGAGAAAAAAAAAAACTTGGACCGTGTTTTTTGGTTGAAGCAGCAACTTTGCACTGTACGGAGGGCCCCGTTTAGGGCTCCGCTTTCGGCGTTCCGTTTTTTTTAATAGGCATTTAAAATTATGCCCAAAAAACTCACTATAGGGCTCCCCCCCCACCTGCTTTCTAATACGGTCACGTGCCCCACCCTGTTTTTTACCATCCCCATGAGCTCGTAAGCACTAAGTCTCTCCTTTTTTGTTGGAAACTCCAAAATTTAAAATTTTTTTAAAAGTTATTTCATATTTTTATATTACTTGATAATTTAATACTTATTATACCGTACCAAAATAAACTTACATACATCGAGTCATTTAAATGTCGTATTTTACTTTAAATACACATTTTCATAAAATCATCCATGATATTTTTTTCAAAATTTATAATAAACACGTGCATAAACATAAAATAAGTAAATACCCCCACTTAGAAAAATAAAAAAATGTGAGATGTGAAGACGTTTGACAATGGTGAAAATAACAATACTGAGTCTCTTTAAATGTCGTAATTACGGTAATTACACTTTTTTCATTAATCCACCATGATTTTTTTTTTTCAAAAAAATAATAAACCGTTTACATACATAAAAAGATGAAAAATACACCCCAAATAAAAAAATAAACATAAATAAGATGTGGGACCCAAAAACTTGTAAAGTGACGCCAAGAATAACATTTTCTAACTAACAAAGAGTAAATGTGTTACGGGGGGTAACGTAAAAAAATTATTCCTTTGTTGTATTAAGTAATTTTATTCGGGTATACACAAATACATTTAAAAGGATTATCAACTAAAAAATAGTGAGAGAACCTAGGATAACCCAAAAAAAAAAGTATGTGTTATTTCCTTGCCTTCATCAGAGCTTCTTTTCTTCTAAAAATGATGTTACAGGGAAAAGGGAGTTTTCTTTTTTTTAAAATTCTACCGTATAAATGTAGAGACAACTTCCAAAATTAACTTGAAAACCAAACCGACGTGTACACTTCGTTTGTTTACAAAATTACCTTCCCCGGTTTTTTTACAAAACTGCGCCTCCCCCCTCTCATGTTTTATTCTTTCTCTCTCTCATTTATTCGTTTATCTCATTTATTACCCCTCCCTACTTTAAGACTACAAATATTTTTAGGTAAGTAATGGTGACGTTATACATTTTATCGCTCTGGGATGCTTAAATTCATAAAATAGTAGGTTGGGTGGGGTGGCCGGGTGAGGCTATTACAAAAATCCCACACTTGATTTCTTACAATAAATTTTCTTTTCACCCTAATTTAAAAGACAAAAAATTTTTTAAAGGTAAGTAAGATGCACTATTGTTTTATTGATTTTTTTTTGTTTTTTGATGCCTGGTTCTTTTGCTAACTAATATTGTTATGTAAACTTGTTATCTATGTTTTAGCATTTTAAGTGGAAAAAAAGGGTTTTCCCCACTTTAAACGGCGTTTTTCCGCTTTACGGGGGTACCCGGGAACCCTAACCCCCCGTATAAGTGGGGCCCTACTGTATTTTCAAGGGTATTTATTTTTGTATTCTATTTTTTCCTGGTTCTTTTAGGGAATAGAAGACTATCAAAAAATTTGAGTGATTTTGACTTGTTTTACAATGAAAAGTTCCCTTGAAATTGAGCCAAAGTACAGAAAGTTTGATTTTTACCAAAGTTCAAAAGTAAACAAATCATCCCAACGCCCCAATACAGAAAAACTGGGAGTCTAATATTTTTTTCCAAAGTGCGCGATTTTATTAATACCATGTCCCCCTAAGCAGTAGTCTCATAACAGTAAATTTCATTTTTTTAAGAATAAAAACTCAAAGTGGGAAAGCCAAAGAAATAAAGAGGGGCCGGGGGAAGTGATTAATGAACAGATAAATTATTTTAGTGCCGGGAATGTTTTCCCCGTTTATTTTGGCCCTATTGGGAAATTACAGGAGGTGGCGGGAGTTGGGGGAATGAGGCTTCTAGCAGTAGGTGCAGTCTGTCCTCGCTGTGGGAGGTGATTGGGGAGGTAGAAACGGCTACCAGGGGGTTAGTTCAGTCCAGACCTGCTAAAGGGGAGGGGTTTCACGTAATGGAGGCGCAAAAAGAGTAAGGAAAGTTAAAGTGAAGATCTGAAGGTAGGAAATCGCTTCTTTTTTTTCAGGTAATTTACTTCAGTCCAGTAAAGGGTAAGGGTATACTGCCCCGCAATGGAGGAAGCGCATTCTTGGGTTGGTACCTCGGTAAGATATTTGACCGTGTTTTTTTTGTAATAGGAATAAGAAAGATGAGAGATAGTGTGCTTCCCTGGGCTGGTGTTGGGGACATTGTAAAACGGGTGGATAATATCATTCAGGTAATGGGAACAAGCCTTATCGTCTCAGTGCTGGGGGGGAAAATGATTTTGGGGGGTAGGAGAGAAGAGTCTAGATAAGACAGGTCGCTTAGATTTCATAAGTCTAAGGGGGGATCCCATCATATTAGCACTTGCCTAAAAAGGGGAGTGGGAAATGAAGGGTTGTCAGGGCTTTTGGTTGAAAATTGCTGGCTAGAAGATATGAAAGGGAATTTGCAATCCCATTCATTGACAACGGAAAAACAACTTTTTTTTAAGGAAAGATTTTGGGGGGAGGGGGTTTAATTTTGGGTGGGGTGGGTTTGTTGGAACAGAAAGGGCCATTGGTGAAACATTTTTTAAAAGGGGAAAAAAGGATTTGTTGGGGGAAAAAACAAATTTTAAAAAAAAAAAAAAAGGTTTTGAAATTTATAAAAAAAGACAAAGATGGGTCACAAACAAAGTGGGACAGAAGGGGGGCGAAAGGGACTCTCCCTTAAGGTTTACATAAAATAGAGGGTGAAGAAAAAGATGATACAAAGATTAATTGCAAGTAGGAAACAAAAATTATTGCTATAACAAGACCGGCTCAATCTAAAGATGGGGAAGCCCCCTGAATGTAAAAATACAAGGCTATAAATTATTCCCACTGACAGGGTCAACAGGAAAGGTGGTGGAATACGTTTTATATCAGAGACAATTTAAATTTTTTGTTAGACAAGATATTTAAAAAGAAGCGTCACCCCTGAATCTGTTTGGGTTACAGCTTTTCGAGGGCCCAGAAAAATAATTTGGGTGTGATTTCAGGGCCCCCAAAACTTTATAGGGAGTGCAGTAAATTCTATGGGACGAAATTCGTAAGGCATCTACCTACGAAAATGTTGGAATGGGAGTTTAATACAACGATTGACTGGAGCAGTTTGACGGGAAAATTTTGAGTGGGTGACTTTCTTGATACGATCCCCGGATTGTTTTTTTTTAAAAAGTTTGTGACAGGCCAACTAGGGAAATAACCCCTTGACTTGGTTCTTGCAGTAGGGAAACACAATTAAAAAATCTTGGGTTAATGATGAGTTTTGGGGAAAATGATACAAATCATCAGTTTTAAAAATAATTGGGAAACCCCTAATAATGGCAATCATCTCTGTCCCTGACTTCGCTTGGCTGATTTCATAGGCTGAAAAAATTACTTAGGGGGGGCTGAACTGGAATGCCTGACTAAGGGTCAGGTAGGTGGTTATGGTTTCCCATATGATGCTTTTCCCGGGGTAGTTTAGCTGCTCGTCAAATTAAAGTTCCAAATAGAAAATAATCAAACAAAAAATGATCCTAAAGGATGAACAATAATTTAAAAAATCTGATGGTCAAAAAAGAGGATATTAGGCAAATAAAAGAGGGGGGGGCAATTAAAAATGATATATTTGTTAAGAGAAAATAAAAAAAAATTTGAAAAGCAAAAAAGAGATTTGGGTTAAAGTTGCAAAGAATCGGGAAAAAAATAACCCAAAAAGGGTTTTTTCGGTTACAGAAGAAGATCAGGAAAAATAGGCCCCCTCAAAAATTCCCGGGGCGCTATGCAGTGTAAGGAAAAGGTTTGAAATTTTTAACACCTACTTCCCCCTCTTTTTAACCAGGGGTACCAGCGATATTCCCGTAAAGATAAATTATGTAGAACGGAGATAATAAACTGTGCACGATTAGGGCACAAAGGACATGGTCCTTAGGGGAAATAGATAAATTAAAACCCAAAAAAACCCCCGACCCTGAGAACTGTAAAACAAGGGGGGTTTTAAAAGGGAAATTTTAAAAGGAGCTTAGCACACCTTTGGCAAAAATTTTCAACATATCACTAAAAACGGGATGGTGCCGATAAGTGGAAAATGGCAAATGTGTACCTATTTCAAAAACAGGTGGGGAGGTCCCTTTGCTTCGAACTATAGACCCCAAAAAGCCTAACCTCCATAGTGGGAAAATTTATGAACAATAATTGCCCAGGCAGTTCGTGCCACCTTTAAAAACATAAATTAATCAAAGAAACTCGCATTTTTACAAAGGGGCGTTCCCCCTTCGAATTTATTAACTGTTTTTTTAAGGTATTTTAGGAGGTAGATCAGGTAATGAAAAAAAATGATAGTGTATTGGGGCTTCAGAAGGCTTTTGACGGGCCCACTCAGAGATATTGAGAAAAATTTAAAACACATGGAATAGGGGGGAAAATTTTTTCCTGGATAGAGGCTTTGGGTTACAAATAGGCAGAGAGATTTCATAAATGGGGGGAAATCAGAGTGGGAAACGTCACAGCGGGTTCCACAGGGGGGCAGTGTTTGGGGCCCTGCTGTTCACAACAAAATAAACGAATAGATGGGGGGATAAGAGCGACATCGGCAAAATTTGCCCCAGCCCAAAATAGGCCGCGAATTTATTTGACAGGGCATTCGAGCACTCCAGGAAGATTTGAATAGAATGAGGGGGGGAGAAATGGCAGATGCGGTTTTTAAAATAGACAAAAAAGCAAAGTTTAAAAAAAAGTTTGGACAGGACAATAACCATGCCCCAAAATAAACAAATAATGTAGATCTTAAAATTCGGGTTGCGAAAAAATTTAGGAGTTTGGGTTTGCAGAATCTGAAACCAAGACAACAGTGCTTAATGTTCGCAATAAAGTAAAAGAATCCTTGGTTATATCAAGAAGCATAAATAATAGGAGTTCCCCCGGTTGTTCTTCAACCATACAGCTTGGTGGCCTGGGGGGGGTTTAAGCTCTCATTACACGGAGGGGGTGGGTTTGATTCCCGCCAGAGTAAAATATTGAGTGTTTCTTTCCACCCGTTGTCTTGTTCCCCTCAGTAAAATGGGGACCTGGGTGTTTTCGACTGGGTGGGTCGCTCCTGGGACACGACCTAAGTAGCCTGGTCACAGACCGGGCCGCGGGGGGGACCCCGGAAATTTAAAAAAAAGAAAATAGAGGAGGTATTTTGAAGGAAGGGGATTTAAAAAGGAAAAATTTTTTAAAAAGAAAAAGGGAGGGGAAAAAGGAAGAAGAAATTTAGAGGTGATAGGCCCGAAATGCCTCTAAAGCGGTTTTTGGGGGGGATTTGGGTGTTTGGGACAGGTTAAAATTAAAAATTTCTGTTTTGCCTGCGGATCGCACAATTTTAATTGAAAAACGACAAGGATTAGGGAAAAAATGGTTTTTAAATGTGGATGGGGGAAAAAAAATCCCAATACCGTTTTTTTTTCCAGAAATTTTTACTTTTTAAAAAAGGTTGGATAAAATCTGAGGATGTGGGGGGGGATTGCCTATAGCTTTTAAGGGGGGTGTTTTTAATAATGGACGGAATATAAAGGGGGGTGATTTTTTTGCCGGGGGGAAATTACCTGCCCAAGGGCCGAGGGTTCGGGAGTGTTTTTTTTTATGTTCAGTTCACAAATTGAAGACAAATTTATATTTTTTGAAAGATGGAAAAAATTTTCCTACTTTTAAAGAAATTTTTTTTTAAAAAGGGGAAAAACAAATTAGAGGGGTGGGGTGAAAGGGGTTTAAAGGTTTTCCCTTTTTAGTCACTCTGCTTTTTTGGGGAAAGGTTCTCTACAATGGTCAGGAGCAGGAAAGGCCCCTTTGGGGCCCTGCCCAACAACAAGGGTCTGTCCCAAACTTCCTATACCTAATTTGTATTTTATTCATTCTGTGTATATATCATTTTCTTTTATTAAATTTTTTTTTTTACATTTTGCAAGAAAATAAGCTGGATTTAATTAGGGAAAATTATTAAGTATTTTTTTTGCCCCGGTTTCCACTGGAACAAAAATTCCGTTTTTAAAAAAAATTAAATTTACAACAGCAAAATCCAGTTGGGGGAATCATGGGAATTAAACTCTATAAAATTTCCCCTGTTTTTTTTTAGCACAAATTCAAGTTACCCCTTAGGGTGTATGAATTTTTAGTTTTTCCGGTAATCAACCCGGGGGGAACAAAATTTTAAAAACCTTTAGTAAATTTTAAGAGGATCATCACGGTTTGGGGTTTTATCCAGTTCCGGTTGGGGGGTGAGGGGGGAGTCCATGTTTTTTGGGATGGTTCTTGGTAGGGGGTGGGTGGGGGGGTTCTTTTTAGTGGTTATTTTAAAATTTGGCTATGAAGGGTTCTTGGTTAGAGAAGAAAGAATGTAAGATTGGGTGGTAGTCATTGGAGTGGGGGTGGTTGGAGTTTGTGGGGCAGTCTTCACTTCAATCGGTAATTTATCAGTTTGTAGGTATCACTGTTGTTTGTCTTGGGTCATGCTGGGTTCTGTGTGTGTTAGTGCAGTTATGATTGGAATTAGGCCATCATAGAAGCATTGATGGGCTCTGCAGGTGAGAAAAATGACTGAGCTGGCTGCCAGAATGCTGCTGTATAATGATTTTCAGCAGATTTTTGTGAACGGTATCGATCACATATGGTGCTATCAAAAGAAAAAGATAAACTGACTTAGCACCAGATTTGTTTTAAATATATAAATTTCTGAAAATAGTTATATGTAATGTAAACTTGAGGACCTGTGGGTGCACAGCTCACTGTCCTAACTGAAACAAGGGGGGGGGGGAGAAAGGGAACCTTGGATATGCAAAATTTATATTCTTTGTAAATAACTAGTGCAAATACTGTAATGGAATTTTCCTTAATTTTGAATTTTTTAAACTATTCCTAGACTAGTTTTTCTTGAATTTGACGATTGTTTCCTTACAGCACACTATGGCATCTCGCAAGAAGATTCTTTTGAAGGTCATTATCCTGGGTGATTCGGGGGTTGGGAAAACATCTCTTATGAACCAGTTTGTCAACAAGAAGTTTAGTAATCAGTACAAGGCCACCATTGGTGCAGATTTTCTAACGAAGGAAGTGATGGTGGATGATAGACTTGTCACTATGCAGGTAAGTGTTGGGATTAATGCTCACAATGGTTGTTTTTCAGATACAATGATAGAGGTTAGGTAGTGGAAATGATTTTAAGGTGCACAAAGGTTATAATAGGTTTAATAGAGAAAAATGATGAACCAGACCACAAAGTAGTTTATCAGCACTACTTCCTTGTTGCTAGTGACTCTTGATGTACAGAATTGGCACTACACATCACTATTTTAGATCAAATTAGAATGCCTTCCATTTTCCCAGTGCTACATAACCAGTATAGGTTTAACATTTTCCCTGTAATTTTAATAATGCCAGTATGTACTATATTACAGAGGGTTGAATGAATCTGTGAAATTATTAAAACGCGAAGGGGCTTTTTTTTTATTTTTGATTTTGAAAGTATTTTAAAGAGCAAAACTAAGCCTTTTTAATATATATTTGGAAACCTGGGAAAATTTTTCATTCCCAAAATTTTTTTGTATTTGGGGAAAGGTATATGTTTTGGTGGGAAAAAAATGTGGGAATGCTGAAAAATTATGAAATGGGTGAAAAAGTTGCTTAACCTTTAAACTGCCGGGCCCCTTTCTAAAACCCGGGTCTTTCGTGTCAAATAAATTTTTAAAAAAAAAGTTTTTTTTTCTTACGAAATGTTTAGAGAATTTTTTCCCGATGATAATGACCCCAAAAAAGTTTAAAATTTTTGGTCAAAAACCCCCAGGGAAATTTTAGGCTCCCGCAAATTTTAGTGGTCTCGGCGACAAAATGCGTTTTCGGTGATTTTGCCGACTTTGAGCCCCTGTTTTCATCCAAATTTCCCCGTTGTTCCAGTTGACCAAACTCAAAAGTTTTTTCTTTAGAACTCCATTTTATCTATCAGTGGTACAAAAAAACCGCCCAAATTTCCCAAATTTTGAACTCCCCAAATTTAAAAAGTGGTCAAAAAGGGGAAATTTTTTTTGGCAAATTTCAAAAAAATTTAAAGGAGATGCCAATTTAAAAATTTAGGGTCCAGAAAAAACTAGGTAACATTCGGGCACTAAAAAAAACCCCTTCCCCTCTTCATTAGTCACTCCCCAGGCCCCTCTTATTTTAATTATTGTTTTCTATTTTGTTTTTTTGTTATCAAAAAAATAAAAAAATTACTGTTATCCCAGACTAATCTTTAAATTGTAAAAAGGGAAAAAATTTAATATCAGTGCACTAGTGAAAAAAAAAATTGGGCCCCCCCAGTTGACGTGTAATGGACGGGTGGGTGATTTGTTTACTCCTGAAAAATTAGAAAAAACCCGAAAAAATTTCCGCTTTTTTGACCCTCGGTTTCGGGTTTTTCATCGTAAACGAAATAAAAATTTAATCTCTTTTTCTGTAATATGTTTTCCATTTTATCACCTAAGACCTTTGAAAAGGGAATTTACAACGATAAATACAAACGAAAATACACCTCAAAGTCTGCGTTTTAATCCAAAAAAAAGTTTCGTTTCTTTCTCTTTACGCACTGTGTGCTGCAGGATTTTTTTTTTGGTGCCCCACTGACCACACAGACCCATTTCTCACCCGGGGGGGGGCCTTTTTTCCCCCTTTTTTTGGGTTTTAAAAATTTTTTAAAAAATTAAAAAAAATTTTTTGGGATAAACAGTCAAGGGGTTAAAAAAAACCTTTTTTTTTGGGGGGGGGGTTTTTTTTTGGGGGGGAAAGGAAAGGGAAAGAAGGGGGGAGAAGGGGGGGGGGGGGAGAAGGGTGAAGGGGGGGGGAAAGGGGGGGGGGAAAAAAGAAGGGGGGAAAAAAAAGGGGGGGGAAGGGGGGAGGGGAAAAAGGGGGGGGGGGAAAAAAAAAAAAGAGAGAAGAGAGAGAGAAAAAGGGGAAAAAGAGAGAAAGGGGAGAGAGAGAAGGGGGAGGGGGGGAAAAAAAAGAGGAAAAAAAAAAGGGGGGAAAAAAGAGAGAGAGAAGGGGAGAGAGAGAGAAAAAAGAGAGAGAGAGAGAAAATGAAAAAAAAAGGGAAAAAAAGAGAAAAAAGAGAGAAAAAAAAAAAGGGGGGGGGGAAAAAATGGGAAAAAAAAAAAAAAGGGGGGGAAAAAAAAAAAAAAAGAAAAAGGGAAAAAAAAAAAGGGGGGAGAAAGGGGGAGAGGGAAAAGGGGGGGGGGAGAAAAAAGGGGGAGGGCCCTTTTTGGGGGGGCCCCCCCGGGGGGAAAAAGGGGGGGGGGGTTTTTTAAAAAAAAAAAAAAAATTTTTTTTTTTTTTTTTTTTTTTTTTTTTTTTTTTTAAAAAAAAAAAAAAAAAAAAAAATTTTTTTCCCCCCCCCCGGGGGGGGGGGGGGGGGGGGGTTTTTTTTTTTTTTTTTTTTTTTTTTTAAAAAAAAAAAAAAAAAAATTTTTTTTTCCCCCCCCCCCAAAAAAAAAAAAAAAATTTTTTTTTTTTTAAAAACCCCAAAATTTTTTTTTTTAAAAAAAAAAAAAAAAAAAAAAAAATTTTTTTTTTAGGGGGAAGGGGAGAGAAAGGAGGAGAGGGTGAGAGAGAGGAATGGGAGGAGGGAATAAGAGAGAGAGAAAAGAATGAGGAGAGAGAGAGAATGGAGAGAGAGGAGAAAAGGAGAGAGAGAGAATGAGAGAGAGAGAGAGAGAGAAAGAGGAGAGAGAGAGAGAGAGAGAGAAGGGAAGAGAGAGAGAGAGAGAGGGAGAAAGAGAGAGAGAGAGGAGAGGAGGGAAAAGAGAGAGAGAGAAGAAAAAGGGGAGAGGAGAGAGGAGAGAAGAGAGAGAGAGAGAGAGAGAGAATGAAAGGGGGAGAGAGGAGAGGAAGAGAAGAAGAGAGAGAGAGGAGAGAGAGAGAGGGGGAGAGAGAGGAGAGAGAGAGATAGAGAATGGAGAGATTTAGAGAGAGAGGAGAGAGAAAAGGGGAGAGAAAGAGGAGAGGAGAGGAGAGAGGGGAGAGAGAGAGAATGAGAGAGAGAGAAGAGAGAGAGAAGAGAGAGAATGAGAGAAGAGAGAGGAGGAGAAATTAGAGAGAGAGAGAGAAGAGAGAGAGAGGAGAGAGAGAGGAGAGAGAGAGGAAGAGAGAGGAAGAAAAGAAAAGGGAAAGAGAGGAGAATGAAAAGAGAGAATGGGGAGGAGAGAAGAGGAGAAAAGGAGAGAGAGAGGGAAAGAGGGGAGAGAGAGAAAAGAGAGAGAGAGGAATGAGAGAGAGAATGAGAGAGAGAGAGGGAAGAGAGAGAGAGGAATGAGAGAGAGAGGGAATGAGAGAGAGAGAAAATGAGAGAGAAAAGAGAGAAAAAGAGAGAGAGAGAGAATGAGAGAGGAGAGAAAATGAGGAGAGAGAGGAATGAGAGAGGAGAGGAATGAGAGAGAGGAGAGAAGAGAGAGAGAGAGAGAATGAGAGAGAGAGAAGAGAGAGAGAGAATGAGAGAGGAGAAGAGAGAGAGAGGAGAGAAGAGAAGAGAGAGAGAAAATGAGAGGAGAGAGAGAGAGAAAATGAGAGAAGAGAGAGAGAATGGAGAGAGAGGAGGAGAATGGGGGAGAAGAGAGGAGAGGAAAAATTGAGGGGGGGGGGGGAGAGAGAGAGAGAATGGGGAGAAAAAAGAGAGAAGAATGAGAGAGAGAGAGAGAGAAGGGGGAGAGAGAGAGAGAGGGGAAATGAGAGAGAGAGAGAAGGAGTTGTGAGAGAGAGGAGAGAAAGAGAGAAGAGAGTGAGAGAGAGGAGGAGGAGAGAAAGAGAAGAGTGAAGAGAGAGAGGAAATGGAGAGGGGAAAAATGAGAGAGAGAGGAATAGAGAGAGAGATTACCTTCATGGTGATTTTAAATGTTGTTCCAATGGAACGGAATCGCAAGACATCCTATTGGGGAAAGTGTTCCCAAAAGGGAAAGTGTGTGAGTCCTTGTTATGGAATTTTACTTAAACGCCCTTCTTATCTCATCCCGAATCCTGCATATGCAGACGACTGTACCTGCATTCATTTAACCAAAGGGGAAAAATGCGTGCTCTAAGTCTCAATCCCGCTGAGGTGTATCAGTTTGGGGGAAATAATGGCAAGTAACATTTGCCCCTGAGAAAACGCAAATGATGTGTCTCTAGGCACCAGATGGTATGCTGGGGCATTTTAAAAGGGGAAAAAGGGGGGTGTTGGCACCTGGAGAAGTTGTACCTTGGGGGTAAATTTAAATCCAATAACATGAGAACATGTTGTAAATCTTGAAACAAGGCACCCGGAAGCTTAAGACTTCGCGTATCTGCATTGCTTGCGTAGGGGTTGCAAGATCCTGTAGAGGCACAAGTACGCTCAAAACCTTTATATCTCCCCTTTTTTGGTTTGCCCGCCCCCCCTTCATCTGCGACTGCTTGAAAAGGGAGAGAAAGAGCAAAACGTCTCATTCTCGCCGGCCCCCTCCAGATAGATTGTCATTTCAGCAGAGCTTAAAAATAGGAGGGGTGTGGTGGGCCTTACTGTTATGTACAAGGTCAATATTGTCAAAATACCACACTTGGATCCACTTTGGGACAGGTGAAACAAGCTTTTATGCCCAAAAAGGGGAGAAAGCAGCAACTTACTTGGTGTCCTTCTCCCGAAAAACACTCCCTTTTAAACTACATACCCAGGAGACCGAGTATGGAAACCCTTGACGCATAATGTGTCAAGAGATAAAGTCAGTTGTCAAAGAAAATGTGGCCCCCAAAAGCTCCAACTTCATCCTGTTCCTCTTGTATGTTTCATAACAATAAAAAAGCTTTAAATGAGTGTGTAGGTAACAGTCTTAGTTGCAATAAAGTTAGGAATCTTACTGTAAAATAGCTTGTCAAAAAAAAGTTAGGGATCCTTAACCTTGTCAAACCCTGTGCAAAAAAAAAAAAAAAGTGTGTGAGTGAGAGAGAGTGAATGAGAGAATGAATAAATGAATATTTTCAAGTAAAAGTAGGTCTTAGGAATGTGTGGTGTCACCTTAGTGGTTAACATACTTACAGATGGTGGTACAAGAATTGAACTCTAGTGTGTTCAAGAGATATGTGGAATTGAAAGATAATGAATCTAGTATAGCACGAGTGTTGTCACAATTTATTAACCCTTTGAGGGTCGACAGGCCCTCTCTGAAACTCGTTCTCAGGGTCGGCCAAATTTAAAAAAAAAAAAATTATTTTTTCTTATGTAAAGATAGAATCTTTTCCCGATCATAATGACACCAAAATTATGAGATTTGATGGAAAACTTACGGAATTATGCTCTCGCGAAGTTAGCGGTCTCGGCGATGTTTACGCATCGGCGATTTTGCCCAATTTGAGCCCCATTTTCGGCCAATTCCTCTGTACTAGTCGACAAACAACATGAGTATTTCGCTAGAACTACATTTTTTCTATTGAATGAGTGCAAGAAACCACCCATTTACCATTTTCAACTACCCAAATTTACAGTGGTCAGAATTTAGCAATTTTGCCAATTTCACAAAAAATTTCAAAAAATGCCAATTTCCGAATATTTTCCAGAACAAACAAGAAATATATTCCTGGCACTAAAATGACATTTCTTCTGTCATTAGTCACGTCTCAAGGCCCTCTTACTTTCTTTTGCTTTCCACTTTGAATTTTTTTTTCCCCTCACGAAAAATGAAGATTTACTGTTATGCAGACTACTGCATTAGTGTAAAAAATGATAAAAAATCATTTTGGGGCGCAATTGCAAAAGAATGTTACTCACCAGTTGACGTGTATTGGACGCTTGGCATGATTTGTTTACTTTTGAACTTTGGTAAAAATCGAACATTTCTGCTACTTTGAGCTCAATTTAAAGGGTACTTTTCATTGTAAAAACCAGAAAAAATTTCATCTCAATTTCTGTGATATGCATTCCATTTATAAAATGGGGCCCAAGAAAACTAGAATACAACAATAAATACCATACAAAAAATTTACAGTGCAAAGACGCTGTTTTATGCCAAAAAAAACGTGAAAGTTTTTTTTTTTCTCATTATGCACTGTGTGCTGCAGGATTTTTTTATACTGTGCACACTGACCACATAGACCCATTCTTTCATATGGAGGCCTACCAGCCTCTTCCCGCGAGATTTGACGGCGCTAGAATTTATGCGTACTAGTACGTCAAAAACCCCTATGCGTAAGACGTACTAGTACGACCAAAACCCTCAAAGGGTTAAACAATGTCCAAACCAAAAGCCTATGTTGTAGTGTATGTTTTGCTCCATTGTTGTACAAATTCAAAGTACTCTTAATAATCAAAATCAACTACCTCAGCATATATGATTTTACTAGTGAGAATTAGCCAACCTATGTTAAATATTTTTCTTAAAGTTAATATTTTCTTAAAATTTGTTTAATAAATACTATCTGTCCATTTTACAACCCCATTTTTTACTTACTATTAATTACTATTACTTGCTACAAACTTGTTTTAATACCACATTAACTATCAGTCAATTCTACTTTATACATTTAATCACTATATTCTCTTAGTGTAGTTCTTTACTTTTAACCCTTAAACTGTCCAAACATAGATGTATGTTTGCGCGCATAGTGCTTCGACCTTGATTTTCTCCCTAGGAAAGAAGAAAAAAACGTAGAATAGATCTACGTTTGGAGCACTTTGCAAGTGAACGTAGATCTACATTTGGACAGTTAGAGAGTTAAATACTTCATATTGCCTTCTTAAGCTCAAATATTACTACCAGTGCAATATTGCCTTTATAAGCTCTATTACTACCAGTGCAGTATTGAATCCAGATAGTTATTAAAAATTATAATACTCGTAACACATTAATTCTTTTTTTTATATATTTTTAATTAATATTACCTACTTAAATTTTGTTCACCACCATATTTACTATCAGTCCATTTTACTTTAGTATAGTTGATCACTATATTCTTTCTTTTTATTTCCATTTTTATTTTTAACTTACCATTACTTACTTATTATTATAAATTATTATTATAGAACTGATAATCAGTACAATATTATATTGTCAAACTTGTGCCATAATAAGAGCAAAATTGCTGTATTTCATAATTATTTTAATCTACTATTATAATCTATTATTTTTGTCTTCTCTTATTTCATTATAACTACCATTGCCAGTAGAGTTTTAATATAATTATCACTTCCAGTACTAAGCAATTTTGTGTTCAATAAACTTCATTACAATACAATTTTTATTTCTTTGCAAGTTTACATTGAGATTCTTTAGTTACAATAACGAGTTGTAGGCAGAGAGAGCCACTATCATGCCATGGCATTATGGGCAGACTAAATTAATAGCTTACAGACTACTTAAAACTAGAGAAATTGATCATAGTTTTTCAGTTGTATATCAGGTTTTTATTTAACCCTTTGACTGTCACAACCCCCAATCCTGAGGTGTCTCCTGGTGTCGCAAAATTTAAAAAAAAAAATTTTTTTTTCTTATGATAGAGAATCTTTTCCCCGATTGTAATGACACCAAAAAACGAAATTTGATGGTAAACTAACGGAATTATGCTCTCGCAAAGTTAGCGACCTCGGCGCTGTTTACAAATCGGCGATTTCGCCCACTTTGAGCCCTATTTTCGGCTAATTCCATTGTTCCAGTCGCCCCAAACTCATAGCTATTTCTTTAGAACTCCATTTTTTTCTATCGATTGAGTACAAGAAACTGCCCATTTACCGATTTAAACTACCTAATAATGTGGTCAGAAATTTGCAATTTGGCCAATTTCACAAACTAAAAAATATGACAATTTCAAAATAAGGTCCAGAATGAACAATGCAGACATTCCTGGCACTAAAATAACATTTTCTTTGCTCATCAGTCATGTCTCCAGGCCCCTCTGATATTACTCTTGCTTTCTATTTTGAATTTTTATTCAAACAAAAAATAGAAGACTTACTATTATGCAGACTACTGCAATACTGTAATTAAATAACAAAAAGGTACAATACCGTGACTGGAATGATACACAAATAACCCGCACATAAAGGAGAGAAGTTTACGACGATGTTTCGGTCCGACTTGGACCATTGACAAAGTCACACTAACAGAGGTGGAGCAGGACGGCTATATATAGGCAGGAAGAGGTGGAGGTAGTAGTAGTACAAGAATTGTATATAATACCGACAAGATGAAATTAAGACGCATGCACAACACCCGGGCATCCCCATCGTAGACGTTTCGCCATCCAGCCAGCCACTGGATGGCGAAACGTCCACAACAAAGACAACCAGACGCCGCACATGTGTCTTAATAATACTGTAATAATTGTATAAATAACATCAACCCATTCATGACTGCATATTAGAATGGCTAGTTGGACATTTATTGGCCAATGGCATCACTTGTTTACTTTTGAACATTGGCAAAAATCAAACATTTCCCCTACTTTGAGCTCCATTTCTAGGTTCTTTTTATAGTAAAATCAATCAAAATCACCACTATTTCTATAATATGTTTTCCATTCTATCAAATGAGACCAAGAAAACGAGAATACAACCATAAATACTATACGAAAATAGACCACAAAGTCGGCATTTTAATTAAAAAAAAAACGGTCTGAGTTTTTTTTTCTCATCATGCACTGCGTGCTCCAGGATTTTTTTTATATGGTGCACACTGACCACACACTCATTCTCTCACATGTGGGCCTACCAGCTTTCTCCTGCCTGATTTGAAGCCGCTAGAATTTATGAGTACACATACGTCAAACACGGTACCTCGTAAGACGTATATATACGGCCGCGACGGTCAAAGGGTTAAATCAGCCAATAAGTTATCTCAAGTTAAAATCTGGGAATATTACATTGGGACAATTTGAAGGCATTTTGTAGGTTGTGCATATCAATAGTAAATATTCAAATTATATTATTGGAATGTTTAATTTTTTTTTTCTTCAAGTTGGCCATCTCCCACCTAGGCAGGGTGACCCAAAAAGAAAAAAATCCTCAAAACGAAAATACTTTCATCATTCAACACTTTCACCTCACTCATACATAATCACTGTTTTTGCAGAGGTGCCCAGATACAACAGTTTAGATGGGGAAGTGGAAAAGAATCTTTCCTCCGTAAGCCATGCGTGTCGTATGAGGCGACTAAAATGCCGGGAGCAATGGGATAGTAACCCCTTCTCCTGTAGACATTTACTAAAGAAGAGAAGAAGAAAAACTTTATAAAACTGGGATGCTTAAATGTGCGTGGATGTAGTGCGGATGACAAGAAACAGATGATTGCTGATGTTATGAATGAAAAGAAGTTGGATGTCCTGGCCCTAAGCGAAACAAAGCTGAAGGGGGTAGGGGGAGTTTCGGTGGGGGGGAATAAATGGGATTTAAATCTGGAGTATCTGGGAGAGTTAAGCAAAAGAAGGGATAGCAGTAATGTTAAATGATCAGTTTTTGGAAGGAGAAAAGAGAATATGAATGGTAAATTCAAGAATTATTTTGGATTAAAGTAAAGGTTGGATTTCGAGAAGTGGGTCATAATAAGCGTGTATGCACCTGGAGAAAAGAGGAATGCAGAGGAGAGAGAGAGATTTTGGGAGGGGTTTAAGTGAATGTATAGGAGCCTTTGAACCAAGTGGGGAGGTAATTGTGGTAGGGGACCTGAATGCTAAAGTAGGAGAAACTTTTAGAGAGGGTGTGGTAGGTAAGTTTGGGGGTGCCAGGTGTAAATGATTAATGGGAGCCCTTTGATTGAAATTAGTATAGAAAGGGGTTTAGTTATAGGTAAACATATTTTAAGAAAAAGAGGATAAAAAGTATACAAGATATGATGTAGGGCGAAATGACAGTAGTTTGTTGGATTATGTATTAGTAGATAAAAGACTGTTGAGTAGAAATTCAGGATGTACATGTTTTTTGAGGGGCCACAGATATATCAGATCACTTTCTAGTTGTAGCTACACTGAGAGTAAAAGGTAGATGGGATACAAGGAGAATAGAAGCATCAGGGAAGAGAGAGGTGAAGGTTTATAAACTAAAAGAGGAGGCAGTTAGGTAAGATATAAACAGCTATTGGAGGATAGATTGGGCTAATGAGAGCATAGGCAATGGGGTCGAAGAGGTATGGGTAGGTTTAAAAATGTAGTGTTAGTGTTCAGCAGAAGTTTGTGGTTACAGGAAAGTGGGTGCGGAGGGAAGAGGAGCGATGGTGGAATGATGTGAAGAGAGTAGTAAGGAGAAAAGTTAGCATATGAGAAGTTTTTACAAAGTAGAAGTGATGTAAGGAGGGAAGAGTATATGGAGAGAAAAGAGAGTGGTGAAGCAATGTAAAAAGAGAGCAAATGAGAGAGTGGGGTGAGATGTTATCAACGAATTTTGTTGAAAATAAAAAAGTTTTGGAGTGAGATAACAAGTTAAGAAAGCCTAGAGAACAAATGGATTTGTCAGTTAAAAATAGGAGAGGAGAGTTATTAAATGGAGAGTTAGTGGTATTGGGAAGATGGAGGGAATATTTTGAGGAATTGTTAAATGTTGACGAAGATAGGGAAGCTGTGATTTCGTGTATAGGGCAAGGAGAACAACATCTTGTAGGAGTGAGGAAGAGCCAGTTGTGAGTGTGGGGGAAGTTCGTGAGGCAGTAGGTAAAATGAAAGGGGGTAAGGCAGCCGGGATTGATGGGATAAAGATAGAAATGTTAAAAGCAGGTGGGGATATAGTTTTGGAGTGGTTGGTGCAATTATTTAATAAATGTATGGTAGAGGGTAAGGTACCTAGGGATTGGCAGAGAGCATGCATAGTTCCTTTGTATAAAGGCAAAGGGGATAAAAGAGTGCAAAAGTTATAGGGGGATAAGTCTGTTGAGTATACCTGGCAAAGTGTATGGTAGTTATTATTGAAAGAATTAAGAGTAAGACGGAGAATAGGATAGCAGATGAACAAGGAGGCTTTAGGAAAGGTAGGGGTGTGTGGACCAGGTGTTTACAGTGGAACATATAAGTGAACAGTATTTAGATAAGGCTAAAGAGGTCTTTGTGGCATTTATGGATTTGGAAAAGGCATATGACAGGGCGGATAGGGGGGCAATGTGGCAGATGTTGCAAGTGTATGGTGTAGGAGGTAGGTTACTGAAAGCAGTGAAGAGTTTTTACGAGGATAGTGAGGCTCAAGTTAGAGTATGTAGGAAAGAGGGAAATTATTTCCCAGTAAAAGTAGGCCTTAGACAAGGATGTGTGATGTCACCGTGGTTGTTTAATATATTTATAGATGGGGTTGTAAGAGAAGTAAATGCGAGGGTCTTGGCAAGAGGCGTGGAGTTAAAAGATAAAGAATCACACATAAAGTGGGAGTTGTCACAGTTGCTCTTTGCTGATGACACTGTGCTCTTGGGAGATTCTGAAGAGAAGTTGCAGAGATTGGTGGATGAATTTGGTAGGGTGTGCAAAAGAAGAAATTGAAAGTGAATACAGGAAAGAGTAAGGTAATGAGGATAACAAAAAGATTAGGTGATGAAAGATTGGGTATCAGATTGGAGGGAGAGAGTATGGAGGAGGTGAATGTATTCGGATATTTGGGAGTGCATGTGTCAGCGGATGGGTCTATGAAAGATGAGGTGAATCATAGAATTGATGAGGGGAAAAGGGGGAGTGGTGCACTTAGGAGTCTCTGGAGACAAAGAACTTTGTCCTTGGAGGCAAAGAGGGGAATGTATGAGAGTATAGTTTTACCAACGCTCTTATATGGGTGTGAAGCATGGGTGATGAATGTTGCAGCGAGGAGAAGGCTGGAGACAGTGGAGATGTCATGTCTGAGAGCAATGTGTGGTGTGAATATAATGCAGAGAATTCGTAGTTTGGAAGTTAGGAGGAGGTGCGGGATATTGGCCTATAGTTATTCAACTCTGTTTGGTCTCCTCCTTTGTGGATCGGGGTGACCCTTGCTATTTTGAGTACTGTAGGGAAGGTGGAGGATTCAATGGATTTGTTAAAGAGTGTTGCAATGATTGGTGATAGCACTTGTGACACTTTTTTGTATATAAAGGGTGGTAAGGTATTTAAATCTCCTGCCTTGTTTTTTAGTGCGTTGATAATAAGGGAGACTTCGTATGGGTTAGTCGGAGCTAGGAACAGTGTGTTCGGGTAGTTGCCGGTGAGGTAGTCATTTGGCGGGGTATCTGAGCTTGGGATTTTATTGGCAAGGTTTTGTCCTATAGTGGAGAAGAAATCATTGAGTCTGTTGCTGTTTCTGTTGGTTTGGGAGTTGGGGTTCATCTGATTTTACTAATTTTTTTTCGCTATTTCGCGATATCTTTTTTGTTCCCAAATTTTTTGAAAAGGGTTTTCCAGGGCTTTTTTATATCACCTCGTAAGTTGGATTAAAACTGTTCTCATAATACAATTTTTTTGCCCTTCTTATCAGGGGGTTAGGATTGACGAGTAACGTTTAGTTTGGTCTCTGGTTATGTGACCCTTTTTGTACTGTTTTTCATATTGGTTTTTTTGTATTTATGGATTTGAGAATGCTGGTGTTAGCCAGGGACTGTTCAGTCTCTTAGCTGTCATCTGTTTAGTTTTTTTAGGGCAGTGCTTGTTATAGAGGTATTGGGTCTTTTTTAGAAAATTATTAATACATTCGTCAATATCTGTATAGATTCTAGCTCAGTGTGCCAATCAATGTTTGCTTACTGCTGTTGTGAAGTTATTAATGGCTGCCTCATTGTGAAGTCTGAAGGTTACTTTAGTAGTGTCTTGGGGTAGTTTACCAAGAGTTATGAGGAAAGTAGGGTAGTGGTCTGTGGTATTATCTGTAATTATGCCTGATTTTAAAGGGGATATGGTGTTGGTCCAGATGTGGTCAAGTAGGGAAACACTATTCTCTGTAACTCTTGTAGGTTTTGTTACTGTTGGTAGTAGCATACAGTTACTCATTGTGTTTGTGAATTCAGTAACGTGTGGGTCCTGGTCTTGCAGGAGATTTATATTGAAGTCACCTGAGAGTAGTAAGTGATCTTTGTTCATGCGTGCATCAGTTATCATACTTCCTAGGTTTTGACTAAATTGGCTAATGTTTGACTGTGGAACTCTGTAGATGTTTATCAATGTGAGAGGTTTTTGTAGGTATTTGGATTTGAATTTAGCTATTATATATTCCCCATGTTCATCCCTTGTGCAAGTATTAGTGATACATTCTAGTTGGTCTGAGTAGTATATGGCTGTGCCACCCCCTTGTTGGTCTGGCCTACAGTTGTGTATGGCTGTGTAACCAGGAATGGCATAGACATCTGTACTATCAGGCTTTAGCCAGGTTTCAGTTAGTGTAATGATGGACATATTGGCATGTAAGGAATTTAGTAATGCTATGAGGTCATCGTAATGCTTGCTTAAAGATCTGATATTGTAGTTAAAGATAGTTATGTTGTTGTTGGCACTGAGAAGTGCCTTTGATTGTTCTGCAGTGTAGTAATTACAGTAACTGTTTGATTCATTTAAGTCATTAAATAAGAGGTTGGTATCAGGATCAAGGCTTGTAATCATAAGATTTGTAGTGAATGACTAGATGACTAGAAAGACATACATATATATGGTAATAAAGGAAGGGGAGGGAAGGGGTTAGTTGTCCTTGGAAAGGTTGGAGGCAAGGGGTAAAGGTTTTGAGTGATGATAGGACTTGGACATTAAACAGGCTTGAGAGCATGTTAAATGAGTGAGTGGAGGCTAGTGGTTTATATTTGATTTCCTGGAGAGTGAGTAATGTAACATTAATGAAGGGATTCAGGAGAAACTGGTTAGCTGGACTTGTCCAGGAGGGGGAAAATACAGTGCCTGTCCTCTGAAGTAGGGGTGGGGAAGTTGTGGTTTGGATAGTCATTAGAACTGAGAGATTGGTGCCCTTCTGGCAGAATAGCGATTGAATGAGCGACATTGAAAGTGTTTTCTTTGTTCGGTCACTCTACTTCAGGACATGGCAAGTGTAAAAATATTTGGGGGATTGGGAAATGGTATGGTGATACCAAATTGATGTGGAAAAAGACATTTATGCACAATTCAGGAGATTTGTTAAAGGAAACATCTTTCCACGAGTGGCTTCTTCAGTCCTAATACAGAGATAACTTAGAAAACAAATATATACAGTGGCAGGAGTCAGGTGGAGTGTCGTGTGGGTAGTGGTAGTAGTGGAACTAATGTGGTGAGACGGGTTGGGTTAGAGAAGGACCTGTTAACATCATGTTACGGTGGTCTCTGGAATGGGTAATGTGTCGATTAGCAATTTTGAGATACTGTAACTACCGGACTTTTGATGGATAGGGTTACTGACGGCAATTAAGGCAGCCTCTATGCACTTTGGCTGTCTTAAATGGTCATCTAAAAAATCACTAGTCTAGCCTCTGAATTTCATGAGGTTTCCAACATTGTCCCTATGTTCAACACACGCATTTTTAGTCATCATTGCTGCAAGCATTATTGTGCTCTCTGATCCTAATGTCCAAAGATCTGGTTGTTTTCCCCACGTATATTTTGTCACCCCTTACCCCTCCATAGTATAGTGTATATTCCAGCACTTGTGCCATAGTTGTGCTTGGGATTTTGTACCAGGTTCCTTATTTTAGTTGATGAGCTGGTAGATATTTCAGCTAGTTTTGTCAAAAAAATTTTGAAAAGTTAGTTGCAACATTGCTGACTGATAAAACAATGTAACTTGGAGGCTTTTCTTCAACTTCATTGGTGTTAGTCTTGGTCTTATTGAGGATGGATAAGTGTTGCACGTTTCCTACAGTCACTTAACCCTTTGAGGGTCGACAGGCCCTCTCCGAAACTCGTTCTCAGGGTCGGCCAAATTTTAAAAAAAAAATTATTTTCTCTTATGAAAAGATAGAGAATCTTTTCCCGATCATAAAGACACCAAAAGTTTGAAATTTGATAGAAAACTTATGGAATTATGCTATCGCAAAGTTAGCGGTCTCAGCGATGTTTACGCATCGGCGATTTTGCCCACTTTGAGCCCCATTTTCGGCCAATTTCACTGTACTAGTCGACAAAAAACATAATATTTCGCTTTGAACTCACTTTTTCTATCGAAGGGTGCAAAAAAAAAACCCCCCATTTATGAAATTCAATATCCCGTACAGTGGTCAGAATTTTGCAATTTTGCCAATTTCACACAAATTCAAAAGATGCCAATTTCCGAATAGGGTCCAGAATAAACAAGAAAGACATTCCTGGCACTAAAATGACATTTCCTCTTTGTCATTAGTCACGTCTCAAGGCCCCTCTTATATTCTTTTGCTTTCCACTTTGAATTTTTTTTTTCTCACAAAAAATATAAGATTTACTGTTATGCAGACTACTGCATTAGTGTTAAAAATTGGTATAAATATTATTGGTGATTTGGGTGAAAAAAATATTGGGATCCCCAGTTGGTGTATTGCCGCTTGGCAGATTTGTTTACTTTTAAATTTTTGGGTTTTTAAAAAATAAAAAAATTTTCTGTTTACTTTGAGTCAATTTAAGGGCATCTTTCATTTTTAAAACCAGTCAAAATAAATCTCAATTTTTCTGAAATTATGTTTTCCCCTTTTTTTCTATAAAATGGACCAAGAAAACTGGGAATACAACAATAAATACCATGGGAAAATACACTCCCAAAGTCGCTGATTTATTCCAAAAATGGTCAGTTTTTTTTTTTTTATGCACTGTGTGCTGCGGGTTTTTTTTTTTGGGACTGTGAACAGGGGACCCCATGACCCATTCTTTCTTAAAAAAGGCCCTCCCAGTTTTTTCCCCCACTAGTTTGGGGGGCCGCTAGAATTTATGCTTTATTTGTACGTAAAAAACCCTACGCTTTAAGACGTACTGTTCGAAAAAACCCTCAAAGGGGTTTTAAGCAGTCACGGCCCACTTCACCTGATCCTGCCACTATATATACACTGTCCCTTCATTTTTTTAAATTTTATCTCTGTATTGGACAAAAGGGAACCCACCCCTGGGTAAAAAATATTTCCTTTTAACAAATGCCCCTAAAATTTTTTACAAAAAGGGTTTTTTTCCCAAACTTTATTTGGAGGATGTTCTGGTGGGAAAATTAAAGTAAAATGTAAAAAATTTTCTTAAAATGTTTTTTAAAACCCTTAAAATGGTCCAAACGTTATTTTCGTTTTTTAAAACTTTTCTGAAAGAAATGTAAAAAAAATGTATTTTTTTTTTTGTTTTACATTTGAAAAGGGTGTAAAAAAAACTTTTATTTACATTTTTTTTTTTTGTTAATTTAAAAAAATGTAAAAAAAAAGATTTTATTTTTTGGTACCCACTATAAATTTTTAAAACCCCTTTTTGGGTTTGGCCCTTTTAAAAGGGTTTTTTTTAGTGGTTTTAAAGGGTGTTTTATGGGGTTTTTCAGCCTCTCTTCACAAAAGGCAGGGTTCTTTTCCAAAGGGGTGGTCGGTAAGGGGAATTGGTTGTTAGCAAGGGCATACCGTGGACCCCCGTTAAAGGACGCATCGGAAAAAGTACAGGGGGCCCCCGGGGTTAACGTTTTTTAAAATTCCTGAAAGAGGGCTCATCGTTATGCAAAAATAATCGTTATGCAAATTTAAAATTTTCCCCCAAAAGAAATAAGGGAAAATAAAATTAACCCGTGCAAAGACGCCCAAAAGTATAAAAAAAAAATTTTTTTTCCCACTGAAATGTTTTTTTTTAAATACAAAACAAACTAAAAAAGGGCATCCCACAATTACATGACATTAAATTTTTTTGGGAAGATCGGGTGATGATTGTTTGGGATGGGGGAGGGGGAGGGGGGGGCTTTTTTCTTTTTACTTTTTTAAAAGGGGGAATTTCCCCTTCCTTTTTGGGACTTGAGGTACAGTCCTTTTCGGGGGTTTACTTCCCTTCTTCTTTTAATCCCCACTGGCCCAAGCTTAGAGTCACGGGGACCTCTGTCGACAAAAAATCTGTCCATAGGCTCTGTACCTCCCTTTTCTTAAAAATTTTTCCCTAAAATGGGCCAAAACTTTGTCATTAAAAATTAGTCAAAAGCACGGTTGCAAACAGCTGTGTCAGGGTGATTTTCATCTAAAAAAGGTTTGCATTTTTAAAACCACTCTCAACATTTCCTTAATTTTAAAGGGTAGGCACAATGGATTCCAAAAACTGGCATAGGCTTTCGGGTTAGCCCCCCAAAACCCCTTAAAATCTTTTTAATTTTTATACTAATTCTCACCCTTTTTTTCCACAGGGGGTTTGGCCCTAGAAGCTTTTTGGGGCCCATGGTCACTTATTTTCCCGAAAACCCCCACAAAACACTGTAAAAAATACGAAAAAATTCCGGGGTGATGCCCTTTGGTGTTAAAGCGGAGGTGGCTGGTAAACAATGGGACGGCCCGGGACATGTGAGGGACCCTTGGAAAGCGTTTTCGGACGAAAATCGGGGTTTGCGGGTTTTTAAAACGGTATGCGGGGGCAAAAATTTTGCGAATTTTTAAAATAATTTGTTATGCGGGAAAAAAAAGCATGCGATGCCCCTCGTTATGCGGGGGGGGCCACTGTAATAAAACAAAAAAACCCGCACAATTTAAAAGGGGAGGGAAACTTACGGGGACGTTTCGGTCGACTTGGGCCCTTGACAAAGTCACGTGTGACTTTGTAAATGGTCCCAAATCGGAACCCAAACGTCGTGTAAGCTTTTTCCCTTTTTTGTGCGGGGTTTTTTTGTGTATCGTTCCAGTCATGGTATTGTTTCCCTTTTTTTTTATTTTTGGAAAAAAAGAAACTTTTTGCATCAAAAAAATTTGGGGGTTGGATGTGGCTGAACTTGGTACAAGTCATTCGTACGATACATTTTGTATTATTCCATTCTTTTTAGTGCTTGTAACTGCTAAATAAGCCACCCTGGGCCCTAAAAAAGCTTCTAATGCCAGCCAGCCCTTTGGTAAAGGGCTGAGAGAGAGGGGAGAATGTGCCCCTTTTCAGTGATTCTGCAATATGTACGATACTAAAGCAGCAGGAGTCTATAAAGGCTATAGCACCAGCCAGTGATAAAGTGTAGCATTAACTGTAGCAAGTAAGTTAAGCAATTAATAGATAGAAAAAGGACAGCATGAAACAGACTCCTCCATTGTTGTTGGAGGTATGTAGGGCTACTAACTAACACCGTGGCCTCTGCTGCCGCCTTCACCACCACTATGTAAGGTTTATCTTTCAGTGGCCCTTATACACCCAAAAACAAACACCACCACCACTTGTGACATATTTAATGCCATATTTTACTCATTCTAGAGTATATATCATGTTTCTGTTATTAATGTTTATTATGTCATATTAGTTGAATTGTGCTAGGTAAATAAGCCGTCTCCCAACACAATTCCTAACATACGCCAGAAACTGACCTCTCTGGAACACTTTTTTTGAGCGACAGGGGGCCCAGTGACTCAAGCTGGTCCTAGTGGCATTTAAAAACAAAGGAGGGAAGTAACCCAGGATAAGGACTTGGTACCTGAAGTCATCTATGGAAGGGGATTCCCCTTCCAAACAATTGTAAACTCCTCCATACTCTCCCCTCCCATCTTCCATACATCACCTTGTCTTCAGTAAAGGTAAGTGTGATGTTATTATTGTTTTATTCTTCATGTATCATTGTTTTCTGTGTAGGTAAATGTATATTTCATTTAGAAAACATTTTTTTAATCCTTTTGGGTGTCTGAAACGGATTAATTGGATTTCCATTATTTCTTGCGTGGAAAATTAATTTGGAATAAGTCAGTAGGGATAAGTCACTCTCTGGAATGGATTGATTTCGTAATCCAGGGGTCCACTGTACTATACTGGTAGTGGGTTTGTGTCAATCATCTTCAGATATTTTTATAATGTCACCTTGCACCATTTGTAACATTTATGGTATATTTTTAATGGTTTATACAGTAGTTTACTGTATACTGTAATAAGCAGAGTAGAGGAAATCAGCTCTTAAATACATTATTTAGGTTTGCATACTGGTTGGAGAGCTTGTCGTAAGTCAGAGTGGTCAGTAAAAGAGTTCATCGCTAAGTGAGGAGCTGCTGTATTAAAACTGATGGTGTTGTGCACTTTTAATAATTAATTTCAGTTGTATAATTTAACTATGGACTACCTATGAGAAGTGATAAATCAGGGGTGATACCCTGGTCATTTGATTGGCTTGTCTGCAACTTATAAATATAAAAGCCATAACTGAATGGATGAAAACACTACTACAAATCATTTGTTGCCAGTTCATGGCAGTTTTACCATTTAGTTTCTGTACCCATTTGTATTTGGCAAACCTTCCAATTTAGTTCTTGTGAATATCACAAGATGAATGTTCTACCGCTAAAATTATTTAAATTTCAGATTTGGGATACAGCCGGTCAAGAAAGATTCCAGTCACTGGGCGTCGCATTCTATCGTGGAGCTGACTGCTGTGTTTTGTGTTATGATGTCACATCTCCTAATTCCTTTAAATCTTTAGACTCTTGGCGAGATGAATTTCTAATTCAAGCTTCACCACGTGATCCTGATCATTTCCCATTTGTTGTTCTTGGAAATAAGATTGATCTGGAAAATAGGGCGGTAAGTTTAGTGTTTTTTAAATTGTATTCTGACGAGCTGTTGGAGTGTGAGCAGGGTAATATTTAGTGAAGGGATGCAGGGAAACCGGTTATTTTTATATAGCCGGACTTGAGTACTGGAAATGGGAAGTATACAATGC
>NC_069401.1:55104784-55125026 GCF_026875155.1 Cherax quadricarinatus | reverse complement strand
TTGACAAAATTGACAGCAAGATATTCTGGACACTTGTTTGTGAGCAATTTTATAAACATGATTTAGCTTCAGTTGTTTTACTCTGTCTTCAACATTCAGCATATCCAACTGCTGTAATTCATCCTGGCCTACATGTTCTCTTGGTCCCAGCCCCAGGATGAATCTTACGATTTTGTTCTGGGTGATTTGCAGTCTATCTTTCAGTTTTTTTGTCAAGGCAGAGTACCAAGAAGAGCAAGCGTAATCCATATGGCATTGTATAAGGGCTAGACATAGGGTCCTGCGAGCCTCAGTAGGTAGACACTGTGCTTGTCTATACAGGAACTTCAGCCTGGCATTCGCTTTCTTTACTACACTGTTCCCTATCAATTCTCCTGACATGCATGGGTCAAAGGGGATTCCCAGATATTTACTGATGAAACCAAAGTGATGGACTCCCCATTACACTGAACATTAAAATTATTTACCCTTCTCAGTTTATGTTTCGTTCCAAAGAGAATGGCTTCAGTTTTCCCTAGGTGTAATGATAGTTTGTTGTCTACTAACCATTTGCTGCAGGACTCCAGTTCCAGTGTTAAAACATTAGCAATATCTTGTGGGTCTTTACCTGTCACTAACAGAGCACTGTCATCTGCATACAGTAGGAGTTTGCACTTGACACTGATAGGCATATCATTGACATAACATAAGAATAGTAAGGGACCCAGAATACTACCTTGGGGAACTCCACATGTTATCGGCAGGGGTTCTGATTCCGTTTTGTTGATTTTGACTATTTGTCTCCTGTTGCTAAGGTAGGACTTAAACCAGTCTACAGAACCTATACCGATAGCTTGAAGTTTATTACATAATATATTGTGGTTGACAGTATCGAAGGCCTTTTGCAGGTCTAAGGTTACCATACCTATGAGGTTCCCTTTTGACATTTCAGTTCTCAGGTAATCCATCAGATTAATAAGGGAGGTATCGGTTGAGTAGGATCTTCTAAAGCCCGATTGATAGCTATGGAGAATGCTGTTGTCATTAAGGTACTTAACTACTTGAGAATACACCGCCCTCTCCAGAATTTTAGATATTATACTGAGTATACTAACAGGTCTATAGTTGCTTACATCAGACCATTATTTTTCTTGAAGATAGGAGTAACTCTGGCCTCCTTGAACCCCTCCGGTACGGTATTAGTGGTGATTGATAGATTTATTATGTGAGCAATAGGGATTGACAGTTCAAAGCACCATCTTTTAGGAACTTAGACGGGATGTTATCAGGGCCTGTGCTCTTAGTTGGGTTTAACCTGCTTAGTTCTTTTTAATGAAGTTCATGAGATACCATCTACTAGTGGACCAACTGTTTGGGTTTACCCCTTTATTGGTATAGTATATTTTAAATTATCAGAGTCTGTGTTAAAGGTATTTATGCAGCTGGTAGTTTTACTTTACTAGTGTTGATGCAACAGATGTGTAGTAGGAATTAAAAGCAATTTGCCACCTTGATGTTTCGTGGCTTACCTCATTATCGATAAGTGAGTACTATGTTAGGACCTATTAAGACTTATGGCTATACCCCAATGTTCTAGTTGTTGCCAGTAGCTTTCTGGGGTTATGCTAATATTCTTCAATTTTTGAGCATAGTGCTTTGCCTTTGCTCCTTTTATAAGCCTCTGTACTCTGTTCCTCACCCTTTGGAATAATTTTGTGCTGCAATATCCTGTCTGTTTTGCTTTAATCTTTTTAGCAGCTAGGTCTCTGAATTTCATATTATCTATTATCTCAGTAGTCATCCAGGGTTCAGTTCTTTGTTTAACTCTAACCTCTTTAATGGTGCATATTATTAAGAATGGTAAGTGAACATTGTTTTGATTTTTTCCCAGGCATCGTTTTACGTCCGTGCAATTGTTATCTCTGGTCCAGTCACAATTGTGTAGCTATTTACCAGTGTTCTTTACTGTAGTTCTAGTTGACCTCATTTTTTTTGTACCTGTGTATAGATTCCAGACCTTTAAAAGTAAACAAAGAGAAAAAAGTGAGATAAGGGCCTAGCGCGAGCGTTCGACGTAGTCAGACTCACTTGACTGCGTACACAATGTGATACTTAAACGTCCTTGCGTGCACAGAGGCTGCAAGAAGAAGTCTTTCTTCAAAAGGACAGAACTGTGTGTGTTAAGCTGAACTTCCCTGACAACACCCCGCTGAATGTAAGTGTGTATGGCTAATGGAAGCTGTTAAAAAAGCATCTTAACTCAAGGATCCAATTAGGATAAAAAAAACACACACAACTTTGGTGTGTGGAAACAGAATAAAGAGCTGATCAATGATATACTTAGTACACCTTATGGGGATATTAAGCTGATCCGACCTCAATAGACACTCCCCACTTTAAAAAAATGGGTCAGTTATAATCTTTGGTACCCCTCTCTGCATGGACCCATCCCACTCTGACTCTATGTGGAGCATATCATCAAGCCTAAAAGACTTAAAGGATAATCCCAAATTATTGTCAGTTGGGTGTGGTCTGTGCCCTTCCCCCAGAATATCTGGGTGCATGGTTTAACGGTTTCCATAAACTAGAAGTGTACCTACCCTAACGTAGGTGTTACAAAAATTGCCAGCAACCATGGCCAGGGTGCAGTAGTAGACTGTGTGTATACTTACGACGCGGGAGCGTTGACCCCCGGACTCTCTCCAGGTAAAACTTACAGGAAACATTCCACCTAGAGATATGCACAGTATGGCCCTGGACAGCCAATAATTTAGTGTAATTAACTGTAAAGGAGCTGGGTTACAAGTTTCCCACATGGACTGCAGTCAGAAACCCAACAAAAACCTTCGAGGAAAATCTGATAACAGTCTTTAATGGTAACTGGGTTGGGGCCTTCCAGTCTACACAGCCAGTTCTGCGACTGAACCTCTGACAAAGTGTGCAAGAACCCCACCTCACTGCAAAACATTCTGGTGATACCAGAATGCCATCACACACAACAGCTGTGGAGGAGCTAGCCATCCCTGTAGCAATGTGGAATACTATTGGGTCTGCTAATATCAGATACCTATGGCTACACCTGTATTTGGGATGTAGTTTGTCATTTCTCCCAATAACACACTACTACTACAGTCAGGCGGACACCACACAGGTTAACCTCCCTGAAATTGGAGATGAGTCAGATGCACAGGACCTAACTGGCACTTGAATGATGAAACAGAGAACACTAATTTAACCATGCGTAACTTGTTAAGGTGATAGGTGTTTAAGGAAGCACTAACCCAGAGAGTTCCATCCTCCGGAGAGCATTGGATTCGCCTGACCTTCCTCATAATTATAACAAATTTCCAGAAAAAAAATTGAGCATCTTGAACAGATCCTGACAAGTTTTATAAATATATGTAATCTGGATGATGACTCTTGAGCATGGTGTGATGTCAAAAAGTGCAGAGCTATCTCCAGTTAGTTTCCAGCAATTGTGAGGGAAAGAAGCCCATAACTCTTGCCTTCAAAAAATTGGCCTTATAACTGGCTGCCAAAATGCCGAAAAATGCTTAAAAATAAAGGTTCTGAAGATAAAGACGTACAAACTATGCTATTTGGCTTCTTAAGTATCTGCCACTGCAGTTAAAAGCATTATAGTTTTACCATCTTACTGAGAAAGAGATTGTAATAACTCCTACAATGGATACATTACAAAATCTATTATGGAACATATGCTTCCATCGGAAGCGGTTGGCCTGACTTACATAATATTAGTGCAACCAGAATATTGATGTCATCTGTTTGCAGGATGTAGATTGAAAAGATGGAGCACTCCACAAACTCTGCCTGGTGGTTATGCAGATTTTAACTAAGGTCAACCAACTGTTGTGTGGATGTTATGTCAGAAAGAACTTGCACAATTCACTCCTTTCCTTGCTGAGTCGAGTTAACATGCAGTATCATGGTTGTCAAAGTATATGAAGGACGATTTTTCCATAACTTTTTTTAATATCTATGCCACAGCGAAACCAGCTTCGACCTGATGCTTTTACCAGATCGCATACAATAGTGAACCTACTCATTCTTGGAGATTTTAATGACAGACATAAGCATTATTGGTGGGTTATTACATACACCAATGGAACTAACTAGTGAGATTGCATGATGAGCATGATAAGGTTTCGAATTGTGGGCACTACTGAGCCTACTCAAACTATTATGGTGGCATACTTGATCTGTGTCTTGGTTTTAATACATCATATACGTGCATGACTCTGTCTAGTTGATGATCTTCTATCTGATCAGTTCCCAAGACTAACAACTGTCAATCTGATCCACATCTCCAGCATCAAGGAGATAAAACAAGGACAAGGAGGAAACTTATTCTCAAACCAGAACGCAGAGATAACTTATTTACACCACTTGATCAATGGTATAAGATTACGAGCCCACTGGAACACAAAAAATTTATTGATGATTTAATTACACTATTGAGATGTGTTCTCACAGATCAAGTGGACAGGAATAGGAAAACAAAAAACCCTCCACTATAAATAACAAATAAAAACCAATGTACATACATATAAAGATCCACAAGCTGTGCAATCTAACACATAGCAAGTCTAGATAGGAGGATTGGTAAGCCATACCGTGAATGTAGAACCCCAGACTGGATCAGAAAGTTCCAAGCTGCACTAACAAATGCAAGGAATAGAAAGGAAGACTCAGGCAACAGGAATGGAACAGTTTGTTATTGGATTAAATAGGCTCCCCACCCTTTGTGATTGCTTGGAACTTCGTTTAATTAAAATAAACCAGGAAAACAGTGGCAATGTTGCTCATCACCTTTCCTCTTGAAAAGAAAATGACATCATAAATGACTGGTCCAAAACATCCAGGCTGAAAAATGCCTTCCATCTCATATTAGAAATAAATTTAGAGTGTAATCTGAAGAAATGTGTTGAAACTGATTAATTTTATGGCAGCCAAAATAATTTGATGACGAGTGATTGCTCTTTACGGAGTATGAATAGATATGCATTAACCCAAAGGTCGATCAACTGCTCCTGGAGAGGATGGTATAACCTATGACTATTTCAGATCTAAGGCACGTGCCTGATAACCCTTTTGTTGGCACTGTATAATCTCCAGTTAACTTTGAGGGCATTCTTCTACTTCCTGACCAATAGTTCCTCATTGTGCCTATCACTAAGCCCCAACACATGATACATTTAGGCCGATCTCCTTAACTTGTTGTCTTTGCTAAACTTGAAAGAATGTTGCTTAACAGATTGTAATACCAGAATCTGACATCATACTTTCCCCCTACTCGTTGGATCATGAAAGGTTAAAAGTGTGCGAATGTATTTCCCACCTTTCTCACGGCACACTCATTACTAGTTTTTTTCCACTTTTCTTGGATCTTAAAATCTGCATTTGATGTTGGCAAAACAGAACAGTTATACTACATGGAAACTAGCAAAATGAATTATTGGTGGTAGCTTACTCTGCTGGGATAAAGAGGATACCTGTAAAAATAGAGTGTCTCTGTCCATTTAATATGGCTCAGAAGAGATTCTAAGTATGTTTCAGAGGTACACCGCAGGGGGAGTTCTTGTCCCATGCATATTTAATATTCTGATATTGTTCTCCTAAAAGCTCTACCTGCCTCACACTAAACATATAGCTATAAGCTATGATGATGATATCATGATCCATACAACAGGGCATAAGAAGATGATTACCATTCTTATTGAAAGTTCAAGCAATTTGTAATTGACTAGGGCCTCATAAATATCTTCTCATAATCAAAGATATTATCAAGCAATCGAATCCCCCACCCATCTATTTGCAGGGTGAAATCATCGTACGTTAAACTTACAGATATCTTGGTGTAGATGTTTACCCTTTAACAAAAAGTTCCACTATAACACAACTAAAACAAGAAATGTAAAAGCTAAGGCTAAAGAACTCTCAAAGATGTTGTGGCTACAATCCCTTCTATGGTTGCTAATGTGAGGATCAGTGAGAATGATGTACATGCCTTTCGTTAGGTCCTTAATTGATTATGCTTGCTCCAATGTTGTATTAGACTAGAGAAAGTTCCTCTGACCTTGGAGTGTTAATGCAAACAAAATGAAGCTCTCAAGATATTCTTTGGCTGTCCCAGATCTACAAAAGTTTCTTAACTTGAGGAAGGAGATTGGATATTTCTAGTATCAGTGATAGGTTAGTTGAAATTAACACTGTAATCGGTATAGAATTATTAGAATGTTGAGAAACGAACCAGATCCACTGTCACAGTGCATCTTACAAGTGTGTCTAGAGGTAAATACACACAGATTAAATGGATTGTGGAAAACGTGCAATTGCAATTAAGTTTTATAACTGCATGACTGTATCACTGTGTAGGCAACAAGAGCATTTCACCCCTCATGGAAGATGTGTTTCATTTAAGATCACTTTACTACAAGTCACTCCCAAGAAGCATTGCTAGTAATCCCTTCCTTATATCTCTTGTTCAGAGCAACTGCTCCAAGAAGAAATTTTTCGCCTAGATGGTAGTAATAAGTTATCACAAGTTATATACACTTGGATGGATCTAATCAGGATGGTCTTTGGTGGGCTGCATCTCTCTTGTTGCCACCTCCCTAGTTCTAAGAAAACGAATAATAAATTTGTTGAGTAGCATAAGAATTAACAACTGGGCGTCTACACTGCAACTGATTTGCTTTGCAATCATAATGCTCTAAAGCAAAACCTATGACTCTGAGCTTGTCTCTATCATCATTACTGATTCTATGTATATCATTGAAGGCTATTCTTGGTCATATAATTGACTCCAAACTAACTTGCTCATTGGGGAAGCAGGTATAGATACTCAAAAATAGGGACAAAGGAATTAATGACTATTGATATGGATCCCATCACACAATTGGAATTATCATTCATACTAAAGTTGATATGTTGGCCAAGAAGAGTACTCCAGAAGGAGGAACGTAGAATATAACTTTGGTATAAATGTTCTAACATTAGGAATAATTTAGGAGAGAAGTAAATAATGTCAGTTGATGTTATAGGAATGCAGATAGAAGCCTCTGAGTTAGATCTATAATCCCACTATGATAACATGAACTTAGAGATTAAGTATGTTTATGGTGCAAAGTGCAATGTGAAAACAGCTGAATGATGTTGTAGTGGCCAGGCTTAGGCTTGGTTCCAATCAAGGAAGGGTTTAATTGATGTTGGTGAGGGGCTCTGGATTTAGGGAATTGGGAACTGTTGCTCCAGTTCCCCGAATTTGCACTGGAAATGCCTTCACATACCCCCCAGGCGCTGTTATACTTTCCTCCGGGTTTAGCGCTTTCCCTTTGATTATATAATATTAATTAGGCTTGTTACAAGTACTTCTGGCGTTCTTTGGGAGACACACAAAAATGATGTATCAAACTAAATGTAAATTATGTGATCAGGAACTATCGGTCACTCTCTTGAACACTTGTGCTTTAATTGTCACTTATTGAGGAATACAGAGACAGACAGTTAATAATAACCTATGTGAATGTCAAGATATCTTATTAAATGAAAATAAATACCAGATATTACAGCAAAATTTCATAAAAATTTGCTGTTTATAACAGATAAGTGGAAATATAGATACGTAGATATAAATCCATATGTATTCCTGATTAACCCTTGGAGGGCCTAGTTCCTAGGCACTTTTGTGTATCCACATTGCCTCTCGCGTACCGTCACAGGATGGATATGGGAGTCGCACAATAAACTAGCCACTTCGGTGGCAAAAATCTCTAAAAAATCTCTCTGAGTATCAGTGACAAATTTCCCCCGTTCTCAATGGGGACGCTTGGTCTCATGTATTTAGCCTTCCGGGCACTCTAAAGGGAGGGGCACCTTTTCATCGGCTTACTTGAGACAGCTCCATTTTTCCGCTCTGCGGGAAAATTCATTTATCGGTCTTTTGGTGGGAAGCGGTTACTGAACTATTGGTGGGAGTGTTGGCCGTCCATCTCTGCTGGGCTTGCAAAGGCCAGTCACCTCTCTCATGCTAGGCTTGGCAAGGGTTTCCCTCCTACTGCTGGGGCCTTGGCAAGGGCGTCCCTATCTGCTGGGGCCTTGGATAGGGCGTCCCTCTCTGCTGGGGATTGACTAGGCGTCCCTCTCTGCTGGGGCTTGACAAGGCGTCCCTCCTGTGGGCTGGCAAGGGTCCCTCTCTGCTAGGGATTCGGTCAAGGGTGTCCCTTTCTGCTGGGGCTTGGCAAGGGCATCCCTCTCTGCGGAGGCTACAAGGTCGTAACCTCTCTACTTGGGCTTGACAAGGGCGCCTCTCTGCTGGGCTTGGCAAGGGAGTCACCTCATGCTGGGGGCTTGGCAAGGGTCACCGGATCAAATTGGAAACTTAAAGTTTTCGATCTCTATTTACAAAGGATAATTTTGTTTCTTTCTGTCATCGTCCAGCCTTGGACAAACTATTTTGTGGTACATCGAGAAGCTGGAAACAGCGTGTGCTGTCCAGTTGCCCTTATAAACCCACAAAGGAAGAAGAAGAAGAAGTTGTGGTGATGAGTGAGTTAAACGTGAACAATAAACAGTGTTTGTGGTGTCTAACAAAGCGTGAGTAACATCTGTGGGTCTAACACAGGTGAGTAACAACTGTGGTGTCTAACACATGTGAGTAAAACTGTGAGTTTGTCTAACACAGGTGTGTAACAAACTGTGCTGTGTCCTAACACAGTGTGAGTAACAACTGTGGTGTCTAACACAGGGTGAGTAACATCTGTTGGTGTCTAACACAGGTGGTAACAACTGTGGGTGTTCTAACACGGTGAGTATACACTGTGGTGTCTAACACAGGTGAGTAACAAATGTGGTGTCTAACAAAGGAGAGTAACAACTGTTGGTGTCTAACACAGGTGAGTAACAATACCTTTATTACAATACAAATTCATGTGATAGATGATACATAGAAGAGAAGTTTAGACCCATGAAATTTAGTGTATTAAGGCGCCGGACATGTTTTATCTGTGTTCTTTGTTGACTGTTGTCAGGTGTTTAGGTTTTCTCTGGTGTGACTGTGTCAGGTGCTCAGGTGCTTGACTGTGTAGGTGCTCAGGTGTTGACTGTGTTCAGGTGCTCGGTGTTGACTGGTCAGGTGTCAGGTGTTGGACTGTTTACAGGTGCTCAGGTGGTTGACAGGTGTTAGGTGCTCAGGTGTTGGACTGTGTCAGTTGCTTCAGGTGTTGACTGTGTCAGGTGCTCAGGTGTTGACTGTGTCAGGTGCTCAGGTGTTGAACTGTGCAGGTGACTCAGGTGTTGACTGTGTAGGTGATAAGGTGGTGACTGTGTCAGGTGCTCAGTGTTGACTGTGTAAGGTGCTCAGGTGTGACTGTCAGGTGCTCAGGTGTTGACTGTGTCAGGTGCTAGTGTTGACTGTGTCAGGTGCTATAAGGTTGTTGACTGTGTCAGGTGGTAATTGCTCAGGTGTTGACTGTGTCAGGTGTTAGGTGGTGAGGCAGCAGCAGCAGGTGTTAGGTGGTGAGAGCAGCAGCAAGTGTTAGGAGGTGTTAGTGAGGCAGCAGCAGCAGGTGTAGGTGGTGAGGGCAGAAGCAGCTGTGGTGGTTAGGTCGGTGAGGCAGCAGCAGCAAGTGTTAGGTGGCGAGGCAGCAGCAGCAGGTGTTAGGTGGTGAGGCAGCTGCAGCTGGTTTGCTAGGTGGGTGAGGCAAGCTTGCAGCATGTGTTAGGTGATGGTGAGGCAGCAGCAGCAGGTGTTAGGAGGTGAGAGCAGCAGCAAAGTGTTAGGAGGTGAGGCAGCGCAGCAGGTGTTAGGTGTTAGGTGGTGAGGCAGCAAGCACGCAGGTTGTTAGGTGGTGAGGCAGCTGCTGCATGTGTTAGTGGGCGAGGTCAGCAGCAGCAGGTGTTAGTGTGGTGAGGCAGCAGCAGCAGGTGCTAGGGTGGTGAGGCAGCCGCAGCAAGTGTTAGGTGGTGAGGCAGGCAAAGATGCAGGCAGGTGTTAGGTGGTGAGGGCAAGCAAGCAGCAGGTGCTAGGTGGTGAGGGCAGCAGCAGCAGGTGCTGGTGGTGAGGCCTGCACACGCAGGTGTTAGGTGGTGAGCGGCTGCAGCAGGTGATATGTGGGCGTTGGCAGAAGCAGGTGGTTTAAGTTGGTGAGGCAGAAACAGCAGGTGTGTTAGGTGGTGTGGCCTAGCAGCTGCAGGTGTTAGCGAGTGGTTGAGGCAGCAGCGAGTGTGTTAGGTGGGGAGGCAGCAGCAGCAGGTGTTAAGGTGGTGAGGCGCAGCATCAAGTGTTAGGTGGCGGGCCGCAGCAGCAGGTGTTAGTTGGTGAGGCAGCAGCAGCAGGTGTTAGGTGGTGAGGCAGCAGCAGCAAGTGTAGGTGGTGAGGCAAGCAGCAGCAGGTGTTAGGTGGTTGAGGCAGCAGCAGCAGGTGCAAGGTGGTGAGGCAGAAGCAGCCAGGTGTTAGGTGGTGACGGCAGCAGCAGAAAGTGTTAGTGGTTGAGGCAGCAGCAGCAGGTGTTAGGTTGGTGAGGCAGCAGAAGCAGGTGTTAGGGAGTGAGGCAAGCATAACTGCAGGGTTTGGTTGGTGAGGCGCAGCAGGTGTTAGGTGGGTGAGGCAGCAGCTGGTGTTAGGTGCGTAAGGCAGCATCAGGAACGGTGTTAGGTGAGATGGCAGCAGCTGCAAGTGTTAGGTGGTGAGGCAGCAGCAGCATGTTGTTAGAGCGGTGAGGCAGCAGCAGCAAGTGTTAGGTGGCGAGGGCCAGCAGCAGCAGGGTGTTAGGTGGGGAGGCCAGAGCAGAAGGTGTTAGGTGCGTGAGGGCAGCAGCAGCAAGTGTCTAGGTTGGTGAGGTCAGCAGCTGTAGGTGTTAGGGTGGTTAGCTGCAGCAGCAGGGTTTGGTGGTGAGGCAGCAGAAGCAGGTGTTAGTTGGTGAGGCAGCAGCAGCAGGTGTTTAGGTGGTGAGGACAGCAGAGAAGGTGTAGGTGGTGAGGCAGCGTGAAGCAGGTGTTAGGTAGTGAGGCAGCAGCAGCAGTGTTAGGTGGTGAGGCAGAAAGCAGCAAGTGTTAGGTGGTGGAGGCAGAGTCAGCAGCAGGTGTTAGGTAGTGAGGCAGCAGCAGCAGGTTGTTAGGGGGTGACAGCAGCAACAGCAGGTGTTAGGTGGTGGGGCAGCAAAGCAGGTGTTTGGTGGTGAGGCAGCAAGCAGGGTTAGGTGGTGCAGGCAGTTAACACAGAAGGGTTAGGTGGTGAGGCAGCAGCAGAATGTGTTAGGTGGTTGATGAGGCAGCAGCAGCAGGGTGTTAGGTGGTGAGGCAGCAGAGGGGTTAGGTTGTGAGCTAGCAGCAGCAAGTGTTAGGTGGTGAGGCAGCAGCAGCAGGTGTCAGGTGGTGAGGCAGCTAGCAGCAGAGTGTAGGTGGTGAGGCAGGCAGCAGGTGATAGGTGGTTGAGGCTGCTGCAGCAGGTGGTTGGTGGCAGCGAGGCAGCAGCAGGTGTTAGGTGGGCTGAGGAAGAGGTTGTTAGGGTGGTGAGGCGCAGCAGCAGGTTTTAGGTGGTGAGGTGAGGCAGTATCAGCAGGTTGTTAGGTGGTGAGGGCTAGAGCAGCAGGTGTTAGGTGGTGTGAGGCAGCAGCAGGGTTGTTAGGTGGTGAGGCAGCAGCAGCAGGTGTTTTGGTTTGGCGGGGCAGCAGCAGTGTTCGTGGTTGAGGCAGCAGGTGTTAGGTGCGTGTGGCAGCAGCAGCAGGTTGTAGGTGGTGTGAGGACAGCAAGCAACAGGTGTTACGGTGGTGAAGCAGGCTGCAGAAGGTGTTTTGCGGTTGGTGAGGACAGCTGCACCAGGTGTTAGGTGGTGAGGGCACAGCAGCAGCCGCTAGTGTTAGGTGGAGACGGCAGCAGCAGGTGATAGGTGGCGAGGCACAGCAGCAGGAGGTTAGGTGGTTGAGGCAGCAACAGAACGGTGTTAGGTGGTTGAGGCAGCCAGCTGCAGCAGTGTGTTAGGTGGTGGTGAGGGCAGAAGCTAAGCAGGTGTTAGGTGGTGAAGGCTAGCAGCAGCAGGTGTTAGGTGGTGAGCAGAACAGCAGCAAGTGTATAGGTGGGCGAGCGAGGCAACTCTGCAGCAGGTGTGAGGTGGTGAGGCAGCAGCAGCAGGAGGTTGGTGGTGAGCAGCAGCAGCAAGTGTTAGGTGGTGAGGCAGCTAGCAGCAGGTGTTTGGTGGTGTGAGGTAGCAGAAGCAAGGTGCTAGGTGGTGAGGCAAGCAGCACAGCAGGAGTTAGGTGGTTGAAGGGCAAGCAGCGCGCAAGTGTTAGGTTGTGAGGCCGCAGCAGAAGGTGTTAGGTGGTGTGGCTGCAGCAGCAGGTGTTAGGTAGTTAGTGAAGCAGCAGCAGTGTTAGGTGGTGAGGCAGCAATCAGCAGGTGTTAGGTGGTTGAGGCTGCAGAAAGGTGTTAGGTGGTGAGGCAGCAGCTGGTGTTAGGTGGTGAGGCAGCCAACAGCGGGTGTTAGGGGAGAGTCAGAGCTGCAGTGTTAGGGTGTGTGAAGGCAGCGCAGCAGGTGTTTGGTAGGTGAGGCTGCAGCAGCAAGTGTTAGGTGGCGAGGGCAGCAGCAAGCAGTGTGTTTAGTGTTGAGGGCAGCAGCAGCAAGGTGTTAGGTGGTGAGGACGAGCGCAGCAAGTGTTAGGTGGTGAAGCAAGCAGCAGCAGGTGTTAGGTGGGCTGAGGCAGCAGCAGCAGTTTGTTTGGGTGGTGAGGGCTAGCAGCAGGCAGGCCGTAGTTGGTGACCGGCATAAGCAGCAGCAGGTGTTAGGTGATGACGGGCAGCTGCAGCAGGTGGAGGATGGTGAGGCCAGCAGCTGAAGGTGTTAGGTAGTGAGGCAGCAGCAGCCAAGGTGTTAGGTGGTGAGGCAGACAGAAGCAGGTGTTAGGTGGTGGAGGCAGCAGAGCAGTGTTAGGTGGTGAGGGCAGCAGCAGCAAGTGTTAGGTGGGTGTGAGACAGCAGCAGACACGGTGTTAGGTTGGTGAGGCAGCAGCAGATGGTGCTAGGTGGTGAGGCAGCAGCCGCAGGTGTTAGGTGGTGATGAGGCAGCAGCAGCAAGTGTTCTTAGGTGTGAGGCAGCAGCTGGCAAGGTTGTTTAGGTGGTGAGGCAGCTGCAGCAGGTGTTAGGTAGTGAGGCAGCAGCAGCAGTGTGTTAGGTGCGCGTGATGGCAGCAACTGCAGGTGTTAGGTGGTGAGGCAGCAGATGTGTTAGGTGGTGAGGCAGCTGCTTGGTGTTAGGGTGGTAAGGCAGCAACAGCAGGTTTAGGTGGAGAGGCAGCAGCTGCAAGTGTAGGTGGTGAGGCAGCAGCAGCAGGTGTTAGGCGGTGATAGGCAGCGACTGCAAGTGTTAGGTGAAGAGGGCGGCAGCAGCAGTGTGTTTAGTGGATGAGGCAGCGCAGCAGGTGTTTTGGTTAGGTGGTGAGGCTGACTGCAGCAAGTGTTAGGTGGTGAGGCTGCAGCAGCAGGTGTTAGGTGGTGACGGCAGCAGCAGCAAGGTGTTTTGGTGGTGAGGCAGCAGCAAGCAGGGTGTAGTTGGCGGTGAGGCAAGCAGCAGGCAGGTGGTTAGGTGGTGGGCCCAGCAGCAGCAGGTTGTTAGTGGTGAGGCAGCGGCAAGCAAGGTGTTAGGTAGTGAGGAAGTTGCTGCAGCAGCAAGTGTTAGGTGGTAGGCAGCAGCAGCAAGTGTTAAGTGGTGAGGCAGCAGCAGCAGGTGTAGGTAGTGAGGCAAGGGCAGCAGCAGATGGTGTTAGGTGGTGAGGCAAGCTACTGCATGTGTTAGGTGGTGAGGCAGCAACAGAGGGTTAGGTGGTGAGGCAAGCCAGCAGGTGTTAGGGTGTGAGGCAGTAACTGCAGGTGTTAGGGGTGAGGAGGAGCAGAGCAGCAAGTGTTAGGTGGTGTCGGCAGCAAGCAGCACGGTGTTGGTGGTGAGCCAGCAGCAGGTGTTCAGGAGGAGGTGGTGAGGCAGCAGCAGCAAGTGTTAGGGGTGAGGCAGCTGCAGCACGGTGTCAGGTGGTGAGGCCGCCAGAGCAAAGGTGTTAGGTGGTGTGAGGCAGCGGCAGGTGTTAGGTGGTGAGGCAAGCAGCAGCAGGTGTGTGGTGGCGAGGGCACGCAGCGGTGTTAGGTGGTGAGGCCAGCAGGTGTTAGGTGGTGAGCAGCAGCAGCAGGTTTTAGGATGGTGATGCAGTAACAGCAGGTGTTAGGTGGGTGATGGCAGCAGCAGCAGGTGTTAGGTGGTGAGGCAAGCTGCAGGTCGTTAGGTGGTGAAGGCAGCAGCAGCAGGTGTTTGGTGGCGAGGCAGCAAGCAGCAATGGGTGTTGTTAGGTGGTGAGGCAGCAGGTGTTAGGTGGTGAGGCAGCAGCAGCAGGTGTTAGGTGGTGAGACAGCTAGCAGCAGGTGTTAGTGGTGAGGCAGCAGCAGCAGCAGGTGTTGGTGGTGAGGCTGCAGCTGCAGCAGGTGTTAGGTGGGTTGAGGGCAGCAGCAGTGTGATAGGTGGCGAGGCAGAGCAGCAGGTGTTAGGTGGTGCATGGCAGCAACAGCAGGTTGTTTAAGGTGGTGGGGCAGCAGCAGCAGGTGTTAGGGTGGCTGAGGCAGCAGCCAGCAGGTGTTTAGGGTGGTGAGGACAGCCGCAGAAGCTGTTAGGTCGTGAGGCAGCAGCAGCAGTGTTAGGTGGCGAGGCAGCAGCAGCTAGCAGGTGTTTGGTGGTGAGGCAGCAGCAGCAGGTGTTAGGTGGTGAGGCTGAAGCAGCAAAGTGTTAGGTGGTGAGGCAGCAGCAGCAGGTGTTTGGTGGTGGTGACGGCAGCAGCAGAGGTGCTAGGTGGTGATGGCGCAGCTGATGGTGTTAGGTGGTGAGGCAACAGCAGCAAAAGTGTTAGGTGGTGAAGGCAGCAGCAGCAGGTGTAGTAGTGATGAAGCAGCAGCAGGTGTTAGGTGGTGACGGCAGAAACAGCAGGTGTTAGGTGGTGAGGCATGCAGCACGGTGTTAGGGTGGTGACGCAGCCAGCTGGTGTTAGGTGGTGAGGCAGCAAAACAGCACGGTGTTAGGTGTGGAGAGGCAGCAGCTGCAATGTGTTAGGTGCGTGAGGCAGCAGCAGCAGGTGTTAAGTGGTGAGGCAGCAGCAGACAAGATGCAAAGTGTTAGGTGGCGAGGCAGCAGCAGCAGGTGTTAAGGTGGTGAGGCAGCAGCAGCAGGGTGTTAGGTGGTGAGGAAAACAGCAGCAAGTGTTAGGTGGTGGGGCAGCAGCAGAAGGTGTTAGAGTGGTGAGGGTCAGCAGCAGAGGTGTTTTGGTGGTGAGCAGCAGAGCAGGTGTTAGTGGTGAGGCAAGCAGCAGCAGCAGGTGTTAGGTGGATGAGGACAGCTGCAGAGGTGTTAGGGGGTGAGGCAGCAGCAGCAGGTGTTTCGGTAGTGAGGCAGCAGCAGAAGTGTTAGGTGGTGAGGACAGCAGCAGCAAGTGTTAGGTGGTGATGGCGCAGCAGAAAGGTGTTAGGTAGTGAGGCAGGCAGCAGCAGGTGTTTGGTTGGTGAGGCAGCAGCAGGTGTTAGGTGGTGAGCAGTACAGCAGGTGTTAGGTGTGAGGCAGCTGCAGCAAGTGTTTAGGTGGTGAGGCAGAAGCAGCAGGTGTTAGGTGGTGAGGCCAGCTGCAGGTGTTAGGCCTGGTGAGCAAGCAGCATCAGGTGTTAGGTGAGTGAGGGCAGCAGCAGCAGGTGTTAGGTGGTGATGACGGCAGCAAGCAGGTGTTAGGTGGTGAGGCAGCAGCACCCAGACGCAGCAGGTGTTAGGTGGTGAGGCAGTAGCAGCAGGTGTTGATGGTGAGGCAGCAGCAACCAGGTGTTAGGTGGTGAGGCAGCAGCAGGCAGGTGTTAGGTGGTGAGGCAGGCAGCAGCAGGTGTTAGGTGGTTGAGGGTAGCAGCAGCAGGTGTTAGGTGGTACTGAGGCAGCAGCAGAGCAGTGTTGGTGGTGAGGCAGCAGCAGAAGGTGTTAGGGGTGGTGAGGCCTGCCAGCAGCAGGTGCTAGTGGTGAGGCAGCAGCAGGTGTTAGGTGGTGAGGCAGCAGACAGCAGGTGTTAGGTGGTGAGGCAGTCAGGAGCAGCAGGTGTTTGGTGGTGAGGCAGCAAGAAGACAGGGTTAGGTGTTGAGGCAGCAGCTGGTGTTACGGTGGTGAGGGCAGCAGCACGCCAGGTGAGTGTTAGTGGTGAGGGCAAGCAGCAGCAGATGTTAGGTGGTGATGCAGCAGCAGGTTGAAGTAGTAAGTTTTAAGGTTTATGTTACATAATAAACAATATGTTGGTAGAAAACATTCTTATACAAGGTCATTATTTAACCAAGAAAAACTATAATAAGTTAATAAGTTTATTTAGTTACAAGTCACATAAATACACTTAAACAAATTATCATACCTTTAGTAAACATGTAAATTTAACCACCAGAGTAAACTAAAATTATCTTTACATAGTTAACTTGTACATTAACCACCAGAGTAACATACTTGAAATTATCATACATAGTAACATGTACATTATCACAGAGTAACACAAAAATTTTAATACATAGTAACATGTACATTAGCCACCACGAGTAACACAAAAATCTATCATACATTAGTAACATGACATTACCACAGGTAACACCAAAAAATTATTATCACATAGTAAACATTGTACATTAAACAACCAAGAGTAAAACAAAAATTATCATACATAGTAACTTGTACAATTAAAACCCACCTGAGTATACACAAAACTTATAATACATAGTAACATGTTACATTTACCACCTTGTGTAACACAAAAATTATCAACATAGTAACATGTACATTAACCACCAGAGTAACACAAAAATTATATTACATAGTAACATGTACATTACCAACTGGTAAAAAAAAATTATCATACCATTGTAACCATTTACATTAAACCACAAGAGAGTAAACACAAAATTATCATACAATAGTAAATGTACATTAACCACCTGTTGTAACACAAAATATTCATACATAGTAAATTGTACATTAACCACCAGAGTAACACAAAATTATCATACATAGTAACATGTACATTATCCACCAGTGTAACACAAAAATTATCATTACATGAGTAACATGCTACATTTAACCACGAGTATTAAACACAAAAATTATCATTACATAGTAACATGTACATTAACACCAGGAGTTACACAAAAAATTAATCTTACTTAGTAACTGTACATTAACACCTGAGTAACACAAAATTTATCATACATAGTAACATGTACATTAACCACCAGAGTAACACAAAAATTATCATACATAGTAACATGTACATTAACCACCAGAGTAACACAAAAATTATCATACATAGTAACATGTACATTAACCACCAGAGTAACACAAAAATTATCATACATAGTAACATGTACATTATCCACCAGAGTAACACAAAAAACTCAAAGTGAGTTAATTGTGCTCTTTGTAATATCTTTTATTTAAACATTAAAACAACTAAGTAACTCAACTGGATGAAAATCAATTAAAATTTTGTTTGGATTTTTAAACCCAGTGGGTAAGCCACCCAGAATAACCCAAGAAAGTCAGTGCATCATCGAGGGACTCTGTCTTATTTCCATTGTAACCGTAATTTTGTTCCTCAGTATGCGACCCACACCAGTCGACTAACACCCAGGTAACTACTTGCTAGGTGAGCAGGACAACAGGTGTAAGGAAATGCATCAAAAGTTTCCACTTCCACCGCAGATCAGAGCCAGATCCTCAGTGTGTGAAGTGAGAACTTTGCCAGCTAGGCCACAGGAAGATATATTAGGAATAAGGGTGACACATGGCCTGGCAAGGGTAGAAACTTTAGGGGTGTTTCCTTACACCAGGTATCCCATTCACCTACCAAGCAGGTAGGTACCTGGGTATTAGTGGAATTGTGTTTTCCTGGAGAGGGTTTCAGGGGCCAATGCCTCTGCAGCCCAGTCTGAGACCAGGCCGCATGGTGGATCAAGGTCTGATCAACTAGGCTGTTACTGCTGGCCGCACACAAGCCGACACACGAACCACAGCCCAGTTGGTCAGGTACTGACTTTAGGTGCCTGTCCAGTGCCTTCTTGAAGACAGCCAGGGGTCTATTGGTAATCCCCCTTATGTATACGGAGAGGCAATTGAACAGTCTTGGGCCCCGGACACTTATTGTGTTGTCTCTCAGTGTACTCGTGACACCCCTGCTTTTCATCGGGGAATGTTGCTTCACCTGCTGAGTCTTTTGCTTTCATATGGAGTGATTTTCGTGTGCATGTTTGGTACCAATCCTGGGGTAAAAGATTGAGAACCTCTTTAACACACTGACTTTCTTGGGTTATCCTTGGTGGCTAACTCTCCAGATTTAAAAATCCAAACAAAATCTTAAATTAAGGTAAACTGAGTTATTTACATTAACATTAAAAAGAGTATCATCTTACAGTAATAGGTACTTACTTATATTATACAGTGGACCCTCAACCAGCGATATTAATCCGTTCCTGAGAGCTCATCGTTAGTCAAAATAATCGTTAGTCAAGTTAATTTTCCCCATAAGAAACAATGGAAATCAAATTAATCCGTGCAAGACACCCAAAAGTATTGAAAAAAAAATTTTTTACCTCATGAAACATTAATTTTAATACACACAAACTGAAGATTACATGCACAGTTACATGACACTTACCTTTATTGAAGATCTGGTGATGATTGATGGGATGGGAGGAGGGGAGAGCATTATCGTACTGTTTAGAAGGGGAATCCCCTTCCATTAGCACTTGAGGCAGCAAGTCTTTTTCTGGGGTTACTTCCCTTGTTCTTTTAATGCCACTAGGACCAGCTTGAGAGTCACTGGACATCTGTCGCACAACATATCTGTCCACAGAGGCCTGTACCTCTCGTTCCTTTATGACTTTCCTAAAGTGGTTCACAACATTGTCAGTGTACAGGTTGCCAACACGGCTTGCAGTAGCTGTGTCAGGGTGATTATCATCCATAAAGCTTTGCACTTTAAGCCACATTGCACAGATTTCCTTAATCTTAGAAGTAGGCAACTTCTTCAATTTCTCTCTCCCCTCCGAAGCAGTTTCCTCAGGTCTGCCCTCTTGCTGTTCAAGATGATCTAGCAGCTCATCAGTGGTTAGCTCTTCACTGTCCTCCACCACCAACTCTTCCATATCCTCCCCACTAACCTCCAACCCCAAGGACTTCCCCAATGCCACAATGGATTCCTCAACTGGCATAGGATTCTCAGGGTTAGCCTCAAACCCTTCAAAATCCCTTTTGTCTACACATTCTGGCCACAGTTTTTCCCAAGCAGAGTTCAATGTCCTTTTAGTCACTTCCTCCCAAGCCTTACCTATAATGTTTACACAATTGAGGATGGTAAAATAATCTTTCCAAAACTCTCTTAGAGTCAGTTGAGTTTCTGAGGTCACTACAAAGCATCTTTCAAACATAGCTTTTGTGTACAGTTTCTTGAAGTTGGAAATAACCTGCTGGTCCATGGGCTGCAGGAGAGGAGTTGTATTAGGAGGCAAAAACTTCACCTTAATGAAGCTCATGTCCCTAGAAAGTCGCTCTGCCACATCTGTAGGATGACCAGGGGCATTGTCTAATACCAGGAGGCACTTAAGGTCTAATTTCTTTTCAGTTAGGTAATTTTTCACATCGGGGGCAAATGCATGGTGTAACCAGTCATAGAAAAAGTCCCTAGTGACCCATGCCTTACTGTTTGCCCTCCACAGCACACACAAATTAGCCTTGAGGACATTGTTTTTCCTGAACACTCTGGGGGTTTCAGAGTGATACACCATTAAAGGCTTCACTTTGCAATCACCACTAGCATTGGCACACATCAACAAAGTAAGCCTGTCTTTCATAGGCTTATGTCCTGGTAGTGCCTTTTCCTCCTGAGTAATGTACGTCCTGCTTGGCATTTTCTTCCAAAACAGGCCTGTTTCGTCACAATTAAACACTTGTTCAGGTTTCAGTCCTTCACTGTCTATGTACTCCTTGAAGTCCTGCACATATTTTTCAGCCACTTTGTGGTCCGAACTGGCAGCCTCACCATGCATTATCACACTATGAATGCCACTACGCTTCTTAAATCTCTCAAACCAACCTTTGCTGGCCTTAAATTCACTCACATCACTAGTTGCTGGAATTTTTTTAATTAAATTGTCATGCAACTTCCTAGCCTGTTCACATATGATCGCTTGAGAGATGCTGTCTCTGCTATCTG
>NC_069401.1:55085698-55104284 GCF_026875155.1 Cherax quadricarinatus | reverse complement strand
TTTATTTACTGCAATTCTACTAGCAACCTTTTAAAATTTCTATTAATAACCTGCTGGGGTATCCAACGAAACCGTTTGAAACCAGTCCAGGTTCGCACCAGTCAAGGTTCGGACCAGTCAAGGGTTGGGACCAGTCAAGGGTTCGGACCAGCCCTATCTGATCTGATCAGTGGGTCACTTATTTAAACCATACTGTGGGTGATTTGAGCTAACACATGAAGGATCTACTGGAAATTATCTACCCGAGTAATATGTGATTTGATTGATACAAAAGTATAACTTGCGTGTTGAAGAGCCGGTGACTGCTGGCAGCTCCTACAATGACGAAACGGTCGACCTCCCACCCTTGTTTATCAATCGCTTATCTAGCTTTTCTTTTTTTTTTTTTTTCCGTCTCCAACCACAATAAATGCTATATTATCACTATATTTGACGGGTGAAAATTTTGGAGGAAGGGACGTTTTTTTCTGTATAATAATTGCTTCTCGTTGTGTATATTGCGACCGCTGGTAACTACAGGTTATATGAAATTCACAGTATACGTCTGGTATTTCAAGAAAAAGAAACTAATGAAAGTCACTCCACTCCACTAAGTACCATTATAATACTGGTTAGTTGCTACTACAACACTGTATTCTGCTATTCACTGGTATCACTAGATTATATGCGAGTACACTAGCAGGCCAGGAAGATTATTAAAACAGCTGACCTGTGGTAAGTTTCTGGCGACTTCTGGCACCTGCCTCTATAGGCTTATCACTTCATTTACAAATTCACCTGTTTTCAAATGACACTTTAGCCTTTGTGGGTGACTACCGTGCACAGGATGGGTGTGTGGGTGACTACCGCCCACAGGATGGGTGTGTTGGTGACTACCTCTCACAGCATGGGTGAGTGGGTTGACTACCGCCCGCAGGAGGGTTGAGTGAGTGACTACCTTCCACAGGATGGGTGTGTGGGGCGACTGCCGCCCACAGGATGGATGTGTGGTGACTACCGCCCTTACGAAGGGTGTGTGGGTGACTACCGCCCACAGGAAAGGTGTATGGGTGACTACCGCCCTCAGGATGGGTGTGTGGGTGACTACATCCCTAAGGATGGGTGTGTGGGTGTCTACCGCCCTCAGGATGGGTGTGTGGGTGACTTCCGCCCTCAGGATGGGTGTGTGGGTGACTACCGCCCTCAGGATGGGAGTGTAGGTGACTACCGCCCTCAGGATGTGAGTGTGGGTGACTACCGCCCTCAGGATGTGAGTGTGGGTGACTACCGCCCACAGGATGGGTGTGTTGGTGACTACCGGCCTCAGCATGGGTGTGTGGGTGACTACCGCCCTCTGTATGGGTGAGTGGGTGACTACCGCCCTCTAGATAGGTGTGTGTGTGACTTCCGCCCTCAGGATGGGTGTGTGGGTGACTACCGCCCTCAGGATGGGAGTGTAGGTGACTACCGCCCTCAGGATAGGTGTGTGGGTGACTACCGCCCTCACGATGGGTGTGTGGGAGACTACCGCCCTCAGGATGGGTGTGTGGGTGACTACCGCCCTCAGGATGGGTGTGTGGGTGACTACCGCCCACAGGATGAGTGAGTTGGTGACTACCGCTCTCAGGATGGGTGTGTGCGTGACTACCGCCCTCAGGATAAGTATGGGTGACTACCGCCCTTAGGATGAGTGAGTGGTGATTACCGCCCTCAGGATGGGTGATTGGGTTTACTACCGCCCTCAGGATGGGTGAGTGGGTGACTACCGCCCTCAGGATGGGTGTGTGGGTGACTACCGCCCACAGGATGAGTGAGTTGGTGACTACCGCCCTCAGGATGGGTGATTGGGTTTACTACCGCCCTCAGGATGGGTGAGTGGGTGACTACCGCCCTCAGGATGGGTGTGTGGGTGACTACCGCCCTCAGGATGGGTGTGTGCGTGACTACCGCCCTCAGGATAAGTGTGGGTGACTACCGCCCTTAGGATGAGTGAGTGGTGATTACCGCCCTCATGATGGGAGTGTGGGCGACTACCGCCCTCTGAATAGGTGAGTGGAGACTACCGCCCTCAGGATGGGTGTGTGGGTGACTACCGCATGAAGGAAGGGTGTGTGGGTGTCTACCGCCCTCAGGATGGGTGTGTGGTGATTACCGCCCTCAGGATGGATGTGTGAGTGACTACCGCCCTCAAGATGGGTGTGTGGTGACTACCGCTCAAAGGATGGGTGCGTGGGTGACTACCGTCCACATGATGGGTGTGTCGGTGACGACCGCCCTCAGGATTGGTGTGTGGTGACTACCGCTCAAAGGATGGGTGCGTGGGTGACTACCGTCCACATGATGGGTGTGTCGGTGACGACCGTCCACAGGATGAATGTGTGGGTGGCTACCGTCAACAGGATGGGTGTGTGGATGACTACCTCCTACAGGATGGGCGTGTAGGGTGACTACCGCCCTCAGGATGCGTGTGGGGTAGCTACCGCCCACAGGATGGGTGTGTGGGTGACTACCGCCCACAGGATGGGTGTGTGGGTGACTACCGTGCACATGATTGGTGTGTGGGTGACTACCGCCTACAGGATGGGTGTGTGGGTGACTACCGCCAACAGGATGGGTGTGTGGGTGAATACCGCCCACAGGATGGGTGTGTGGTGACTACCGCCCACATGATGGGTGTGTGGGGTGACTACCGCACTCAGGATGGGTGTGTGGGTGACTACTGCCCACAGGATGGATGTGTGGTGACTACCGCCCACAGGATGGGTGTTGGGTGGCTACCGCCCAAGGGATGGGTGTGTGGTGACTACCTCCCTCAGGATAGGTGTGGGGTGTCTACCGCCCACAGGATGTGTGTGGGGTGACTACCGCCCACAGGATGGGTGTGTGGGTGACTACCCCCCACACGATGGGTGTGGGGTAACTACCTCCCACAGGATGGGCGTGTAGGGTGACTACCGCCCTCAGGATGCGTGTGGGGTAGCTACCGCCCACAGGATGGGTGTGTGGGTGACTACCGCCTACAGGATGGGGTGTGGGTGACTACCGTGCACAGGATGGGTGTGTGGGTGACTACCGCCTACAGGATGGGTGTGTGGGTGACTACCGCCAACAGGATGGGTGTGTGGGTGACTACCTTCCACAGGACGGGTGTGTGGGGTGACTACCGCTCACAGGATGGGTGTGTTGGTGACTACCTCCCACAGCATGGGTGAGTGGGTTGACTACCGCCCGCAGGATGGGTGAGTGGGTGACTACCTTCCACAGGATGCGTGTGTGGGGCGACTGCCGCCCACAGGATGGGTGTGTGGTGACTACCGCCCTCAAGATGGGTGTGTGGGTTACTACCGCCCTCAGGACGGGTGTGTGGGTGACTTCCGCCCACATGATGGGTGTGTGGTGACTACCGCCCACATGATGGGTGTGTGGGGTGACTACCGCACTCAGGATGGGTGTGTGGGTGACTACCGCCCACACAAATGGGTGTGTGGGTGACTACCGACCACAGGTGGGTGGGGTGGGTGACTACCGCCCACAGGATTAGTGTGTGCGTGACTACCCCCCCACACGATGGGTGTGAGGGTGACTACCGCCCATAGGATGGGCGTGTGGGTACTACCGCCTACAGGATGCGTGTGGGGGTGACTACCGCCCTTATGATTTCTGTGTCTACCTGGAGTTTACGTGGAAAAGTTCCGGGGGGCAACGTCCCCGCGGCCCGGTCTGTGACCAGGCCTCCTGGTGGATCAAGCCCGATCAACCAGGCTGTTACTGTTGGCTGCTCGCAAACCAACGTACGAGCCACAAGCCCGGCTTTCAGGAACCCACTTTAGTGCTTGTCCAGTGCCAGCCTGAAGACACCAGGGTCTGTTGGTAATCCCCCTTACGTAAGCTGGGAGGCAGTTGAACAGTCTCGGGCACCTGACACTTATTGTATGGTCTCTTAACGTGCTAGTGATAACCCCTGCTTTTCATTGGGGGGATGTTGCATCGTCTGCCAAGTCTTTTGCTTTCGTAGTGATGTTTTTCGTGTGCAAGTTCGGTACAGTCCCCTAGGATTTTCCAGGGGTATATAATTATGCATCTCTCCCGCCTGCGTTCCAGGAATACAGGTTTAGGAACCTCAAGCGCTCCCAGTAATAGAGGTTTTTATCTCCGTTATGCGCGCCGTGAAGGTTCCTGTACATTTTCTAGGTCACAATTTCACCTGCCTTGAAAGGTGCTGTTAGTGTGCAGCAATATTCCAGCCTAGATAGAACAAGTGACCAGAAGAGGGTCATCAGGCTTGGCCCCCTAGTTTTGAAGGTTCTCATTATCCATCCTGTCATTTTTCTACAGATGCATTGATACAATGTTATGGTCCTTGAAGGTGAGATCCTCCGACATGATCACTCCCCGGTCTTTGAAAGTTTGGGGTTTCGCTCTATTTTGTGGCCAGAATTTGTTTTGTACTCTGATGAAGATTTAATTTCCTCGTGTTTTTTCCCTATCTGAGTAATTGAAATTTTTCATCGTTGAACTTCATATTGTTTTCTGCAGCCCACTGAAAGATTTGGTGATGTCCGCCTGGAGCCTTGCAGTGTCTGCAATGAAAGACACTGTCATGCAGATTCGGTGTCATCTGCAAAGGAAGACACGGTGCTGTGGCTGACATCCTTGTCTATGTCGGATATGAGGATGAGGAACAAGATGGGAGCGAGTACTGTGCCTTGTGGAACAGAGCTTTTCACCGTAGCTGCCTCGGACTTTACTCTGTTGACGACTACTCTCTGTGTTCTGTTAGTGAGGAAATTATAGATCCATCAACCGACTTTTCCTGTATTCCTTTAGCACGCATTTTGTGCGCTATTACACCATGGTCACACTTGTCGAAGGCTTTTGCAAAGTCTGTATATATTATATCTGCATTCTTTTTGTCTTCTAGTGCATCTAGGACCTTGTCGTAGTGATCCAATAGTTGAGACAGACAGGAGCGACCTGCTCTAAATCCATGTTGCCCTGGGTTGTGTAACTGATGGGTTTCTAGATGGGTGGTGATCTTGCTTCTTAGGACCCTTTCAAAGATTTTTATGATATGGGATGTTAGTTCTATCGGTCTGTAGTTCTTTGCTGTTGCTTTACTGCCCCCTTTGTGGAGTGGGACTATGTCTGTTGTTTTTAGTAACTGTGGGACGACCCCCGTGTCCATGCTCCCTCTCCATAGGATGGAGTTCCATGAGTCTGGCCCTGGGGCAGAGTGCATGGGCATGTCATTTATCGCCTGTTCGAAGTCATTTGGCGTCAGGATAACATCGGACAGGCTTGTGTTAACCAAATTCTGTGGCTCTCTCATAAAAAATTCATTTTGATCTTCGACTCTCAGTCTGGTTAGCGGCTTGCTAAAAACTGAGTCATATTGGGACTTGAGTAGCTCACTCATTTAGTTGCTCTCATCTGTGTAGGACCCATCTTGTTTAAGTAGGGGCCCAATACTGGACGTTGTTCTCGACTTTGATTTGGTATAGGAAAAGAAATACTTTGGGTTTCTTTCGATTTCATTTATGGCTTTTAGTTCTTCCCGCGATTCCTGACTCCTATAAGATTCCTTTAGCTTAAGTTCGATGCTTGCTATTTCTCTGACCAGTGTCTCCCTACGCATTTCAGATATATTGACCTCTTTTAGCCGCTCTGTTATTCTTTTCCGTCACCTGTAAAGGGAGCGCCTGTCTCTTTCTATTTTACATCTACTCCTACTTTTTCTTAGCGGAATAAGCCTTGTGCATACATCGAGTGCCACCAAGTTAATCTGTTCTAGGCATAAGTTGGGGTCTGTGTTGCTTAGTATATCTTCCCAGCTTATATCGGTTAGGACTTGGTTTACTTGGTCCCACTTTGTTTTTGTTATTGAAGTTGAATTTGTGAAGCTCCCTCGGACTAATCTCATTATTCGTCTGGGCTTCACGCATACTTCTGAACCTCAAAAATGTTTTAAACTAGTATATTTTTCGATATGGGGACATTTCTTTTCAGATCATCATTGTTATGAAGATAGTCTTGTGTATTCTCCATCAATAGGCTCTATTATTTGCTGGTTTTTAAATTGAATTTTGCGCAAGATTTAAAAGCTCGTGTGAGTGTGTTTTTCACAGAGCTCCCCCTGGGTTATTTCGCAACAATATTTTGCTATATTCCTCCATTTTTGGTGCCAAGTTTGGAATAACCCCGGGGCAAGATGTTGGGGACAGACGGGAAAATTTTTCCCGCAGTGGGCAATTTTTAACAAACTGTTCCGGGAAATTTCTGGGGTGTTGCTCCGGGGGCTTTTAGACTCTACAAAGACTAGGTTTTTTTTCCGACCTTTTCTGCTAAAACTTCCACACTAATTTAGGGATTAACACTTGCAAACAATGACCTGCAAAGTACAGGCCCCCAACTCCCCCTCCCCCTTTTTTCCTGTTTACTCTGTCACACTGTATAGGTTTTAACCTGGATCCATATTTCATTGTCCAAGTGATCCTTTATGTGGGGCCCATAAAAGGGCCGCAACATTGCCTTTTCCTCTGAAAACAGTCCCGGGGAAAAATTTTTGTTGTTTGTTGCTGGGTTTAGACCCTTAATTTGAAAAAAGAATATTGAATGGTGTATTGTTGGACTGGGGGGGGGGATTTTTTTTCCGGCATTTTATCTGTATCTTTTGGGTTTGATGGGGCCATCGACTGTGTTCCACTCCAAATAAAAAGATTTTTTTTTCCCCCACAGGATTAGCTTTTTTCTCCCGCCCCAGGATGTTTTGGGGGGTTATAACCAAATAGGTTTTGTGACTAAAACCGCCCCCCAAATGGGTTTTTTACTACACCCATTTTTTTCTACCCCCCAGAGGGTTAGGGGACTACCGCCCAAAAAGGGGGTTTGGGGGAACCCGGGAATGGATTGGTGATTCCGCCCCAGGATGGGTTTTGGGGTGGAGCCCACAGGATGGGTGTGGGTGCTACCGCCCCTCGGATGGGGGTTGGGTAACCCGCCCTAGGGGTGTTGGGGAAACCGCCCCAGGAGGGTGTGTGGGGTTTTCCTTTAGAAGGTGGGTGGTGGGGGGACTACCGAACTGAAGGGTTGAAGGTGACCACCGTCCTCAGGATGGGTAGTGGGGGCTACCCCCCTCCGGAGGGGGTGGGTGACACCCCCACAGGATGGGTTTGTGGGGGATTTTCGCCCACAGGAGGGGTTGGGGGGACTAACGCCCAGGGTTGGTGGTGACTACCGCCACAGGATGGGTGTGTGGGTGACTACCGCCACAGATGGGTGTGGGTGATACCGCCCAAGATGGGGGGGTTGGGGACACCCCCTCAGGATGGGTGTTGGGGGACTCCACCCACAGGAGGGGGTGGGGCTACCGCCCACAGGGTGGTGTGTGGGGGAAATACCGCTATAGGATGGGTGTGTGGGGTGACTACCGCCCACAGGATTGGTGTGTGAGTGGCTCACGCTTTCTGAATGGGTGTGTTGGTGTCTACCGCCCACAAGATGGGTGTTGGTGAATACCGCCCACAGGATGGGTGTTGGTGGGTGGACTACCGCCTATGGGATGGGTTGTGGTGACAACCGCCCACACGGTTATGGTATGTGGTTGAATTACTGCCCACCCCAGGATGGTGTGGGTGTCTACCGCCTCAGGGTGGGTGTGTGGGTGCGTGGACTACCGCCTTTAGGATGGGTGTGTGGTGACAACCGCCCACAGGATATGTATGTGGTGAATACTGCCCACAGGATGGGTGTGGAGTGACTACCGCCCACAGGATGGGTGGTGGGGGGTACTACCGCCTACGGGAACGGTGCTGGGGGTGACTTCCGGCCCACAGATGGGTGTGTGGTGACTACCGCCAACAGGATGGGTGTGTGGGTGACTACCTCCCACAGGATAGGTGTGTGGGTGACTACCGCCGTCAGGATGGGTGTGTGTTGACTACCACCCATAGGATGGGTGTGTGGTGACTACCGCCCACAGGATGGGTGTGGGTGACTACCGCCCACAGGATGGGTGTGTGGTCACTACCGGCAACAGGATGGGTGTGTGGTGGCCACCGCCCTCAGGATGGGTGGGGGTGACTACCGCCCACAGGATGGGAGTGGGGTGACTGCCGCCCACAGGATATGAGTGTGGTGACTACCGCCTACTGGATGGGTGTGTGGGTGACTACCGCTCACAGGAAGGGTGTGTGGGTGACTACCGCACTATGGATGGGTGTGTGGGTGACTACCGCCAGCAGGATGGGTGTATGGGTGACTGCCTCCCGCAGGATGGGTGTGAGGGTGACTACCGCCCAAAGAATGGGTGTGTGGGTGACTACCGCCCACAGGATGGGGTTGTGGCTGATTACAGCTCATAGTATTGGTGTGTGGGGACTACCGCCCACAGGATGGGTGTGTGGGTGACTACCGTTTATAGGATGGGTGTGTGCGTGACTACCGCCCACGGGATTGGTGTGTGGGTGACTACCACCCATAGGATAGGTGTGTGGGTGACTACCGCCCACAGCATGGGTGTGTGGGTTACTACCGCCCTCAGGATGGGTGTGTTTGTGACTACCGCCCTCAGGATGGGTGTGTTGTTTACTACCGCTTTCTCAGGATGTGTGGGTGTGACTTTGCATCATGATGGGTGTGTGGTGGACTACCGCCCACAGGATGGGTGTGTGGGTGACTGACCGCCCACCAGGATGGGTGTGTAGGTGGACTACCCCTAATCAGGATGGGTGTGTGGTGACTACCGCCACAGGGATGGGGTTGTGTGGGTGACTACCGCCCACAGGTATGGTTGTGTGTGGGTGACTACCCCTATCAGGATGGGGTGTGGGGTGACTACCGCCTTAAAGATGGGTGTGTTGTGACTATCCCCCAGAGTTTCGGTGGTTTGGGTGACTACCGCCCAAGGATGGGTGTGTTTGTGGACTACCGCCCTCAGGATGGGTGTGTCTGCTTGACTACCGCCCTCAGAATGGGTGTGTGGGTGGCTACCTCTCTCAGGATGGGTGTTGGGTGACTACCGCCCTCAGGATGGGTGTGTGGGGGGTTTTTTTGACTACCGCTCTCATGATGGGTGTGTGGGTGAATTATCGCTTATCAGGATGGTGTGTGAGTGACTTACCGCCCTCAGGAATGGGTGTGAGTGACTTTCGTCCCTCAGGAGGGGTGTGTGGGAGACTACCGCCCTCAGGTGAGTGTGTGAGTGACTACGCCTCAGGAGTGGTGTGTGGTGGAATACTGGCCCACAGGATGGGTGTGTGGTGTGTTCCGCCCACAGGTTGGGTGTGTGGGTGCCTTCCGCGATAGGCATGGGGTGTGGTGAAATAATGCCCACAGGATTTGTGTGGGAGTGACTACCGCCCACAGGTTGGGTGTGTGGGTGACTACCGGCTACAGGTTGGGTGTGGGGGTCACTTCCGCCCTCATAATGGGTCGTGTGTGGTGACTACCGGCCAAACAGGATGGGTGTTGTGGGTTGACTACGCCCAAAGGATTAGGGTGTGTGGGTGACTACCGCCGTCAGGATGGGTGTGTTGACTACCCCACAGGATGGGTGTTACGGTGTCTACGCCCAAGGATTGGGTGTGTTGGTGTGACTCCCGCCCACAGGTGGGTGTGTGGTTCACTACCGGCCACAGGATGGGTGTGTAGTGGCTACCGCCCACAGGTGGGTGTGTGGTGACTTCCGCCCTCAGGATGGGTGTGGGGTTGGCTACCGCCCACAGGATGGGTGTGTGTGACTACCGCCCTCAGGCTGGGTGTGGGGTGGGCTACCGCCCACAGGAAGGGTTGTGAAAGTGACTACCAACGCAGGTATGGGTGTGGGGGTGTCTACCGCCCCAGGATGGGTGTGAGAGGGAACTACCACCCACTGGATAGATGTGTGGTGACTACCGCCACAGGATGGGTGTGTGGCGTGACTTACCGCCCACACGATGGGGGTGATATTGACTACCGCCCACATGGGCGTGAGGTTACTACCGCACCATGGATGGGTGTGTGGGTGACTATCGCCAACGGATGGGTGTGGGGGTTACTACCGCCCTCAGCATAGGTGTGTTTGTGACTACCGCCCTCAGGATGGGTGTGTGGTACTTCCGCTCTCAGATGGTGTGTGTGGTGACTACCTCACCAAGGATGGGTGGTGGTGACTACCGCCCCACAGGATGGAGTGTGGTGGGTGACTACCGCCCACAGGTTGGAATGGCGGGGGGTATGCGTGTGTTTGGGTCTGTTTGGGTGGGACTACCCCTATCAGGAATGGGTGGTGGGCGTGACTACCGCCCTAAAGTTGGGTGGTGTTGGTGACTATGTCCACTGTATCGGCGTTTGGGTGTCTACCGCCATGGATGGGTGTGTGGGTGACTTCCGCTTTCAGATGGGTTGTTGGTGACTACGCCCACAGGATGGTGTGTGGTGAGACTACCGCCACAAGATGGGTATGGTGGGGTGCTACCCCATCTGGTTGGGTGTGTTGTGACTATCGCCCACAGAATCGGTGTTTGGGTGACGTCCGGACCACAGTATGGAGTGTGTGGGTGGCTACCGCCCTCAGGATGGGTGTGATGTGCGGTGAATACCGTCTTCAGGATGGGTGGTGGTGGACAACCGCCCACAGGATTGGCTGTGTGGTGAGTTCCGCCCACAGGATGGGTGTGTGGTGATCTACCGCCGATAGGATGGGTGGGTGGTGGAATACTGCCCCAGGATGGTGTGTTGAAGTGACTACCGCCCACAGGATGGGTGTGTGGATGACTAGCGCCTACGGGATGGGTGTAGTGACTACCGCCCAGAGGTTGTGTGTGGGTGACTTCCGCCCTCAGGATGGTGTGTGGGTGACTACCGCCGTTTGGATGGGTGTTGTGTTACTACCACCAAGGATGGGGTGTGGTGGCTACCGCCACAGGAATGGGTGTGTGGATGACTTACGCCTTCGGGATGGGTGTGGTGACTACGCCCACAGGTTGGGTGTGGGGTTGACTACACCCACAGGTGAGATTTTCAGGAATACTAGAAGGGACTGCCCTTCTAGCTTCCAGCCTGTTACTGGGTTTTCGTAACATGTAGTCAGTATCATTGTCCAATTATCCATTAGAATTCAGTATGATTCAATTAGTGCTTCAGGATTACAACTGGTAGGATACTAACTAGTGGAAAATGAAATTATTATCAATATAATATCACATCTTCGAGTTCAATATTTATTGTGATGAAAAAGAAATATCACATTTATAATTATTAAGTACCGTCTGCGTACATTAAATTTAATAAGATTTTTCTAAATTATGTAAGTTTGTGTATGCGTGTAGTGCTCTAAGAGTTCGCTTTAGGTCACACGTCGACTAGACTTAAACAAGAGGAATGACAAAGTCCTCACCATAAACTAAACTTCTTGACAGCTGTCAAATCAGAACAGTTGCTTGAACAATAAAAAGAATGCTCAGCCCAATAGCAATACAACAAGGTCAACTGCGACACCTGAATCAGGAAAAAGGAGATAATATAAAACGACATATGTAGGGACCATCAGCAGATTCTCACAAAAGTTACAAAACTCCATTAACTGAAATCTAAGTTCAGCATAAGATTTCCCCGACTGTGATAATACACAGAAACAGTACAAATTAGGTCAGGACCCTGAGTTACTCAGAGGGTCTATGAGACACACAACCTAGTACAACGTCGGAATTCACTAAGGTCTATTCAAGGTTCTGTGAATCAGAGTTCTACAGAAACTAACAAGAACAATGAGACAGACAATTCTGTAGACACCAAGAGAGTCTAGACCAGACTGAATACTTTCAGGCGAGGCGAGGACAACCCTCCACCCTCGATCACGTGATAGCTCCGGGGTTGCGGTCGCTGCCCAACAAGGAGCCGGCAGGGAAACAAGAAAAGAGCTGTAATTACGTAGTTAGACCATTCAAGGACTGAACTGAGCACATATGATGTTACATCCTACCTAACATTAACTACGTCAAATTACAATATCGAGCATTACATTTACGATTTAGGTTTTATCGCTAATATAGCAATATAAAATTAAATGAAAAGGTAATATTATATATTTTACATATAACATTGCAAACCCATTCAGGGGTTGCAACAGGTGGCTACCGCCCACAGGAAGGGTGTGTAAGTGACTACCACCTGCAGGGATGAGTGTGGGGGTGACTCCGCCCACAGGATGGGTGTGGGATGTCTACCGACACCTGATAGGTGTGTGGTGACTTCTGCACACAGGATGGGTGTGTGGGTTGACTTCCACCCACTCGATGGGGTGTGAGGTGACTTACCGCCCACATGGTTGGGTGTGAGGTTAATACTGCCAACAGGATGGGTGTGTGGGTGACTAACGCTTGAGGATGGATGTGTGGGTGACTACCGCCACAGGCGTAGTGTGTGGGTGACTACTGCCCTTAGGGATGGAGTGTGTGGATGACTACCGGCCATAGGTTGGTGTGTGGGGGGACTACCACCCACAGGATTAGAGTGTGGGTGACTTCCGCCCACAGGATAGGTGTGTGAGGTGATACCGCACACAGGATGGGTGTGGGGTGGACTACTGCCCACAGGGATGGGTGTGGGTGACTTCTGCCCACAGGATGGGTGTGGGGTGGATCTACGCCCACAGGAGGTGTTGTGGGTGACTACCGCCCTCAGAATGGGTGTGGGTGGACTACCGCCCACAGGGATGGTGTGGGGTGACTACCGTCCACAGAAGGGGTGTGGTAAGTGACTATCGCCCACAGAATCGGAGTTGGGTGACTACTGCCCACAGGATGGGGTGTGTGGGTGACAACTTTCCCAGGTTGGGTGTGTGGTGGAACAACCGCCCACAGGATGGGTGTTGCAACAATGAATGGGTTACAATGATTATTATTGTTTTATTTAGTGTATATTCTTTTCATATAATAATTTATAGTGCTTATATTGCGATAATAGCTAAATCGTAAATGTAGGACTTTATATTATTATTTGTATGTTATATTGTTATTTGACTTATGTTGTTAGGATGTACATAATATGTGCTCAGTTCAAGGTCTTGATGTCAAACTAGGTATATTATCGCTTGTCGGCTCCGTTATTCCTGCCGGCTTCTGAGCTGTGCTGTCCACGGGGCTATCACCTGATGAGAGGGGGGAGTTTGTCCTGCACCTCTCGTGAAAATATTCATCGCTCTAGACTCGCTTGGTGGTTGGACAGATTGTTCTGGTCTCATATTCTTGTTAGTTTCTGTTAGAACTATGTTCACTGAAACATTGTTTAGGTCTTAGTGATATTTTCGACATTGTACTGTGGTTGTGTGTCGCAATAGACTGTCTTTGTCAGTCACTTGTTTAAGTTAGTTCGAGTCGTGAGGACATAGTAACTACTTTTTTATATGAGCAACTTACACCCATACACGAACTTTACTTGTACTATTTGTATTTATTATTAATAGGTTATGTACCAGACGGTATTTAAGAATCATAAATGTGATTGTGCACTTCAGCACATTAATACTGAACTTCGAGAGATTGATTTTATTTTGATTGCTGTGATTAATTTAATTTGATATATACCCTCTAGACTTAATAAATTTATTAAATTTTAATTTTCTCTAGTTAGTAGCCTACCAGTTGAATCCTTGATGCACTATTGATTATAACTCTATTTTTAATGGATAAATTGGACAAGGCTACTGACAACTTGTTACGAAAACCCAGTAACAGGCTGGATGCGCTAGATGGGCAGTCCTTTTCTAGTATTCACTGGAGATCTAAAAGCTTTTTTAGAAGCGCGTTTTTGTAAACCAATTGGTGTGTGGTGAGTTCCGCCAACAGGATGGGTATGTGGGTGACTACCGCCGATTTGGATGGGAGTGTGGTGAATACTGCCCACAGGATGGTGTGGAGTGACTACTGCCCATAGGAGGGGTGGTGTGGGTGACTACCGCTACGGGATAGGTGTAGGGGACTACCTCCCACATGATGGGTGTGGGGTGATTCCGCCCACAGATGGGTGTGTGGTGACTACCGCCAAAGGATGGGGAGAGTCGGTGACTACGCCCAAGGATGGTGTGTGGGTGACTACCGCCGTCTGGATGGGTGTGTGTTGACCTACCACCACAGGATGTGTATGTGGTGATACCGCCCACAGGATGAGAGTTTGTGGTCACTACCGGCCACAGGATGGGTGTGTGGTGGCTACCGCCCACAGGATGGGTGTGAGGTGACTACTGCCATCAGGATGGGTGAGGGGTGGCTACCGCCCACACGATGGGTGTGTTTGTTTTTTTTTGTTGTAAGGTGACTACACCCTCAGGACATGGTGTGGGGTGGCTACCGCCCCACAGGATGGGTGTTTGACTACCGCCCTCAGGATGGGTGTTGGGGGTTTGGCTTACCGCCCACAGGATGGGTGTGGGAGTCACTACCGCAAACAGGTCGAATTGGGTATGGGATGGAGACCGCCACAGGATAGGGTGTGTGGTCGACTACGCCCACAGAGATGGGTGTGTGGGTGACTACCGCCCACACGATGGGTGGGAGGTGACTACCGCCACAGGATTGGGTGTGAGGTTACTACACCACAGGATGTGTGTGTGGGTGATACACCCACAGGATGGATGTGTTGGGTGACTACCGCCCCAGGACTAGTGTGTGGGTGACAACCGCCCACTTGAATGGGTGTGTGGGTGACTACCGCCCTATAGGTTGCGTGTGTTGGTGACTACCACCCACAGGATTAGTGTGTGGATGTCTACCGCCACAGGATGGGTTGTGGGTGGACTACGGCATAACAGGATGGTTGTGATGGGTGACTACGCCCACAGGATAGGTGTGTGGGTGGACTTACCGCCCACAGGGATGGTGGTGAGGAGAATACCGCCCCACAGGATGGGTGCGGGTGACTTACGCCTCAGGTGGGTGTGGGGTGAATACATGCCCACGCCCAGGGATGTGTCTGGGTGGGACTTACGCCACCAGAATGGGTTGTGCGGTGGACTTCCGCCCACAGGATGGGTGTGGGGTGACTACCGCCCACAGTTGGGTGTGGGGGTGGACTACGCCCACAGGACGGGTTGGTGGGTGACTACCGCCACAGGATAGTGGTGGGGTGACTTCGCCCCCAGTTTTGGTTGTGTGGGTGAGTACTGCCACCAGAATGGGTGTGTGGTTGTGGTGTGTTGCAAACCCTGAATGGGTTACATTGGTATAATGGTTGTCTATGTATATAATGAATGGTTATTCTTTTCATCTAATTTTATATTGCTTTATTGCGATTATATAGCTAAATCGTAATATATGTCTTCTATTTTATTGTTTGTCTAAGTTACTTTGTTAGGTAGGATGTAACATATTAATTATGTGCTCTTAGTTCAAGTCTTGATTGTCTAACTACTGTAATTATTGCTTTTGCTCGTTACTCTGCGGTTTCTGTTGCTGGCAGCAACTGGCCACAGGCTATCACGTGATAGAGGGGGCGGGTGTTCACCACCTCACCTGAAGTTTTCAGTCTGGTCTAGGATCTCTTGGTGGGTGGGGGGGGTTTGGATGTATTCTAGACAAGACAAGCCTAAATCTCCCTTATTGGCACTTGTTGGAAGATCGTCTCTATGTCTCATTATTGTTGTAGGTTTGTGGGACTCTGTTCACCGAACACTGTATAGACTAGTGATTTTCGATGTTGTACTGAGGGTTGTGTGTCGCATAGACACTCTGGCACTCAAAATCATGGCTGTAGCTTCTGACCTAACTTGTATGGTAGCTGTGTACTGTCACAGTGGGGTTTTCTTTTGCTGAACTTAGATTCGGTAGTATGGGAGTTTTGTGACTTTTGTGGTGGATGCTGCTGATGGGCCTACTTAGTGTCGTTAGATTATCTCCTGATAATGATTGTGTCGCAGTTGCCTTGTTATATTGCTGTTGGGCTGTAACAGTCGTTTTATTGTTGAAGCAGACTGTTCTGATTGCCAGTTGGTCAAGATGTTAGTTATGAGAGAACTTTGTCAGTCGACACTTATTTAAGTCTAGTCGAGTCGTGAGACATAGCGAACTACTTGTTGCTTTATAGTTATCTGTTTACATAATGTTTTAACACTGATTTCATCATTGCTTAGTAGCAGCGTGTATAGTCCTTGTGGTTAGCCGCTTCTTTTTTGATTATAATAATTATAATTATTGCCTTGTTAATCTTAAGTTTAATTTTAAGCCAGCCCGTAATGCTATGCATAGTATATGTGGCTTTGGCATACTGCTCTTATCTGTATGTTTTTTTTTTTGTACCTCTGGATGTGTGCACAAATTGGAAATAAATAAATAAATAAATAAATAAACTTATAGCACTTACACATACACACAAACTTACTTGTACATATTTGTAATATCTTATTAAATGTTAATGTACCAGACGGTACTTAAGACTTATAAATGTAATATGTGCTTTCAGCACAATAGTATTGTACACGAGAGAAGTGATTTTTCTTATTTTGTTGATATTGATATAATTTAATTTGATATACGCCTAGAAAACTTAATTATTAATAAATTTATTAAATTTTAATTTCGCTAGTTAGTAGCCTACCAGTTGTAATCCTGAAGCACTAATAATTCTTATTGAATTCTAATGGATAATTGGACCAGGATACTGACTAATTGTTACGAAAACCCAGTAACAGGCTGGATGCTAGAAGGGCAGTACTTTCTAGTATTCACTGGAAATCTCTAAGCTTTTAGAATCGCGTTTTTTGTAACATGGTGTAGGTGCTGGTGGTGGTTGTGGTGTAGGTGGTGGTGGTGGTGGTGGTTGTGGTGTAGGTGGTGGTGGTAGTCGTGGTGGTGGTGTCGGTGGTGGTGTAGGTGGTGGTGGTGGTGGTGTCGGTGGTGGTAGTCGTGGTGGTGGTAGTCGTGGTGATGGTTGTGGTGTAGGTGATGGTGGTGGTGGTAGTCTTTGGGTGTCGGTGGTGGTGGTAGTCGTGGTGGTGGTTGTCGTGGTGGTGGTATTTCGTGGTGGTGGTAGTCGTGGTGGTGGTGGTGGTTGTGGTGTAGGTGGTGCCGGTGGTAGTCGTGGTGGTGGTAGTCGTGGTGGTGGTGGTGGTTGTGGTGTAGGTGGTGCCGGTGGTAGTCGTGGTGGTGGTGGTGCCGGTGGTAGTCGTCGTGGTGGTGGTGTCGGTGGTAGTCGTGGTGGTGGTGGTGTCGGTGGTAGTCGTGGTGGTGGTGTCGGTGGTGTAGGTGGTGGTGGTAGTCATGGTGGTGGTAGTCGTGGTGGTGGTGGTGTAGGTGGTAGTCGTGGTGGTGGTTGTGGTGTAGGTGATGGTGGTGGTAGTACGTGGTGGTGGTGTCGGTGGTGGTGGTGGATCATTCATTAGGAAACAGCACTCGAGTTTCCTGACACGGGGTCTTAGTCACATAGCAACCTGCTTGCTGGAACTCTGGTGATATGAGTGAGGCTTCCGCTGGTTCCCTGCCCCACTCTTAAAATTTAAGATGGTATCATGATAAATGTGAACCCCCATAAGCCCTGCCCGCTCACTTAATGTACACAAAATATTTATTTTATTTGTAAATTAACAAAATTAAATACATCAGCAGTGTGCTGCTACTTGTTCATTATGATAGCTCTGTGACATTATTAGTACACAGCAGTTTGATGAGTTAAACTTGGCTTTCATTTTGAGTTATGTAAATTTGAAATTACTAATTTTATTTAATAAGGAGGTTTCCATGTAATATCTAAAGAATGCCACTTCTGGTTGGCTTCAAACACTAAGAATTGGTAGATCTTAATTGGGAGTATTTTTGTAAAGGCCAATTCGCCAAGTCTGGATAAAAAAATTATATACTTGACTGTTTAAAACACAAAATTAAAGCACTGGTATATCTGGTAGTGCCAGTGACGGCTCACATATAAATTTCAGTGCTAGCATAGACACTTGGGTGTCTTCCCTTCAAACTGAACCATTCGCTATATATCTTGCACTCAATATGCGTCCATGTATCTAAGAGTGACATCTTAACGTACTTATTCTCTATCATCATAAATGCTCTTAACTCCATGAGTGTCAATTGTGGCATGCAACGAAATGTAAACTTGCCAGATAGACAATTGTCACACCTTGCGTCATTATGTACGGAAATGCGATAAAATTAACGTACGTCAGAGAAACTCACTCAGATAGTGTTCATGATATGTCAAAGTATTTTATCCACGTGATATATTACAAACCATTTTGGAAAAATACCCGACTTCGCTCACTGTAAAATTAAAACATTACCACTGATGTCTCATAAATAACTCATTTCGATTGTGACCGGATATAAACATATAAATAGTTCATTACCACTGTAACTTGTTCAGCTATCAAAACTCTGAGGCCCAGTCCCTGGACATTATGTACCTCTGTACTCCTTTGACTGCCGCCCACAGGATGGGTATGTGGGTGCATAATGAAAATGGTAAACTTAACTTGTGTCAGAAACCAGACACAAGTGTGGTAGGATTGTAGACAGTGGTAGTACCCGTGGATTTCATCTTTTATTGGTCTTCAAATGCATGATAGAAATGATAATTGGTATAGGCACATGCACTCAAGGATTACAGAACAATTTTGGGGTGTCAAATATTA
>NC_069401.1:55068543-55085198 GCF_026875155.1 Cherax quadricarinatus | reverse complement strand
AAGGGAAAATGAACTCAAAATTTTTGTATGTAGTACATTCTTCGTCAAGAAACTCAGGACTACAAATTCGGTATGCTCTTAGGAAAAACCCGATGATGATGCCTCTTTTGGTCTTGGTATCTTGCCCAGTGTACAACACAAGACTATTAGCTTGATAGGAGAGAAAGGTATTCTCTGTATCTATGCCCCAATGTGTTTGCAGTGTCAGACAAGATGGTATAAACCTTGGTAAAAAAATACCGACAAATTGGTTTAGAAAGACACGTAAGCAAACACTAAACATATTTATTAGAAAACGTTTCGGTCCTGGGACCTTGATTCACTTCTAACATACATGTGTATATATAATGTTCGCCAAGACCATAGTCCTGGCACGGGTCCCAATCTTGCGATGACCCGTCCCATGGCTCCCGATGGGAAAGGTTTCCACAATGATGCGACGCATGCCGCTAAAAGCGCCCCTATGGTCATTCAACTGGTGCATCTCATAAGCGAAAACCATATTAACTATGGACATTAGCGAGGAGGAGGATATGTCATTATTACAGGCAACAGCTTGTCTGGTTCGTTGACCCCATGGTACACTAGTGTGGCCGCAGTCATCTCTGGGTCCTCTTCGGGAGGGAATATCACCCAGTAGCTTCGCACTCCTAGAAGATAGTGTGTTAGGGGCCGCTGGACAACGTCTGACAGTACTGGCACATCTCCTCCTCTGCCTTGTCAACCATCCTCTGGCTGTGGGAAAGCCCAAACGAAGCCGATGGATGGCGGTACACTGCCTCTGGACCAGCTTCTATCATATGGAGGGGTTCTCCCTGAGTCCTGCTGGGTACCACTGTTGAGATGGGTATCACCTAAGACCCTCCCCCATAAGTTTCGTGGCTCTGGCAGCCACCAGTTTGGTCTGTCCGTAGCTGATTGGGACAGAAATCCCAACATGTGGATAGTCCCGTTGCTGCCTGGCTGCATCATCTCCGCCCTTATTCCCCGGGTGCCAGCAGGCTGGGGATCCAGTTCAATGTCGATCTATTACCCTGACTTCTAAGGCTGCATATGCTCAGGACGATGTGATGAGGTGGACATTAACCTGTGTTTTAGATGGAGAGGGCATTGATTGCAGAGGTGGAATCAACATGTATGAACAGGGGGAGTCATTCGAGGGCATGTAAAATGCCGCGAACCCCACCATCAGCTTAAAAGGATCATGCAGTGGTCAGGGATCCCACCCTTTGTTGTGACCTTGGGTACACCCAGCTGCTGCCTTTTTCCTGTCAGGGTCGACAGAACCATCGTGAAAACACTGCACATGTGCCTCCCCTCCCTCCCTCTAACATACAGGGGTAGAAAGACAATATATAATAGGCGGGTGAGAGTAATGTGACCACGTGACCTGAGAATGTCAAAAATTTAGGAACACGAGAAGGCCACTGGCCCAGCGGGGGCAGGTCCTTATCAAAGCAACCTCTACCTAGATGAGGACGGAGACATGAAATCATGTCTCCTGTGTTGTTGGTTGGGTGCTGCTTAAGTATCTTATGCCAATGTTTTTGAAATTTTTGTATTTCCAGTTTTTGCGTTCTATAGTGGGGTGAGGGGCGATTAGTGAGGCTTCTGGGGCACCGTCGGCGTCTGGGGTCGGGTTCAGTGAAAACGATTCCTTTCCAGTTCACAAATGCCCCGTGGAGTCTCTGGGAGGACACAGGCGTACCTTACATCGTCTTGTTAGGGGCTTTTCGTGTTCTTTCAGGCGGACGCAAGATCTCGCTCCAACGAAGCGACCACAAAAAATTTTTAAGGGTGATGGACGATTATTTTGTCTCAAGTCTTTTCTGCTTCTATAAACCTTCTGTACCGATGAAGAAGCCAAGTGTAGGCGAAACGTTTCAAAATAAAGATACCTAACGTGATATGTGTCTTACCTAAAAACCGGGTCGGTTTTATACCATTTTAATTTTTCAACTGTCAGGGAGTAACTCTGGTAAGAAATTTTCAGAATTGTGTAAAAACAAAGACAATGGGAAAAAATGTGCAGAAGAAAAAACAAATGATGGAATTTTTTGCTAACATCGAAGTGCAAAAAATAAAATTAATGAACACGTTTTTTTAGCATGTGCGGGAACTTTGATACATTTCATTAACTGAAACGTGGTATGATTTAAAAAAGTCGGGGTATGACTGCTGAGTGTAATATTCAGAGATTAAGTTGTTTAGTGTGGATAGATGTAATGGGAAGGGGGGGGGAGTTTGCATTGTAATTCGAAAAAAATATTTTTTGTTGCTAAAAACAGGTAAAAAATAGATGGAGCAGTAACAGTCTGTTTGGGTGATTCTGGGGGTCAAGAAAAAAAATTCTAGGGGAATAAAACCGACCTCCAGCTTGGGCACGATAGAGGGAGACTTCTTTGGGACGAAATTGTTAGGGCTTCTGGACACAGTAACAAACAAGTGGGGGATTTTAACTTTATCAAATTGACTGGAATTCTTTGACAGTAATCTAAGTCCATGATTTTATGGGAAACGTTCAGGACTTTTCTGAAACGGCGTAACTAGCCTACAAGGGGAATAATTTGCTGACCTAGCCCTTGTCAAATAAGGAAAACCTCGGAATAATCTGGAGATCACTGAAGATTTGGCGCAAGGACACAAATCCATCATTTTTTACTTTAAATTTGGGAAATGCAAAAATTTGATAATACAGTAAAAATCCCTGATTTTCGTCTGCCGTTTAAAGGGCTTAGGAACATCTGTCTAATCTGATTGGGGTTTTTCTACAATGTTTTTTAATTGACATAATCAATTTATAAATATGAAGGGATCTGCTTTTATGATTGTTTTCTAAAAATGACACATCCCAGAGTATAACTTTCCCCCCAGAGAAAAATTAGTCTAATAAAAACGATCCCAAAGGGTTAAACAGGGGGCTAAAGCATCTTTTAAAGGGGAAAAGGGGAATTTATACCCAAATCAAAGGGAGAGGTTAACCTTACTGACCAATATTTCAGCTTAAAAAAAAAAAAAGGGGCAATTAGAAAGGCAAACGTCTATAAAAATTAGTTTTGCTAATGAAATCAAAGACTAACCCAAACGGGTTTTTTCAAGTGTATGGACAAAGGGTAAAGGGGAAAAGAGGACCTCTGAAAAATGGGAAGGGGACACGACGGATAAGAACGGGAAAAAGTGTTCCTTATTTAATGATTTTTTTTTTGTCAGTTTTTACACAGGAAGATGTAAATGAATTCCAGTATTTAACAATTTTTTAGTTCCTATGAGTTTAAGTTAACAAATATTACTGTCACGGGGGACAAATTATTAAACAATAGACAAACGGGAAAAAAAATAAGCCCCTGGGGACCCGATGATTTGTTTTCCAGGTATTTAAAGGGGAATGCAAGATGGACTTAGTCACCCTTTAAACATTTTTTCAATGCGCCCATCCTCCGGTTTTTGTCCAGATTTTGGGGAAAGGCTAAGGACCCTAAATTCAAATCAGGGACAATCCACTCCTTCAAATTACCGTCCAATAAGCCTGACACAATAGTGGGAAAGTTATTAGAATAAATTATAGCGACATTATCGAAGCACCTTGAAGACATAACTTGATAAATAATCTCAGCATGGATTACGAGGGGCCGTCCTCCTGACAAACTTACTGACGTCTTCAATAAACATTTGAGGCAGTTGACAAAAGATAAGGGAAAGGAATTGTTTTTTTTTGGATTTTAGTAAAAGCCTTCGATAGAGTACCTCACAAAACTCTTAAAAAAGGGGCGCTCAGGGTATAGGAGGAAAGTTCTAGCAGGGATTGGGGCATGGCTTACCAATAAAAAAGCAAGATTTACATTAATGAGTGAAATCTAAGGGGTTTAGCACTAGGGGCTTTTTCCACAAGGACATTTTAGGCCCTCCTTGTTCATAATTTACTTTAATGCCCTTTTGATAAGGATTACAATACAGAGTAAATTCTGATAAAAAAGATAGGCCGTATAATTCACTCTGAGGAGAAAATCAATGAACTCCAGGACTTTTGGACAATTAATGTCTTGGTCTGAAAAATGGCGATGAAGTTCAATGTGAAAGTGTAAGGTATTTTCCCCTTGGTAATGAAAATAACCCCGAACTATAATCTGGTGAAGTAGAGCTTGATCATACAGAATGTGAAAAAGACTTGGGTCAGGTAAGCAGAAATCTAAAGCCAAGACAGCAGTGCCTTAGTGTGCGAAACAAGGCCAACAGATTATTTGGATTTATCTCAAGAAGTATAAGAAACAGAAGCCCAAAAGTTTTTTTTACAGCTCTATACATCCAAAGGGGCCTCTTTTGGGATTATGCTGCCATTTTTGCCCCCCTTACACGGTGGATATAGACCATTAGAGAACAACAGAGAAAAAAAGACTAAAATGTTTATGTTAAGGAACCTCCCATATGAAGATAGACTCAAAGGTTTTAAACTCCACTCCTGGGAGCTAGAATGGGGGAAATATCATTGAAGTGTATAAGGGAGACGGGCATAAAAAAGGGGAGATATAATAAAGTACTGGGGTCAACCAGGTAAGAACCAGGAAAAATGGATTTAAGTTAAAAAATTTGTTTTAAAAGGGGACAAGTATACTGGTTTTCTAACAGATTTGTAAATGCGTGGAACATCTCCCAGTGGGTGATAGAGGCGGGGCCTTTTGGGAGCTTTAAGAAAAGACTGGACAAATAAAAGAGGGGAGGGGGTGGGGTTTATTGGTGCATTGGGTACGGGGGTTATTTCCAGGGGAAACTTTTTTGGGAGTATCATTTTGATAAGGACCTCCCCCGCATGGGCCAGTGGCCTTCTCAAGGTTCCTCCAATTTTTATTTGCTTCCCGGGGTGGTGCCATTGAAGGGGGGCAATATTTTTTTAGGAAAGTCTAATTCTTTTCCGTTTGGGCGTTTGGACTTTTGGCCGTCCCTCTTTTCCAAAGTCATTTTTTGGGCAGCGTTTTTATGCATAAGGGGTTTCCCCCAAGTTTTTGGGGATTTAATTTTATACTAGCGGATGGGGGGGGGCAAATTTAGGACACCCTTTTTTGCTGTTTCCCGGGGTGCAGCAGTATTCAAATTTTGCAATGAACCCCCGCAAGAATAGGCAAACCCTTTGTTTCCCCCCGCCTTTTTCAGCAAAATTTAAATGAGCAGGAAATTCGTTGCCTCCCAAAGAGGCAGAAGGGCTCCCCTTATGCTATGGCATTTTCTCATCCTGCCCCCAAGGGGGAAAACCCGTTTTTTCTTATTTCCCTGTTTCAAAACATCCCCCCCCTTCTGGGGGCCCATCTTCTGCACCCCCCCTACAGTTTTCCAGTCCCATATCCCCTGTACAATTTTTTTGCTGTCCGGGCTCAGACGCCCTACTTCAAACACCTCAGTCTGCCTCACTTCTTCGTGTTCCCCTTACAAACCCTTTTTCGAAAAACCCCGGTACGACCCCTCCCCAATCGTCCTCACTTCTCGGGTCCAAAAAATCCCTTTTAAAAACCCCCCTTCCCTTCATCCAACTCCACTTTTTCCCTTCCCCATCTCTGACCTAGGTTTCCCCCTTTCCTGTTCCGTTACAAGCGTGGGGGTTTAATCCTCCTCCTCATCTGTGCCTTCTTCCCTTCCCCCCCCCAAATTTTTTCCTCTTCGCCACCTCCCGGGTTTCTGCCCTTTTTCCCCTCCCACACTCCTCCGTTCCCTCCACCCTTTCGCCCCCCCTCCCTTTTCCATGGACAGCCATTACAGTTCCCATCCTTTACCCAAATTCCTTTTCCTCCCTCCAATATTGCCCCATACGACGTCCCCTGATCTCCAAAACCTTGAACCAATCTCTAAATATATTGCAGAGACCAAACTATCAAGGACACTGACCCACTCTCTTTCCTTCTTTTTCCTCCCCCCATCTCGCAACTCCTTCTTCACAGCGACCATTCCGCACTGCTTGAAAGTTTTCCTTTCCCCCAATTGGACTTTCTAACCCCTCTAGCCCCATAGTCCCCTTACCTGCGGATTTCAGGTATCTTTATCGTTCCAATCATGCCTATTTACAGTGGAATATACGGGGCCTCGGGGGAATCGGGGTGACTTCAGATTTTTGCCCCCCGGGTTTTCCCCTTTTTGGCTTTGCTTACAAGAACCAAAATTACACTCTGCTGTTTCATCCAATCTCGGGCTATAATTTTTTGCATTCTCAATCCTTTTCCGGGTGGGGCCTTTAAGAAAGTGCCTTTTTTCTACCACTGATTTTCCCCTACCATCAGTATTTGTTTCGTTTTTCCCTCATTACACAGCACCCATATTAAATGCATGGGTGGCATACACCTGTTTTTGTATCTCTCCCTTCTCGGGCTTTATCTATCCCGGATATTGCCATTTTATTTGGCGATTTAAGCCCATCATTTCCTCGGGGGGGGTCTCACAGATTCCCCTTGGCATTCAGTTAAGGTTTTTTCTTGCACCCACCCCCCCCCTCCATATTTTAAATACGGGTACTCACCCCCTTTTTGCCCTGACTCATACTCTCTCTGCATCGATCCTCAATCTGCTCTTCCCAGCTGCATTAACTTTTTTGGTCTGTTCCCCCCGATTTACTGACAGCAATCTTTTCCCCAAACTTTCTTACATCCCCTTCATATTCACCACCGCTTCGAACCCATGCTGGCAATTTGATTAAGCAAATTGGGAAACCCTTTACTCACAACAACGTTTTTAGTGAATTCCCTTTTTCGCCTCCATTGGTGAGCTTTTTCACCTCTTCTCGTCCCCATTTTAACTCAGCTTCTCATTTTATACCCCCCAAATTTTGGCAGGCATTCCAGAAAAAGCGTGCCTTGGGGTCTCCTGCTTGTGCTCGTGCAGTACGTTAAAGCGCTGCTTGAGGCAGGCCTGGACAATGGAACCTGGGGAGACTTTTGATTTTAAGCAGAAGCGTGCGATCGTTCGCTGTTCATCCGTGATCAAAAAACACTTGCGGCGAGATTATGTCTCCACATCACCCTCTTCCTCTTAGGCAGTCTGGAAAAAAGTATGAAAACGAGTGGTAAAAATTCTCCTGACCCGCCCTGTTCTGTGGGTTTTCCAGTGTTGATATAGCAAACCCCCTAGATGTTTCCAAAGAAATTGGCAATCATCTGGGCTGATTTCTCTGGGCTCCATCTATGCCCCCCGTTTCTTTCCTCAAAGCCGCCAGAGAGTTAGCACCCTTTAAAATCTTCTTCCTCAAGAAAAACAGTATAATGTGCCTTTTACACTTCAGGAAATGGGAAAAAACCCTCAGCTTACCGATCATCAAAAGCTGTGCCCGCACATTCATATTTGTATTCCCAACATTTACATCAGTTAGCCCTTGCAGTCCTATTATGCCTTTTCAATCTTTTTTGGTCACAAGGAGTTCTTCCACAGCTGTGCAAATCTGCCATTGTTCTCCCTTTCTGCAAACCGGGTACTATGGGACATGAAGTCTCCCACTATCGTCCCATTGCTCTTACCAGTGCAGTCTGCAAAGTGATGGAACGCCTGGTAAATAGACATTTAGTGTCGTATTTAGAGATGCACAACAGTCTCTCCACTCGTCAATAAGGCTTTCGTAAGGGCCATTCTACCATAGACCCTTTGCTATGCTTTTATACATATGGTCGTAATGCTTTTGCTAATAACCACTCAATTATTGGCATATTCTTTTGACCTTGAGAAGGCATATGACACAACTTGGAGGTATAATATTTTGGCCCAAGCCCACTCCTTAGGCCTCCGAGGCAATCTACCATCCTTCCTTAAGAACTTAACTGACAGACATTTCTGTGTTCGAGTTAATAATGTGCACTCCCCGGATTTTATCCAAGCTGAAGGTGTTCCCCACGGATGTGTTCTGGGCACAACACTTTTTCTCTTTGCTATTAATGATTTGGCCTCTAGTCTTCCATCCAATATTTGGTCATCATTCTATGTTGATGACTTCACTCTTGCATGTGCAGGCGCTGACTGTCACCTTATTACAGTTTCTCTCCAGCATGCGGTCGACTGTATTTCCAATTGGGCCACCACGTATGAGTTTAAATTTTCCAGTACCAAAACTCACCACATTACTTTCACTAGACACTCTGTCATCTCCGATCATCCTTTGTACCTCTATGGCTCCCGTATCCCTGAATATGATGCAATCAGGTTTCTAGGCCTCCTTTTTGACCATAGGTTATCCTGGAAACCCTCTTCAAGGGGGGCTCCTTTGCGTGGTGAAGAGGCTCTTTGTCTGAGGAATTAGACCTGTCAGTCTCCTTCCTCAGACCGACCCTAATTACCCCAGAATCCCCCCTTCCCTATCCATCCTCCCCATCCTCCTTTTTTTCCTTTCCTCCTCCTCCTCCCCATTCCTCCCTTTTGTTCTTCCTCTTTTTGGCCTTTGGGATTTTTCCCACAGGCACACTAGTTCATAGGTAGAGGGAAGGGTACTGGGGTCCATCCCATTCTGTTGAGGTTCTTGGCAGTAGCATAGTTTGCCGTGGGATCTGGATCGCCTGGGGATGTCCTGATCCCTCTCCGGTATCCCGGAGGGTGGCTTTGGGTGTCTTTTGGGCGACGGGTGTATCTCTGGAAGCCACCTTTTGGATTCCAGTGGTGGTGGCTGAAGGAGGTATGCTTTGTGGCAGATATCCGGCCACCCTCTTTTGTCCACCGAGGAAACTCGGCAGATGTGAGGTTGCTATCCCAGATTGCTGGTTTACTGGCATGAAGGGTAGGGTATGGCACAGGTTCCATGGTGCATCTGCACTACTTGCGGTGCTGAGGCCCTCTTGGGTGCAGAGGGAGATTTCTGGCCCTTTCATTCCTCCTAGGAACTATCCCTCCCAGGTGCCCCCTTTTTTTATTTTTTTTATTTTTATTTTCTTTTCTTCTTTTTTTTTCTTAACAAAACGAAAGAAGTAACCTAACCATGGAGTCCCAAATCCATGACCCCGCTACCCCTGGGCCCCTTATTGTTACCGCACCCTGTTCTGACCTTGCCTTATCTTTTGGCCAGTCTTTGGACGCTCCTAAGGCCCCTGTACCTCTTGCTGGTGCTGTTTCCTCACCCGCTTCAGGTACTGGGGCTTCCACTGACTCCTTCGATTTGTCTGACCTCCACTCTCCTTTGATTATGCTTCCGGCCTCTCCCTCTATGGTGCGACGATTTTTGAATTGCCAGCCCATTTCACGTCGGACCGACTCTGGTCCCACTTTTAAATGCCAAGGACAATCTCCTGACGATGTTACTTTGTTACCCTCCCATTCTACTCGGAAAAGATCGACACGTCATGCCCTCCTTCTCCACACTCAGTTTCGGACCACACAATGGACTAAATTCTTCACTTTATGACCGACTTCTTCTACTGCCTATCTTTCTGACCATAGTGTTGGCAAAGCGCTCCTATGCCACGTTGGTAGAGATATTTCCTTTCATGCTCTTAACATCCAGCGGCGGCAGCGGCAGCAGCGACCTCCAAGCTCTGTACTTTTCTCCAACTATCAGAGCTACCAATGCTCCTATGATGACCTAGTTACTTGCAAAACTGCACTACCCAACGTAGTACCCAGAATGACCAAAGATTACCAACAGTGAAACCTACAAATCGAACATAATAGAGATCAAAGGAAGACTGCCCACAAACCGAAAGCAACACCCCGCTGCCAGCCGAACAATGTAACCTTAACTTTGTATAACTACAATTTCTTCTTAACTACATCAATTCCTGTAGTATTATGAGGCGCAATCTAAGAGGAAACAGCACCAAGGCCAGCAAGAAAACGCAGAAAAATCAACTATTAAACAAGTGTAGTCAGGAGGACGCTGGCCCAGAAACCACCCCACTCACCACCACTCAAGGCCACACCACAACAATAACAACAAACATGGCTGCCCCCCACCCCATCCTCCCCTCTCTTTCCCGATTCAAACCTACCAAGTAGTCTCTCAGGTATGACCAACGATCCAGATACCCTAAAGTCATGCATCTCCATTTAGCTTTTTGAAAATATGAATCTTGGGGAGAGACCTAACAAAACAAGACACCAGGATGACACAACTCGAGAACAAAATCCTCATTTCTTGAACAAAAGTTATCAACACCAAGAATGACAAACTGTGGCAAGACCATCCAACAGTCATAGAAGCCATACCCAACAAATAATATCTCTTAATACAAAGGTTGAAGAAGCAGTAAAAGAATGGAAGAACAACTTAGATAACCAGTTCAGTGACTACTTTGCTCTCCAAGAAGATAAAACTGAACAAGATAAAACTATCGGACGCAGTAATAGTTAACAGTCTACTTTTTCCAGTGATATGAACCAAACAAACAGTAAAGAAATTACTCGGGCAATCATAAAGGCCCAAACAAGTGTTTATTGTACCAGAGTCTGAAATAAAAGAAGCCAGGTTACTAGGATCCCATGGTAGAAAAAGTGTTATGCTTATTCCACTCACATGACAGGAAAAAAGACTTAATTATTGCATCAAATTAAAGTAAGAAAGAGGTATACATAAACGAGTGTCTTACCAAAAAACGTCAGAAACCTCCTGTATAGAGTCAGAAAACTTAAGCGGGAGAATAATGACACAATACACCAATGCTTCACACGGGATGGGAAAATTCTTGTTAGGAAAACAAATGTAGGTCAACTGAAACACAATCACGAACGAGAATGATCTATCACGTTTTTCTCAGGATACTAATCTTACAGAGAATAACTAAACAATGACCAACTTAAAAGCCTACGTAGTGTAGTGTATGTTTTGCTCCATTATTGTTCAAATTTCATTGTACAATCTCTTAGTATTTAAATAATCAACTACCTCATTTTGTGATTTTACTAGTAAGCATAAGTCACCTTATGTAATTTTCTTATTTACTATTGTTTGCTTAAACATTAGCTGAATTGATACTTTCCCCTTCCATATTACTACCCTCATATTTTTTAAATACTATCAATTGATATTACCTACTAAAATTAATAATTATCATTCTTACTATAATTTCAATTTAATCTTAACATTTTTGACGTTTAATAACCATTACTTGTCTAATTACCTTTACCTGTTTTATACCACATTTACTATCTTAGAGTACTCTTAATTACCTTGTACTGCCATATAACCTCTAGAATAACTACCAGTGCCTCGGTCAGATGACCAAAAGCTCCAAAGGCGGGTCATCATCTGACTAAGACCTGCGTCAGGAAACATTTGTCCTGTTTCCTGACGAACCTTACCTAACCTAACCTAACCAGTGCAATATTGAATGAAATAAACATTACTTTTTCACTTTTTTTGTAATCATTATTACTTACTAAAATTTTATTAAACACCATATTTACTACCAGTCAATTTTACTTTTGTACATTAAACATTATTTTATACTTCCCATAACATTTTGTTGCCAATTTTTCAAGTTTGTATATTCAACTCCAACCTTTATATTATCCTTTGTACCTGTCTACCATCTTACTATCATATTATAACCAAGACATTACCATTATTCATTGTTCTTACCTGTCCATTTAATTTTGTTTACCACTACTTGTTTTTTTAGTCACTTTTTATTGTGTGTGCATTTAGTGTATAGTATTCCAATTACTTTTTTGCAAGTACCAAAACTATCTTTTGCTAGCTAGTACCAACTACCTCATTTTTTATTTTAATTTTTATTGTGCAACAAACTGCTCAACTTATTTAATATTACAAAGCAGATCTTACTCCTAAACCAATATTATCTCATAGTGACTATCTGTCCATTTAACTTGTTTACCATTACTTAATTGTAGTCCCTTATATATTTTTTTGTCCTTTATTTTAGCTTTATATAACTACCTTAGATCATATATTCGAAATTGTTAAACTAATCAAGGTGCTAAAGTTAATAAGTTCACTATTTTGCCATTATACTCCAAAGCTCATTTATTTGATTACCACTTTATTGTTCACCACAACTTATATTAGTCCCTTTTATATTATAATTTTATATTATAATTCTAACTTTAAAAAATTTCCCTTTTTAAAGTACTACCTACTATCATATTCCCAAGCTCCAATATTTGATCATCACTTTATTTGTTCACCACAAATTAATTTAGTCTCTTTTATATTGTCTCCTTTATTTTAGCTTTAAAAAACTACCTTAGCTCATTATTTTTTACATTTGTTAAATAATTCAGGTGCTTTTTTTTTAGCTCTAGAATATTTACTTTATTTTTTACTTAATTCTAACTATAGATTCACTACAAATCTTATGTTTAAAAAGCATTGATCCTGATACCAACCTCTTTTTTTAAATGACTTAAATGATTCAAACAGTTACTGTAATTACTACACAGCAGAACAATCAAAGGCACTTCTCAGAGCCAACAACAACATAACTATCTTTAACTACAATATCAGATCTTTAAGAAAGCATTTGATGACCTCCTAGCATTACTAAATTCCTTGCATGCCAATATGTCCATTATTACACTAACTGAAACCTGGCTAAAGCCTGATATACAGATGTCTATGCCATTCCTGGTTACACAGCCATACACAACTGTAGGCCAGACCAAAAAGGGGGGTGGCACAGCAATATACTACTCAGACCAACTAGAATGTATCACTAATACTTTCACAAGGGGTGAACATGGGGAATATATAATACTAAACTCAAATCCAAATACCTACAAAACCTCTCACAGTGATAAACATCTACAGAATTCCACAAACAAACATTAGCCAATTTAGTCAAAACCTAGGAAGTATGATAACTGATGCACGCATGAACAAAGATCACTTACTACTCTCAGGTGACTTCAATATAAATCTCCTGCAAGACCAGGACCCATACGTTACTGAATTCACAAACACAATGAGTAACTGCATGTTGCTACCAACAGTAACAAAACCTACAAGAGTTACAGAGACTAGTGTTTCCCTACTTGACCACTCTGGACCAACACCATATCCCCTTTAAAATCAGGCATAATTACAGATAATACCACAGACCACTACCCTACTTTCCTCATAACAACCCTGGTAAAATACCCCAAGACACTAAAAAAAGTCACCTTCAGACTTCACAATGAGGCAGCCATTAATAACTTCACAACAGCAGTAACAAACAAATTGACTGGCACACTGAGCTAGAAATCTATACAGATATTGACGAATGTTTTAATAATTTTCTAAAAAAAACCCAATACCTTTATAACAAGCACTGCCCTAAAAACTAAACAGATGACAGCTAAGAGACTGAACAGTCCCTGGCAACACCCAGCATTCCAAATCCATAAATACAAAACACCGATATGAAAAACAGTACAGAATGGGTCACATAACCAGAGACCAAACAAAACATTACTCGTCAATCCTAACCAGCCTGATAAGAAGGGCAAAAAAATTGTATTATGAGAACAGATTATCCAACTTACGAGGTGATTTTAAAAAAGACCTGGAAGACCCTATCAGAAATTCTGGGGAAAAAAAAGATATCACGACATAGCGAAATAAAATTAGCAAAATCAGATGAACCCCAACTCCCACCAACAGAAACAGCAAACAGACTCAATGATTCTTTCCACTATAGGCCAAAACCTTGCCAATAATATCCCAAGCACAGATACCCCACCAAATGACTACCTCACTGGCAAATACCCGAACACACTGTTCCTAGCTCCGACTAAACCCATACGAAGTCTCCCCTTATTATCAAAGCACTGAAAAACAAGGCAGGAGATTTAAATACCTTTCCACCCTTTATATACAAAAAAGCGTCACAAGACTATCACCAATCATTGCAACACTCTTTAACAAATCCATTGAATCCTCCACCTTCCCTACAGTTCTCAAAATAGCAAGGGTCACCCCGATCCATAAAGGAGGAGACCAAACAGAGTTGAATAACTATAGGGCCCAAAATCCAATTTACACCCTCTCTCAAAAATCTTCGAAAAAATTTAATTCATAAACAATCACTCCACCCCCATCTCCCATAACATTCTCAACCCCTGCCAATTTGGATTCAGGCCTAATAAAAATACTAAAAGATGCTATTATAAAACATGCTGGAACATATATACAAAATGCAATAGAGAAAAAAGAAGTCCCACTGGGGATCTTCAAATTTAAATTACGTAAAGCTTTTGATACAGTTGACCATGACTTGCTCCCACGTAAAATTGTCACACTATGGTATTAGAGGGCACTCCCCCAACTACCTCAAGTCTTACCTCGGCAACAGAAGCCCAAAATGTGTACGCAAATGGGGCAAGCTCTTCCGCACAACCAATTACAGTTGGGGGTCCCACAGGGGAAATGTCCTTGGCCCTCTTCTCTTTCTCCTATACATAAATGAAACCCACCAAATGCTTCGCAATTACTCAACCCACACTTTTTGCAGATGACACCACATACGTCCTTCTCTCACCCGAGCCCAGTCACGCTAGCCAATACTGTAAACACCGAATTACAGAAAATATCTACCTGGAAAGAGGACTAACAAACTTACATTAAACATTGACAAAACCCACTTCATTCAGTTTGGTAGCAGAGCTACAGATGTACCTCTCATAACGATAAACGGGCCCTATCACAAAGCTAACAGAGGAAAATTCTTAAATCCACCTGATAAAGACTCAAATTTCATACACATATTACAACAAATTTCTAAGAAAAATTTTCCCAAAACTGTAGGCATACTATCGAAGATACGGTACTATGTTCCACAGTCAGCCCTCCTGGCCCTTTATCACTCCTTATTTACCCCTATCTCACCTATGGAATTGTGCATGGGGCTCAACAACAACTAACCATCTCAAAACCACTAATTTACCCAACAAAAGGCTGCAGTTAGAATGATAACAAATTCTCACTACAGGCAGCACACTCCACCATATCAAAACACTAAACCTACTCACCATACAAAACATCCATACTTATTATTGCACTTATTACATACATAGAACACTTAACTCTGATATTACCCTCCCCTCAAACACTCCTGCCAACCTCAACAGAACACATGACCATAATACAAGGCACAGATCACTCCCTTTTATGTTCCTCGTGTCCATCTCACGCTATGCAAAAACTCAATGCACATAAAAGGCCCTAAATCTGGAATTCATTACCTGTAAATATAAAAGAGAAACACTACCTGTTTATAAATTCAAGTCTCTTCTCAAAGTTCACTTACTCACTCAAAACCAAATAAATACTGAATAACTGAACCATATAAATTGTATATCCTAAATGTTACTCACAATTATATCACACAAATGTTAAACCTAACTTTGTTATTTTTTTTTTTAAATACACTACCTGCATGAACAGCAATGCATGCAACCATATGACCTGTCTTTGTAATACTCATTTGTATTCTATAGTTATCTGTTTACAATAATGTCTTATCACTGATTTCATCATTGCTTAGTTAATCTTAAGTTAATTTTAAGCCAGCCCATAATGCTATGCATATAAGTGGCTTTGGCATGCTGCTCTTACCTGTATTTTTTTGTACCTCTGTATGTATGCTAAAATTTATAAATAAATAAATAAATAAATAAATAAGAGTGGTGTGTGCATCATCACAGTCCAGAATTCTACCCAACCTCATGATCTTTCTCTTCTTTCACATTTCGATACTATTCCTATCACTACCGAAAAACATCATTCCCTCAATTCTTGTAGTGGTACTGTTATTCTGCCCCATACCATAGTCCAACAAAATTTCCAGACATGTGGCAATGACATTCTCGAACAGCTGGAACTCCAAGATCTCCCAATTCTCAAGGTAGACACTTATGTTCTTCCCGCCCACGGGCGAAGACGATACCCTTGCAATGTGGCTCATTTAACTTTTGACAGCGGTGAACTCCCATCCTCTGTTTATGTAGGACGACATCGGTTACAATTTCAGAAGGTGATCCCTACACCGCAACAGTGTAGGAATTGCTGGCGATTTGGCCACCCAGCAAAATATTGCAGATCTATAGCCGAATGCCCAGTCTGTGGTGCCGATGACCATTCTAATACATCTTGCAGTTTTACCTCCCTCTTGCCTTAATTATCATGAGGCTTGCCCTTCGAACTCTTGCCATTGCCAGTCTACTTAAATGAGCGGGGAATTCATTGCCTCCAAGAGGGAGAAGGTCTCCCTTATGCTAAAGGTAGTTCCTCATCTCCGCCTCCAAGGGAGACTACCCTGTGTTTCTTTTTCTAGTGTTTCAAAAAAGCCCCCCCCCCCCACTTCTGGGGTCCATCTTCTGCAGCCTCCTCTGCATTGCCAGTCCCATAGTCACTCCTGTATCTAATTCTTTACTGTCCTGGGCTCAGACAAACCCTACTTCAACACCTCAGTCTTGCCTCACTTCTTCGTGTTTCTCCCTCACAAACCCCCGGTAATCGACAAGACCTCGTGCAACACCTCCCTCCCAATCACCCTCTCTTCTCAGAGGTCCAACAAATCTCCTTTAACCCCTCCTTCCCTTCATCCCCTCCACATTTTTACCTTCAGTCTCTGTACCTAGGTCCCTTCCCCTTTCACTGGTTCCGTTACAAGTGTGGAGGTTCATCCTCCTCCTCATACTGTGCCTTCCTTCCCTGTCCCCTCCCAAGTTCTTCCTCTTCTGCCACCTCCCGCGTTTCTGCCTCTTCGTCA
>NC_069401.1:55045080-55068043 GCF_026875155.1 Cherax quadricarinatus | reverse complement strand
AGGTTTTAAAAAGTGGTATTTTTCAAGGGGGGGGGGGGGTTGTAAGCATTACTAGGTAGGATTATCGTTTTTATTATAAGACCATCTTTTCACGTGAAGCACAGTACATAAAAGTAGTGTTTGATTGGAGTGCAACAGCCAGTCTGATGTCATTATATAAGTGCTTCTTTGGTATTTGTGTAGTCACTGCAGATTATCGTTTTATTGCCTGTATCTTGTTACATATTGATTATGTACCCATATATTTTTTGTACCTGAGTTTTAAATAAAATATAAAAAAAAATCATATAACTAGGGGGCAGAGAGCACAACTTTGTAGTACCCACAGTCAGTGGCCAGGCTTCAAACACCTTTTATTGTACAGCAATAAAGAAATGGAACAGACTACCTGCACGTGTCAAAGCCAGTCATAGCATGAACCAGTTCAAGAAGAGTGCCAAGGTGTCTGATGAATATAGCGACAGAAAAGGAGGAGAATGATTTTTTAATATTTTAGCTAACACACATGTAAATATAAATAACTCTTTTTACCTTATTCCTGGTAAAAAGGACCACAATGGAAATAAGTCACTCTGACTTTTTTGGGTTATCCCAGGTTCTCTACACATATTCTGCTATGTATGATCAGCTATGTAACTGTATTTGTGTATACCTGAATAAACTTACTATGAGGGGTAGAGCCAGACAGCTGGGCGGGGTAGAGATGAATCTGTTCGGGCCACGTAGGACTTGTGTGCTGGAAGCTTGAGACGGGCCCTACAGGGATGCAGCCTGACGTCACTATAGGAGTTGACCTTAATGTACACGAAATGAATAGTGCAGGGTGCGGCATAAGTTTGTAATGAAGTTAAATTATACCATTGAAAATTTGAAGCAATCAGAAGAGGTAATTACAAGTTATCACATGGAAACTAATAGCCCAATTGCTTCAGTTAAAATTGCAAATTAGAATATAAATGGCTTAAATTTTTAGCTACAATATGCATGAAAATAACATTGACGGTATATTGTGCAGAAATACACAAATTATCAAGGTTTACTGCTTCAAATAAAATAATAAGATTTTGCTCAATTTTTTCCCTTAAAAAGTCCAGTTGAGAGCAACTCTAATTCAAACCTTCCACTTCAGAGACCACAACAATGTATCTACCACATCTGTTAAGAAAATGATAGGAAAGATAGTGAGAACCTTCAAATTAGGGATGCCAAGCCCTTGATGATTCTCCTCAAATTGCTTGTTCTCCCTCTAGGCTGGAAAATTGCTGTACGCTAATGGCCCCTTTCAAGGCAGACGAAATTGCTGACCTAGAAAATGTACAGAGAACCTTCACGGCGCGCATAACGGAGATAAAACACCTCAATTACTGGGAGCGCTTGAGGTTCCTGAACCTGTATTCCCTGGAACGCAGGCGGGAGAGATACATGATTATATACACCTGGAAAATCCTAGAGGGACTAGTACCGAACTTGCACACGAAAATCAGTCACAACGAAAGCAAAAGACTTGGCAGACGATGCAACATCCCCCCAATGAAAAGCAGGGGTGTCACTAGCACGTTAAGAGACCATACAATAAGTGTCAGGGGCCCGAGACTGTTCAATGCCTCCCAGCATACATAAGGGGAATTACCAACAGACCCCTGGCAGTCTTCAAGCTGGCACTGGACAAGCACCTAAAGTCGGTTCCTGACCAGCCGGGACTGTGGCTCGTACGTTGGTTTGCGTGCAGCCAGCAGTAACAGCCTGGTTGATCAGGCTCTGATCCACCAGGTGGCCTGGTCACAGACCGGGCCGCGGGGGCGTTGGCACCCGGAACTCTCTCCAGGTAAACTCCAGATACGTGTAAGTACGATAAATCATCAAAATTACTGGGAACAGTTGAAGTCCCTCGTATTCCCAGGAATGCAGGCGAGAATGGTATATAATAATATACACTTGGAAAATCACTCCCTACGAAAGCAAAAGACTCGGCAGGAGATGCAACATCCCCCCAATGAAAAGCGGGGGTGCCATGAGTATGTTAAGAGACAACTCAATAAGAGTCAGGGGTCCACGTCCGTTCAGCTTCCTCCCAGCATGTTTCACTAGCTAGTATCAACTATCTCAAATAATAATTCTTTTTGTAATATTAATTGCTCAAACTTTATGCTATAAGGCAAATCATACTCTCAGATAAATTTCATATAATAGTGACTATCTATCCTTTAAAGGTTGTTTACCACGACTTTATTTAGTCCCTTTTTACATTTCTCCAGAAATAATTCTCTATATAAAAGTACATTGTTCCCCTTTTATTTAGTTTTGCTATACTCCTAGTTCTAAAAAAAATTTAAAGGGCTCTTTGGAGATTTAATTTTTTTTTCCCTTTTGCCCATATGTACATTTTTAAAATACTTCAGGTGCTATTGACTACCCCCAGGGCTACTTTTTTTGTTTTAATTTACATTCTTTTATTTATTTTTTTTTCACTAGCTCCTTTATTTTAGCTGTAAAATCTACCGTAGTTCTAAGTACATTTGTTAAAAAAAATTTAAAAGTGCTATTTAGAGCATAAGGATAATTAATAGTATTATTCCTAAGTTAGTTGTGATTCAATGAAAATCTTAATTTTTTTTCCAGAAAATTAGTTTGAAAAATTGTCTCATCTTTAATTACAGGCATAGATCCTGATGTAAATTTTTTTTATAAATGATTTCCCAAGAATCAACAACAACTGTAATTACTTACCGACCAAGCAAAGACTTTACTCGTGCAAAAAAACATAACCATCTTTAATACAATGTCAGTCCTTGGCAAACTTATAAACGACCTCACAGCATTATCAGTTCCCTTCATTCCAATTATCAATCATCACACTCCAAAAAACCGGGCTAAGCCTGTATTAAGATGTCTATCCTTTCCCTGGTCATGGCCATACAAACGTAAAACAGCCCCAACAGGGGAAGGAACAGCTTTACTCTCAAATAACTCGAAGTTTTAATAATCTTGCAAAGGGAGAACTGGTGATTATATCATAGCCAAAATTTAAATCAAAGACCCCCCAAAAACCCCCTCACAGTTAAAACATCACAGAGTCCCACAGTCAAACATTTATCATTTAGTGAAAAACTAGGAAATGATAGATGCCACATGAATAAAGACACTCTCTAACAGGGGATTTCAACTAAAACATACTACACGCCAGGACCCAAGTAACCGAATTCACAAAACAATGAGTAACTCCCTTTTTTTGCTCCCAGAAATATCAACCTAAAGAATCACCGAGAAAGTATCCCCTTTAAAGCACTTTTGGACAAACACCATACCCCCTTTAAAAATCAGGAAAATCACAGAAAACCTACAGACCATACCCTACCTTTCTCATAAACTAATCGGGGGGCAAATTGCCCCAAGATATTACAAAGTAACCTTTAGATACAAACGAGACAGCAGTTAAAATTTATAAGCTATGAAAAAAATTGATTGGCAAAATGAGCCGAAAACATTCAAAATGAAGAATGATAAATAATTTTTTAAAAAAAAAACCCCCTGCCTCTACAACAAACATTGCCCCCAAAAAACAAACAATCCAGCAAAGAGATGAAATAATCCCCGGCTAACACCCCGCATCTTCAAATCCATTAACACAAAGACAAATATGAAAAACAGTACAAATGGGTCAAAAAACTAGAGAACAGTCTAAACGTTACCGTCAGCCCCTTACCGTCTGATAAGATTAAAAAAAAAGTAATGAAAAAGATTACATAACGTCAAAGGTGATATGAAAAATCCCAGAAAAATTTTATCTGAAATTTCGGGGAAATAAAAAGTTATCCAAAAATAAAAAAAATTTTAAAAATAGCAAAAACAGATGAAAACCCCCAACCACCAAATGAAACAGCAAACAGACTAAAGTTTTCTTCCCACCATAGGAAAAAATCTGCGAACAAAATACCAAGCTCAAACCCGTCCTCGACACCCCATGGTACCTACCCAAATCGCTTTCCTAGCTCCAACCAACCCACTAGAAGTCTCGCTCATCATCAACACCCTTAGAAACAAGGCAGGTGACATAAACAACTTGCCTGCTTTTCTGTACAAAAAAGCTTCTCAAGTATTGTCACCAATTATTGCAACACTTTTTAACAAATCCATTGAATCATCTACCTTCCCAACAATCTTCAAAATTGCAAGGGTCACTCCGATCCATAAAGGAGGTGACCAAGCTGACTTGAATAACTATAGACCAATATCTAACTTACCACTGCTCTCTAAAATCTTTGAAAAATTAATTCATAGACCGATCTATTCCTACCTCGTCTCACACAACACGAACTGATGTACTCCAAATTAATGCACTATTGTATCAGAGACCACTCCCTCAACTACCTAAAGTCATACCTTAGTAACAGAACTCAATATGTGTATGCAAATGATGCAAACTCTTCCACCCAACCAATCACAGTAGGATTCCCACAGGGAAGTGTCCTTGGACCACTCCTCTTTCTCATCTACATCAATGATCTACCGAATGCATCACAACTACTCAAACCCATATTATTTGCAGATGACACGACATACGTCTTCTCACACCCAAACCCAATCATACTAGCAAACACTGTCAATGACGAATTGTAGAAAATATCTGCCTGGATGATGACTAATAAACTTACCCTGAATACTGATAAAACATATTTCATTCAGTTTGGAAACAAAGCTGCAAATCATCCAATTAACTTTACGCTAAACAGATCATCAGTCACAAGACTCACAGAGGGAAAATTCCTAGGTATCCACCTTGACAGTAGCCTTAAGTTCCAGACACACACAACAAATCACCAAGAAAATCTCAAAGCTAAGGTACTATGTTCCACAATCAGCTCTCCTGGCACTGTACCATTCACTCATATACCCCTATCTCACCTATGGAATTTGAGCATGGGGATCAACAACATTTAATCACCTAAAACCCCTAATAACCCAGCAAAAGGCAGCAGTAAGAATGATAAATTCCCACTCCCGCCAGCATACTCCACCAATTTTCAAAAGTCTGAATGTGCTCACCATTAAGAACATCCATACTTATTCATGTGTCTACTACATACACAGAACAATACACACAAATATAAACCCTCCACTCAAACTTCTCCTCACCAACCTTAGCAGGACACGTGACCATAACACAAGACACAGATCTCTTTTTGATGTACCTCGTGTCCATATCACACTGTGTAAAAACTCTATGCACATAAAGGACCCCAAAATATGGAACTCATTACCAGAATATACTAAAGTAACCTGGTCAGAAAATAAATTTAAAACTCTTGTCAAAAGTCACTTAATCACCCTCATTGTCCTCTTCGCTTTCGGGCTGAGTGGACGCACTGCGCAAACAGCTCCTGCTTTCTCTGGTGCGCAACTTCCTGTTTTCACCAAGATGGCTGCCAGCTACCGCAGGAGGAGCAACACCGTGTGTGTTGACCTTGTTAAAGGGGCAATTTACCCTACGAATGCCCCTGTTTTATTACCAACGATTATTCGGGACACGTTTGGCATTGAAGTTGAAGAATTGCACGGAGTAGCACTTAATGGATCATCACGAATCTTCATAAAGTTCTGCACAGTGGAGGCATATGAAAGGACGGTGACTCAGTACCAGGAGAAGAACATCACCGTATCGTCTGGTCTGGAGGTACGCCTGCGAGATGCCTCAAAATACTACACCTGGGTGAGGATCCGCAACGTTCCTTTCGAGGCAGACGATGTGGATATCCGAGAGACATTTCAAAGATATCTTGGCATTCTGGATACTTGGCATTCTGGAGAGAGTTTCGGGGGTCAACGCCCCCGCGGCCCGGTCTGTGACCAGGCCTCCTGGTGGATCAGCGCCTGATCAACCAGGCTGTTGCTGCTGGCTGCACGCAAACCAACGTACGAGCCACAGCCCGGCTGATCAGGAACTGACTTTAGGTGAGGTGCATGGTATAACTTTGGTTCGATGGACAGAGGGAATCTATGAAGGGTTGCCGGCTGGATCTTACCCGTCAAGATGTTTTTAAAGAAGACCTATTCCATCGTATGTTGTCCTGGAGGATTTTAGGACACAGCTGTACGTGACCTACGCGGGACAACGAAAGACGTGTCGCCTGTGCGGCGCTTTTGACACATGCGGCCCGGGAAATGTGGTAAAGCAGCAGCGCCGCGGCCTTGGGAACGGCAAAGTAGACACAGAGTCTCAGGGGGAAACCCCTTGCCAAAGTCTTTGAGCGCAGCAGGCAAAGGTAATTGGGCGGATGAAGTGGGGGGTTTGAGTTAGAGAATTGTTGTGACACTACCAGTGGCTTCGGATGCTCCCCCGCAAGGGGGGCCGGGAGTTGAGCAGCAGCCTGGGGGGGTGGGGAGAGAGACGGTGATCCACAGGAGTTATCTACGCCCCTACAGGAGATGTTTAAAGTCTTTCCTGGACGTGCCTGCGGAGGAGAACCCAACTACAAACAGGAAAATTTCTGATGGTTGAAAAAGGGGACTTGATTTGAGCAGATTCCAGAGCCTCTGGGGTCAGAGCCTGGCTTTGTTGCAGTTGCTACAGGTGGGGAAGCTGAGGTGCACAAGGGCAAATGGAAATACTGATATGGAAATTAAAGGGCACATCTAGAAAGAGGGCTGGGGCTCGTCAGATGAGGATTTTTATAACCCCCAGTAAGCGTACAGGGAAGAAGACGTGGGCAGGAGTGATTTAAGAAGGGGCAGGGTAGTGCAAGGGGGGGGGGGGAGGGGGCACAGGTGGGAAAGAGTGCACGGGAAAAGACAGAAGCAGCAAAAAGTGGAACAGACAGGACACAGAGACATAGAGGAAAGCCACCCTTTCTGAATCTTTAAGTGTCTAACGATAAAACGTGAATGGCCTTAGAGCTGACGGAAAAACGAGTATTTGGTTGGAGGATGTTTTGGGGCCCGTTTTAACATTGATGTGTGTTTTATTCAAGAACCCCAATTTCAAGTATGGCCAGAGAGTTGAGGCTTGAAACGGTTTTAGGATGTATGTTGGTAGTTCAGGGAAATTAAAGGGTGGGGTGGCAGTGGCAGTGAGGGAATCCAGCCCATTCCACGTGCTCAAGTGGGAAGAGGGGAGGGGAGGGGAGGGTGGTGAGGGTGGGAAGGGATATGGGGTGAGATTAGAGTATGTTTTCTGGGGATATATATGCCGGCAGATAGTAACATACGGGTAAAGGTGCATTTTGTAAGGGAGTTTTTGCTTTTCTACATGCGGGGTTTACCAATGGTTTCTATAATAGGTGGGGATTGGAATTGTGTAATCAGGAATAAGGATGTGGAGCCGAGAGGGGCGGGGTTTGGTTGTACTTGGAGTATTGAGGGATTTGTTGGGGATGCAGGGGTTTATGACATAGTCAGGGGCGATGGGTGGAAAGTAGAGCACACGTTTATGCGGAGGGGTTTGCTGCCAGGTTGGATCGTATATATATAATCGAGATATAACAGTAGACCGTGTAACGACGATAGATTTAGGTTTTTCGGACCATCGTGCGTTTTGGCAGAGATGGCATGGGAAGGGATGGTTCGTAGGTATGTGGGGTTATTGGAAAATGAATGTGAGGCTACTTGGGGAAAGAGGGGGAGGGGTTGTTTTTTAGGGAATGGTGGAAGCAACTATGGGAGGCTCGCAACGAAGAGGAGGATGTCTTGGAATGGGGAGACGCACGCTAAATTGCAGATTAGGGAGTATTCCGCATAGAGGAAGGGATGAGGCGAGGGTGGAGGTAGGGGTTTTACGGGAAATATTTAGAGGGGCGCTTAAATGATTGTTATGAAGGGGGAGGGGGGGTAGACATGGAGAAATAGAGGTTTTAAGGGGAAGATTGAGGGATTACAAAATTCTCGTTTTGATGCGATAGTGTGGGGGAAAGGTTTGGAGGAGGTTCTAGGGGGTGACAAACCGTCAGGATGTGTTTTGAGGAGATTTGGGAAATAGGCAACAGATGACCACGATTATGGGTTTAAAGAGGTGTATAAAGGGGGGTGGGGGGATTAGGGTGGGGCAGGAAACTTACTCACACCGATGGAATGAGCAAATTATGCTGATTATTGGTTTAGGGAGAATTTTAAGCAGAGGGAGGGAGGAGAGAGGGAGGGAGAGATTCTGGGATAAGGAATTCGAGGTATTTTAGGGGGGAGGAGAGAGTGCAGTAATAGAGGGTGGGATCAGTGAGGAGGAGGTGGGAGGAGGCGATAATGGGCTTGAGTGGGGGAAAAGCGCGGCATTGATGGAATTCCTAATAAATTTTCTATATTACACATTGGGATTGTATGAAGGAATGTCTGGTCCGGTTGTTTAACTGTATGAAGGAAAGGGAGTGTTGGGGGATCGCAGGGCACGGGGGTAGTAGTTTTGGTCTATAAGGGAGGGGGGGGAAGACCTTGGGTGCTTTTAGGGCGATCTCCCTCATGTTTTGCAGATTATAAAGTTTTTGCGAAGGTTTTAGGTAACCTTTATGAAAAAGGTGCTTGGACCGAGTCTTACATAGAGGACAGTGTGGGATTCCAAGGGTTTCGAAGTAATGGTGAGGGGATGGGAGAATTAAAGATTTTGTGGAGGGTAGACAACGGGGGGGGGATCTGGGGGATTGATTGGGAGCAGGCTTATGACAGTGTAGATGGGAACATATGTTGTGGTGTATTTTAAAAAAACAGGGTTTTGGTGATGGGGATGTGCGCTGGGCGACTACTTTGTATACGCCTGCAACGGTCAGGGTACAGGTTAATGGAAAGTTAGGGTTGCCCGGTGCAGATGGGGATGGGTTTGCGACAGGGTTGCCCCTTGTCTCAAATCCTCTTTTTCATGCAATGCAGGGACCCTTTTATAGGCTTATAGAGGAAGGAGTGTGGGGAACGGGAGAGGTGGGTCCTGGGAGATGTTGGTATTTGGGGTATGTGGATGACACCACAGTTTTTTGGGAGGAGGGGATAAAATAGGATTGGGGAATGTGGGACGTATAATAGAGATCTTTGGTGGGGCGACAGGGATGAGGGTTATGGAGCAAAGTCAAAAATTATTAGAAGTAGGCAAGTGGGTGGGGGGGAGGGTTGGGGGAACAGTATGGGTGGAAACGTAGTGGATAGAATTAAGATATGTGGGGTTGTGTATTTTGGCGGGCGTGGGGAGGCACAGAGGAATAAATTCCAAGGAAAAGTAGTGAGTAGAGGGAACGGGTAGGATGGCGGGTGGAGGGCTGGGGATGTAACCCTTGCAGCAGAGGGTGGTGGTAGTAAATACACTTGTGTACAGTAAGTGTGGGGCGTGGCAGAAAAATATCCCCTGAGGTGTGTGTGATATTCAGGAATTTGGGGAGGGTGGTTTTGAGGTATGTGTGGGGTTATGGGAAGCAAAGGCTAAGGAAGGAAGGTGGTTGATGATGGGCGTGCGGCAGGGTGGGCTGGGTCTTATACCTTTGGACACACGAGTGAAGGCGTGTATGTGAAACAGCGATCTTGAGGGTGGGAGGGGAGAGGGTTAGAAGGGTGGGAGAGGGGTCATGAAGGATGTGCAAAAATGGTGGAAGGGAAAGGCAAATACTGGAGTGTGAAGTTATGGGTGCGAAATTTGTTGGCAGTAAGGGAAGCAAGAAAAGTAAGGGTAAGTAGGCTTGGGAGGACAGGTTGGCAGGGTACAGTGATTTCAGGGAGTAGCTAATACCCAATGTATGATTGGAGGGGCATTTGGGGAAGACTTTCGGAAGATCAGATTAAAGCCAAGGGTTCGTGAAGTGGTTTATAGATTCTTTATGGGGAATTTTAGGGTACAAGGTCAGTGCTATATAGAATGGGTTATGTAGGTGCTGGCACTTGTTTGCATTGTGAGGAAGAGGGGGACGGCTTTTCTGCCATATATTTTTGTGAAAATTTGGGTTTGTAAGGGCATTTGGGTTTGCGAGAGGTTCTGGGTATTAGTGGCAGGAGGGGGGGAGAAAATTTCGACTTTGAGGGCTTTGCATTTTGATGTGGGAGGGGTTTCCAAGGACATTTGGAGGGCAGTGATGTATGTTGTGGCAGATTTTTTGTAGTGTCTTGGTGCATGCGGGAGGTGGGGGGGGGAATGTAGGGTGCGGGCGCTTGCGGCGAGTGTGTATCGTACAAATATGCAGAAATTGGCTACTATATGGGAGGTTGTGGGTAAATAGTTTTCCCTTGGGGTTTTTCGTAATCTGTCGGTTGGTGTAATGTTGGGTTGGGTGTAGTTTTAGAGCTGGATTGGGCTGGTTCTCCCTAAAAATGGCATTCTTGTTTTTTTGGGGGATAGTGGAGGATGGGGAAATGGATAAAAAGTGTGTGGTAGTGGAAGCATATGGGTGTTAAAGTCGTTAGGAATAAGGGGGGGCGTAGGGGGGGTGAACTGGTGACTTTTCTTTAAGGACAGGGGTTTTATGACTTTCGACGTAGGTACGAACTTGAGCATGGAAGGGAACGTGAGTTTGTGTTTTTTTTTTAATACAGATAGCAATGGGGGTCAGGGCGATGGCAGGGGGGTGGCTTTCTGAAGTGTCTTTTGCCAGGTTGGTTTTGTTAATGATTGAGGTAGTACTGCCCGGTACATGTTTTTTTTAGGAGCCATAAGTTTTATTGTGTACTTAGTGCGTGAAGAGTAAGTTGATATTGCTCTGGAACATTGTTAATAAATATATATATCTTGTTTAATAATACATAAAAAAATTTGGGGAAAATGTATTAGTGAGAAAAAATAAAAAAGTATTTTTAAATTGTTTTGGAGGAATAGAAGTTATTTGTAGTGTTAGATGTAAATTTTTTATTGTCTCAGGACTTGAATTATGTTAAATTTTTTTTTTAAACAATGTAAATGTGAACGTTTATTATTAATAATAATATTGATGTGTCAGAATGGTGAAAATGTCTAATAAGCTCAGACGGTGAAGATGGGGTTTTCCTTTTGATACTAAATGTGTATTTTGCGTTGAAATGTAATTTATAAGTTTGGTTTCAAATTTACTTAGTACGTCTTTTAGTTATTCTGTAATAGTATGTTTGGGGTGATCATGTTAAATTATTAGTTATTTCTTCTTATGTATCCTTTGCTGCGCCAGAAGTTTTGGCACTCAGTCAGTCAGCAAAGGAGGTGGGGTAGGGATTGCTATATAAAAATTTAAAGTATAATAGGATGCAATAGAAATACTGTTAAAAAAAATGTGAAGGTATTTTTCTTGAAATGTAATCTGTTTGTTTTTTGTCCTATTGTCTTATGTATGGTTTTAAATAACATATAAGTACAAGTTCTTAAGTGTTATGTAACATTCATTAAAAATCTAAGTTAGTACTGATAGTTCTGGTATATTACCCTTATTATTATGTAATGTACGTCGTAAGTGACAATATTATGGTTAGGAAGCCTCGAGTGTAAGGCATTTTGGGGATGGTCAAGGTGGTGTTTAGTGGTGCACTGTTTTATAACAGACCCCATGATAAGTAGGATGGTTGGGTTAGAAGGTTCACTGGACCCTCGTGTATTATCATGATGTCAGAGTTACCATATATGGGAAATGTTTAGTTCAGGTATAAGGATGCATGTTTGCATGGTAATTATATGGGGTACTGTGATTATGAATTATATGGTGTACTGTGATTATGAATTATATTTTGGATACCTGTTTGTTAAGGGATTGTGGTCTTCTATATATTTATTCTTTTATGTTGTAATACAAAGTTTTAAATAAAATATAAAAAAAAAAATCACCCTAGACTAAATGCTAAATACTCAGTGCACACATACTCACTAATGTATTCCCACATCATAATTTCAACAGTTACTTAGAACCTTTTATCCATTGTTGACAGGAATATAATTAAATCATTGTTTTCACAAAAGCATTTTTGAATAAATGAATATATCTTTTGTCTTATATAAATGAGATTCACTTATAATTATTAATCTACTGTACAACTATGATATAATCCTTAGTGTTAAGTAGTCTGTAAGTCAATAATGTTAAGTCGGTCCATAATGCCTAGGCATAATAGAGGCTCTCTTTGTAGTGCAACCCACTATTGTAAATACAAAATCTCAATGTACTGTTTGCAGACATAAATAAATAAATAAATAAAATAAAAAGGGAATGCCAATAGACCCCTGGCTATCTTCAAGAAGGCACTGGACAGACACCTAGAGTCAGTACCTGACCATCCGGCTTGCGTGTGACCAACAGTAACAGCCTGGTTGATCAGGCCCTGATCCACCGCGAGGCTTCGTCACGGACCCGGCCGCAGGAGCGTTGACCCCCAAAACCCTGTTTGGGTATACTCCAGGTAAGAGACACCAAGTTTGAAGCCAAACTGAAGAGGCATTCTCTTATTATCTTAGAGAAACCAATATCCAGCACATTAGTTTGAAACTACACCAAAGTTGTACCGTCAAGTTAACAGTGATGAAGTCCACCAGATGAAGCACTCAAGTATTATGGCATGAAAATTAATATTTAAATATTCCCAATTTTTATATATATAAAAAAAAAACAAATTAGGGCCTTCAACAAGCCAAAAAAAATCATCTTTTTGTCTAAGTAAGACTGATCAGCGTTTAAGGCTTATATATGTAAGTAATTTAAGTTTTGTTTAAGCTTTAATTGTCTAAGTAAGACTGACCAGCGTTTAAGGCTTATATATGTAAGTAATTTAAGTTTTGTTTAAGCTTTAAGTACATACTGTATCATACGAATTTTTCACACTGATCTTGAGGACAAAAAGATGTTACGGGCTCATATAAGTACATTATGTAGATTTAACCTGCTGTCACACACTGTAGCTTCTTTCAGAGAAATAAATCTGAAAAATAAAATTAGCACATTAAAACTTACACAACCTAAACCAAGGTAAAGCTTGCTCTGAGGAAAACACATCAGCACTAAAAGTTTGAAGCCAACCAGAAGATGTATTCTCCAGATATTGCATAGAATCCAACAAAATTTGTACCTACGCAGCCTGTTTAAAAAAAAAAATCACCTATTTCATAGGATGTCTTACCAATTAACGATTGATTCAGTTTAGAAATTGTTTCATATTACTCAGGTGAAAGTGGAAAACCTTTATGGGTCATACAGTGCGTTCAGAGTCTATCCACGGAAAGGGAAGATAAATCGACTTGCCTGTATCACGAGGAACATACCTCAGTTGTTTAATGGAAAATATTACTGTACCATTTCAAGATTAAAAGTGACAGAATGACACCTACACACTCCATTAACAATACCAACCTTCTTCTAAGTAAGGTACATCAGTGTTGAAATTTTAAACCCAATGAGAAGCAGCTTTCTCAAGTTATCGCCTTGAGACGAAATCTCTCCCTGGTTTTAGTTCACTAGAGTTGAAAACATGAAGGTGATCAGATAAAGCATTCTGAAGTTATACACGAAAGCGCTTCGAGGCAGTTAGTGGAAGACAAGAACACTACCAAACAATGTGGCGGCTCTGACATAAAGTCCTATAGTATTTAAGGGTTTATTAAACTTGTAACAATTAATAACACTATAAAAATGCGAGTTTTCAATATTTCTTAAATTTCTTTTTGTTGCAGTTTTGATTTATTAAGAAATCTTACAATCTTATAGCAGTTTAATATTTTTATTATGCACCCCATCCCCATCCTGTGGGTGGTAGTAAGAGTATAACAGAGGTACACAATGGGTCCAGGGACTGGACCGCAAAGTTTTGATAGCTGAACAAGTTACAATGGTAATGAACTGTTGACATGTTTTCATTTGGTTATAGTCCCTTTCAGTTATTCATGAAGACATAAATTAAGGCACAACAGTATTAGTGTAGTTTATTAGTGGTTTTGAATGATTTACATTACCTTATATTTCAACAAGATATGGTCAAATTTAAACAAGTTTATTGGTTATAAGTTGTAATAAAGTTGGTAGAATTACCGACAATATGTAAAGTAAAAGGACACAAGTGCAACTAATGTGACATTTATTGTGGCAACGTTTCGCTCTCCAGGAGCTTTATCAAGCCATTGAGCTTGATAAAGCTCCTGGAGAGCGAAATGTTGCCACAATAAATGTCACATTAGTTGCACTTGTGTCCTTTTACTTTGGTTATAAGTTATTTACAGTGGGTAAAGTCATGGTATATTTCCAGAATGGTTGGTAACATGTCACTGTGGGTAAAATACCTTGACATTTCTTGAACATCTGTGAGTGAGTTGTTTCTGAATTCATTAATTTTATCGCATTTCAGCACATAATGACGCAAGGTGTGGCAGTGGACCATCTGATAAAGTGTACATTTAGTTATGTGTACATCAGCTGGTGATGCAACCTGCCAGAGATAATGGTAACTCAGCCACAGCCTGGCAGTAGTGACATCCAAGAGTCTTGCTTATTTTGTTGGATGCACTATAAACATGTATCTCCTGTATGATAGAATGATGATAGGTGGACTGACTTGTGCTAATCTCCCTGAGTTTCAAGTCAATGAAGTTTAAAGTTCTTTCTTATGACTGTCCTGAAACTAATATTGACAGCCCAAAATTGTTCTGTAATCCTTGAGTGCATGTGCCTATACCAATTCATCATTTCTATCATGCATTTGAAGACCAATAAAAGATGAAATCCACGGGTACTCCACTGTCTACAATCCTACCACACTTGTGTCTGGTTTCTGACACAAGTTAAGTTTACCATTTTCATTATGCACCCACATACCCATCCTGTGGGCGGCAGTCAAAGGAGTACAGAGGTACATAATGGGTCCAGGGACTGGGCCTCAGAGTTTTGATAGCTGAACAAGTTACAGTGGTAATGAACTATTTATATGTTTATATCCGGTCACAATCGTAATGAGTTATTTATGCAGACATCAGTGGTAATGTTTTATTTACAGTGAGCGAAGTCAGGGTATTTTTCCAAAATGGTTTGTAATATATCACGGTGGATAAAATACTTTGACATATCATGAACACTTCTGAGTGAGTTGTCTCTGACGTCGTTAATTTTATCGCATTTCCGTACATAATGACGCAAGGTGTGACAATTGTCTATCTGGCAAGTTTACATTTCGTTGCATGCCACAATTGACACTCATGGAGTTAAGAGCATTTATGGATGATAGAGAATAAGTTACAGTTAAGATGTCAATCTTAGATACATGGACGCATTTGAGTGCAAGATATATAGCGAATGGTTCAGTTTGAAGGGAAGACACCCAAGTGTTCATGCTAGCTCTGAAATTTATATGTGAGCCGTCACTGGCACTACCAGATATACCAGTGCTTTAATTTTGTGTTTTAAACAGTCAAGTATATAATTTTTTTATCCAGACTTGGCGAATTGGCCTTTACAAAAATACTCCCAATTAAGATCTACCAATTCTTAGTGTTTGAAGCCAACCAGAAGTGGCATTCTTTAGATATTACATGGAAACCTCCTTATTAAATAAAATTAGTAATTTCAAATTTACATAACTCAAAATGAAAGCCAAGTTTAACTCATCAAACTGCTGTGTACTAATAATGTCACAGAGCTATCATAATGAACATAGTAGCAGCACACTGCTGATGTATTTAATTTTGTTAATTTACAAATAAAATAAATATTTTGTGTACATTAAGTGAGCGGGCAGGGCTTATGGGGGTTCACATTTATCATGATACCATCTTAAATTTTTAAGAGTGGAGCAGGGAACCAGCGGAAGCCTCACTCATATCACCAGAGTTCCAGCAAGCAGGTTGCTATGTGACTAAGACCCCGTGTCAGGAAACTCGAGTGCTGTTTCCTAATGAATGATCCACCACCACCACCGACACCACCACCACGACTACCACCACCATCACCTACACCACAACCACCACCACGACTACCACCTACACCACCACCACCACGACTACCACCACCATGACTACCACCACCACCTACACCACCGACACCACCACCACGACTACCACCGACACCACCACCACCACGACTACCACCGACACCACCACCACGACGACTACCACCGGCACCACCACCACCACGACTACCACCGGCACCACCTACACCACAACCACCACCACCACCACGACTACCACCACCACGACTACCACCGGCACCCCTACACCACAACCACCACCACCACCACGACTACCACCACCACGAATACCACCACCACGACAACCACCACCACGACTACCACCACCACCGACACCACGACTACCACCACCACCATCACCTACACCACAACCATCACCACGACTACCACCACCACGACTACCACCACCGACACCACCACCACCACCACCTACACCACCACCGACACCACCACCACGACTACCACCACCACCTACACCACAACCACCACCACCACCACCACCTACACCACAACCACCACCAGCACCTACACCATGTTACAAAAAACGCGATTCTAAAAGCTTAGAGATTTCCAGTGAATACTAGAAAGTACTGCCCTTCTAGCATCCAGCCTGTTACTGGGTTTTCGTAACAATTAGTCAGTATCCTGGTCCAATTATCCATTAGAATTCAATAAGAATTATTAGTGCTTCAGGATTACAACTGGTAGGCTACTAACTAGCGAAATTAAAATTTAATAAATTTATTAATAATTAAGTTTTCTAGGCGTATATCAAATTAAATTATATCAATATCAACAAAATAAGAAAAATCACTTCTCTCGTGTACAATACTATTGTGCTGAAAGCACATATTACATTTATAAGTCTTAAGTACCGTCTGGTACATTAACATTTAATAAGATATTACAAATATGTACAAGTAAGTTTGTGTGTATGTGTAAGTGCTATAAGTTTATTTATTTATTTATTTATTTATTTCCAATTTGTGCACACATACAGAGGTACAAAAAAAAAAAAATACAGATAAGAGCAGTATGCCAAAGCCACTTATACTATGCATAGCATTACGGGCTGGCTTAAAATTAACTTAAGATTAACTAAGCAATGATTATTATTATTATAATCAAAAAGAAGCGCTAAGCCACAAGGACTATACAGCGCTGCTACTAAGCAATGATGAAATCAGTGATAAAACATTAATGTAAACAGATAACTATAAAGCACAAGTAGTTCGCTATGTCTCACGACTCGACTAGACTTAAATAAGTGACTGACAAAGTTCTCTCATAAACTAACTTCTTGACCAACTGGCAATCAGAACAGTCTGCTTCAACAATAAAACGACTGTTAAGCCCAACAGCAATATAACAAGCAACTGCGACACAATCAGGATCAAGGAGATAATATAACGACACTAAGTAGGGACCATCAGCAGATCCTCCACAAAAGTCACAAAACTCCCATACTACCGAATCTAAGTTCAGCATAAGAAAATCCCCGACTGTGACAGTACACAGATACCAGTACAAGTTAGGTCAGAAGCTACAGCTCAGGATTTGAGTTGCTCAGAGTGTCTATGCGACACACAACCTCAGTACAACATCGAAAATCACTAAGTCTATACAGTGTTCGGTGAACAGAGTCCCACAGAACCTACAACAATAATGAGACAAGAGACGATCTTCCAACAAGTGCCAATAAGGGAGATTTAGGCTTGTCTTGTCTAGAATACATCCAACCACCAAGAGAGTCTAGACCAGACTGAATACTTCAGGTGAGGTGTGAACACCCCCCCTCTATCACGTGATAGCTCTGTGGACAGTTGCTGCCCAGCAACAGAAACCGGCAGAGTAACGAGCAAAAAGCAATAATTACAGTAGTTAGACAATCAAGACTTGAACTAAGAGCACATATTAATATGTTACATCCTACCTAACAAAAGTAACTAAGACAAACAATAATATAAAGTCATATATTTACGATTTAGCTATTATCGCAAATATAAGCAATATAAAATTATATGAAAAGATAACATTCATTATATACATATACATCATATACATTGTAACCCATTCAGGGGTTGCAACACACCACAACCACCACACCCATTCTGTGGGCAGTACTCACCCTCACAACCATACTGTGGGCGGTAGTCACCCCACAACTATCCTGTGGGCGGTAGTCACCCACACCCGTCCTGTGGGCGGTAGTCACCCCACACCCATCCTGTGGGCGGTAGTCACCCCACACCCATCCTGTGGGCGGTAGTCACCCACACCCATTCTGTGGGCGGTAGTCACCCCAGACACATCCTGTGGGCTGTAGTCACCCCACACCCATCCTGTGGGCGGAAGTCACCCGCACCCATCCTGTGGGCGGTAGTCACCTCACACCATCCTGTGGGCGGTAGTCACCCACACACCTATCCTGTGGGCGGTAGTCACCCACACAACCATCCTGTTTGCCGTAGTCACCCACAAACCCATCCTGTGGGCGGTAGACATCCACACACTAATCCTGTGGGTGGTAGTCACCAACACACGCAACCTATAGGGCGGTAGTCACCCACACACCCATCAAGTGGGCGGTTGTCACCCACACACTAGTCCTGTGGGCGGTAGTCACCCACACATCCATCCTGTGGGTGGTAGTCACCCACACACCCATCCTGTGGGTGGTAGTAACCTCACACCCATCCTGTGGGCGGTAGTCACCTCACACCCATCGTGTGGGCGGTAGTCACCCACACACCCATCCTGTGGGCGGTAGTCACCACACACCTATCCTGTGGGCGGTAGTCATCCCATACCCATCCTGTTTGCGGTAGTGACTCCCACACCCATCCTGTGGGCGGTAGCCACCCCACACCCATCCTGAGGGCGGTAGTCAAACACACCCATCCTGTGGGCGGTAGCCACCCCTCACCCATCCTGAGGGTGGTAGTCACCTCACACCCATCGTGTGGGCGGTAGCCACCCCTCACCCATCCTGATGGCAGTAGTCACCTCACACCCATCCTGTGGGCGGTAGCCACCACACACCCATCCTGTGGCCGGTAGTGACCACAAACTCATCCTGTGGGCGGTAGTCACCACATACACATCCTGTGGGTGGTAGTCAACACACACCCATCCAGACGGCGGTAGTCACCCACACACCTATCCTGTGGGCGGTAGTCACCGACACTCCCATCCTGTTGGCGGTAGTCACCACACACCCATCATGTGGGCGGAAGTCACCCCACACCCATCATGTGGGAGGTAGTCACTACACCTATCCCGTAGGCGGTAGTCACCCACACACCCCTCCTATGGGCAGTAGTCACTCCACACCCATCCTGTGGGCAGTATTCACCACACACCCATCCTATCGGCGGTAGTCACCCACATACCCATCCTGTTGGCGGAACTCACCACACACCAATTGTTACAAAAAACGCGATTCTAAAAGCTTTGAGATCTCCAGTGAATACTAGAAAGGACTGCCCTTCTAGCATCCAGCCTGTTACTGGGTTTTCGTAACAAGTTGTCAGTATCCTTGTCCAATTATCCATTAAAATTGAGTATTATTCAATAGTGCTTCAGGATTACAACTGGTAGGCTACTAACTAGAGAAATTAAAATTTAATAAATTTATTAAGTCTAGAGGTATATTATCAAATTAAATTAATCACAGCAATCAAAATAAAATCAATCTCTCGAGTTCAGTATTATTGTGCTGAGTGCACATATCACATTTATGATTCTTAAATACCGTCTGGTACATTAACATTTAATAAGATATTACAAATATGTACAAGTAAGTTCGTGTATGGGTGTAAGTGCTCTAAGTAGTTTACTATGTCTCACGACTCGACTAGACTTAAACAAGTGACTGACAAAGTCAGTCTATGCGACACACAACCTCAGTACAATGTCGAAAATCACTAAGTCTATACAATGTTCTGTGAACATAGTTCTACAGAACTAACAAGAATAATGAGACAGACAATCTGTCCAACCACCAAGCGAGTCTAGAGCAGACTGAATATTTCACGAGAGGTGAGGACACTCCCCCCCTCTATCAGGTGATAGCCCCGTGGACAGCACAGCTCAGAAGCCGGCAGTATAACGAGCGACAAGCGATAATTACCTTAGTTTGACAATCAAGACTTGAACTGAGCACATATTATGTACATCCTAACAACATAAGTCAAATAACAATATAACAGTCAAATAATAATATAAAGTCATACATTTACGATTTAGCTATTATCGCAAATATAAGCAATATAAAATTATATGAAAAGATAATATACACTATATATATACATAATAATCATTGTAACCCATTCAGGGGTTGCAACACCCATCCTGTGGGCGGTTGTCACCACACACCCATCCTGAGGAAAGTAGTCACCCACACACCCATCCTGTGGGCAGTAGTCACCCAAACACCGATTCTGTGGGCGATAGTCACAACACACCCCTTCTGTGGACGGTAGTCACCCCACACCCATCCTGTGGGCGGTAGTCACCCACACCCATTCTGTGGGCGGTAGTCACCCCAGACACATCCTGTGGGCTGTAGTCAACCCACACACCCATCCTGTGGGCAGAAGTCACCCACACCATCCTGTGGGCAGTAGTCACCCCACACCCATCCTGTGGGCGGTAGTCACCCACACACCTATCCTGTGGGCGGAAGTCACCCACACACTAATCCTGTGGGTGGTAGTCACCCACACACGCAACCTATGGGCGGTAGTCATCCACACACCCATCCCTTGGGCAGTAGTCACCCACACACTACTCCTGTGGGCGGTAGTCACCCACACATCCATCCTCAGAGCGTTAGTCACCCACACACCCATCCTGTTGGCAGTAGTAACCTCACACCCATCATGTGGGCGGTAGTCACCTCACACCCATCGTGTGGGTGGTAGTCACCCACACACCCATCCTGTGGGCAGTAGTCACCACACACCTATCCTGTGGGCGGTAGTCATCCCACACCCATCCTGTGGGCGGTAGTCACCCCCACACTCATCCTGCAGGTGGTAGTCACTTACACACCCTTCCTGTGGGCGGTAGCCACCTGTTGCAACCCCTGAATGGGTTGCAATGATTATTATGTATATATATATAATTATTACCTTTTCATTTAATTTTATATTGCTTATATTTGCGATAATACCTAAATCGTAAATGTATTGCTCGATATTGTTATTTGACGTAGTTATGTTGTTAGGTAGGATGTAACATCATATGTGCTCAGTTCAAGTCTTGATTGTCTAACTACTGTAATTATCGCTCTTTGCTTGTTTCCCTGCCGGCTTCTTGTTGGGCAGCGACAGCAACCCACGGAGCTATCACGTGATCGAGGGGGGAGGGGGTGTCCTCGCCTCGCCTGAAGTATTCAGTCTGGTCTAGACTCTCTTGGTGGTCAGACAGATTGTCTGTCTCATTGTTCTTGTTAGTTCTGTAGAACTCTGTTCACAGAACATTGTATAGACTTAGTGATTTTCGACGTTGTACTGAGGTTGTGTGTCTCATAGACACTCTGAGTAACTCAGGTCCTGACCTAATTTGTACTGGTTTCTGTGTATTATCACAGTCGGGGATTTTCTTATGCTGAACTTAGATTCAGTAGTATGGGAGTTTTGTAACTTTTGTGGAGGATCTGCTGATGGTCCCTACTTAGTGTCGTTATATTATCTCTTTTTCCTGATTCGGGTGTCGCAGTTGCTTGTTGTATTGCTATTGGGCTGAGCATTCTTTTTATTGTTCAAGCAGACTGTTCTGATTGACAGCTGGTCAAGAAGTTAGTTTATGTGAGGACTTTGTCAGTCTCTTGTTTAAGTCTAGTCGAGTCGTGAGACATAGCGAACTACTTAGAGCACTTACACGCATACACAAACTTACATATTTGTAATATCTTATTAAATGTTAATGTACCAGACGGTACTTAAGAATTATAAATGTGATATGTGCTTTCAGCACAATAATATTGAACTCGAGAGATGTGATATTATTTTGATAATAATTTTCATTTCTCTAGTTAGTAGCCTACCAGTTGTAATCCTGAAGCACTATTGAATCATACTGAATTCTAATGGATAATTGGACAAGGATACTGACTACTTGTTACGAAAACCCAGTAACAGGCTGGATGCTAGAAGGGCAGTCCTTTCTAGTATTCACTGGAGATCTCTACCTGTGGGTGGTAGTCACCCCACACCCAACCTGTGGGCGGTAGTCACCACACCCATCCCGTAGGCGGTAGTCATCCACACACCCATCCTGTGGGCGGTAGCCACCACACACCCATCCTGTGGGTGGTAGTAAACACACACCCATCCAAACGGCGGTAGTCACCCACACACCCATCCTGAGGGCGGAAGTCACCCCACACACAACCTCTGGGCGGTAGTCACCACACCCATCCCGTAGGCGCTAGTCATCCACACACCCATCCTGTGGGCGGTAGTCACTTCACACCCATCCTGTGGGCAGTATTCACCACACACCCATCCTATCGGCGGTAGTCACCCACACACCCATCCTGTGGGCGGAACTCACCACACACCAATCCTGTGGGCGGTTGTCACCACACACCCATCCTGAGGACGGTAGTCACGCACACACACCCATCCTGAGGGCGGTAGTCACCCACACACCCATCCTGTGGGCGGTAGTCACCCAAACACCGATTCTGTGGGCGATAGTCACAACACACCCATCCTGATTGGGGTAGTCACCCACATACCCATCTTGTGGGCGGTAGTCACCCACACACCCATCCTGTGGGCGGTAGTCACCAACACACCCATTCTGAAAGCGGAAGTCACCCACACACCCATCCAGTGGGCGGTAGTCACCCAAACGCCGATTCTGTGGACGATAGTCACAACACACCCTTTAGGGCGGTAGTCACCCCCCACCCCTCCTGATAGGGGTAGTCACCCACACACCCATCCTGTGGGCGGTAGTCACCCACACACCATCCTGTGGGCGGTAGTCACCACGCACCCATCCTGTGGGAGTAGTCACCACACACCATCCTGAGAGCGGAAGTAACCACAAAACCCCATCGGAGGGCGGTGTCACAAACACACCTATCTGAGGGCGG
>NC_069401.1:54956245-55044580 GCF_026875155.1 Cherax quadricarinatus | reverse complement strand
TTCGACGTTTGTACGATTGTGTTCGTTTTAGACACCAAAATCTCAGGTCCTTACTAAGCTTCTGACCTAATTTGTACTGGTTTTTGTGGTATTGCACAGTCGGGTTTTTTTCCTAGCTGAACTTAGATTCAGTAGTATGGGAGTTTTGTAACTTTTGTGGGGATCTGCTGAGGGTCCCTACTTAGTGTCGTTATATTATCTCCAAGTTCCTGATTCTGTGTCGCAGTCGCATATTGCATTGCTATTGGGCTTAGCATTCTTTGTTGATCAAGCAGACTGTTCGGGTTGCCAGTCGGTCAAGAACTTAGTTTATTTGAGGACTTTGTCGGTCACTTGTTTAAGTCTTATTCGAGTCTTGAGACATAGCGAACTACTTAGAGCACTTACACGCATACACAAACTTGCTTGTACATATTTATAATATCTTTTTAAATATTAATGTACCAGACGGTACTTAAGAATTATAAATGTGATATGTGCTTTCAGCACAATAATATTGAACTCGAGAGATTGATTTTATTTTGATTGCTGTGATTTAATTTACTTTGATAATATACCTCTAGACTTAATAAATTTATTAAATTTTAATTTCTCTAGTTAGTAGCCTACCAGTTGTAATCCTAAAGCGCTATTAAACAATACTGAATTTTAATGGATAATTGGACAAGGATACTGACTACTTGTTACGAAAACCCAGTAACAGGCTGGATGCTAGAAGGGCAGTCCTTTCTAGTATTCACTGGAGATCTCTAAGCTTTTAGAATCGCGTTTTTTGTAACACCTATGGAGAGATGTTGTCTGACCCTACCGCAATTGAGGTATCTAGTTGAGTTAACAGCCTCTTCACCTCCTTCTCAGTTGTGTGTAGTGTGTCCAACACTTGCTGGTGTACCCTACCATCCCAGTTTGCTGGATTCCTATCTGTCTCCACTGAAAATACTAAAGCTTTGTGTTGAGCTCTTCACATACATTTTGCACGTTTCTTGTGATCTCCCAACTTTACTTCCTCAGTCTGATTACCTAGTCCTTGACTCTTTTTCTCCTGATGTAGCTATACAACAGCTTTGGGTCAGATTTGGCTTTTGATGCTAGATCATACATGCACATGGGCTTCCCTCCTTACCATCGCATATTCGTTTCTGGTTCTTAGGTTAATCTCCTTATTTACCTTGGTCCTTTGTCTTCTATACTTATTTCATATGGTTGTGTGTGCGCGCGCACGTGTGTGCATGTACTCACCTAGTTGTGGTTACAGGGGTCGAGTCATAGCTCCTGGCCCCGCCTCTTCACTGGTCGCTACTAGGTCACTCTTCCTGCTCTACTAGCTTTATCATACCTCTTACTGAAGCTATATATGGATCCTGCCTCCACCACATCACTTCCCACACTATTCCGCTTCCTGATATACCTTCCGTCATGTCATTCATATATACCAAAAACAGCACAGGTCCTAGGACTGACGCCTGTGGAACCCCGCTTGTCACAGGTGCCCACTCTGACACATCGTCACGTACCATGACTCGTTGTTGCCTCCCTGTCAGATATTCTCTTATCAATTGTATTGCCTTTCCTGTTATGCGTGCCTGATCTAGCTTTTGCATTATTAATCTCTTGTGAGGAACTGTGTCGAAGACTTTCTTGCAGTCCAAGAAAATACAATATATCTACCCCTCTCTCTCGTGTCTTACTTCCGTTACCTATTCTTAAAACACCAGTAAGTTTGTGACACAGGATTTTTCTTCCTTGAAACCGTGCTGGCTGTCATTTATAAGCTTGTGTCTTTCTGGGTGCTCCACCACTCACCTCCATGAGTTTGCATATTATACACTTCAGTGACACAGATGTGTAGTTAATACCTCATGTCTGTTTCCTTTCTTAAAAATTTGGATTACATTTCCTGTCTTCCATACCTCAGGTAGTTGCCCAGTATCAAGGGACGTGTTGAAGATTTTGTTAGTGGCACACACAGCATCTCTGCTCCCACTGTAAGGACCCACGGAGAAATGTCCGGTTCCTCAGCCTTTGAGGTATCAAGTTCACATAAATTCTTCACCTCCTCCTCGGTTGTTTTGTAATTCATCCTGATTTCCTGGAGTTCTTCCTGTCCCCCACTGTAAATATTTCTTTAAATCTCATGTTGGTTTCCCATAAATTTTTTGGTCGTTTCTTGTGAAGTCCCCATATTCCTTCCTCAGCTGTTTAAACCGGGTCCTTTGAGGGATATTTTCCTCCAGTTTGGCTATACAACACTTGGTCAGACTTGACTTTCGATGCTATGTCTTTTTCGAAACTCTCGCTGGACCTCCCTCATTATCTGTACATATTCGTTTCTGGCTTTCGGCCTTAATCTCTTTATTTTCCCGGGGGTCGTTTTTCTTCTGCAATTTTTCCATTCTTAGTGCACTTGGTTTTTTGGCTCCCTACCTTTTGGGGGGAACCCAAAGGGACTCCTTCTGGTCTTCCAATTATTTCTGTTTTCCGTGGAAGCAAACCTCCTCTACCTCCTTGCATTTTGTTGCCACATAGTCCATCACTTCTTTTACGGTTTTCCTCCCAAATTCTCTCTCCCACTGAATGTTTTGCAGGAAATTCCTCATGCCTGTGTAGTCCCCCTTTTGTAGTCTGGTTTTCTCCTGCCCTAATTTTTTGCTACCCTCTCCACTTGTAGCTCAACTATGTATTCAAAGCACAAACCACATGATCACTAGTTTCAAAGGGCCTTTCATATGGGGATATCCTCGATATCCGAACACTCAAAGTGAATACTAGGTCTAGTCAAGCGGGAATCTCCTCACCTCTCTCTCTAGTAGTTTTCCCGACATGTTTATGCATAAGGTTATCCAGAAACCACATCCATCATCTGCCTGTCCATGTTTTCGGAACCCCCATGGGGATCCGGGTTTTTTCCCAGTTAATCTCTTTTGGTTGAAATCACCAATAACTATAAATTTGTCCACATGTGAGCTCTTCTGGTCGCCTCGTCTAGTGTGTCGACCATTGCTCTGTTGCTCTCTTCGTGTTCTTCTCTTGACCTTTGCAGTTCTGGGGTGGTGTATATTACTGCAATTAACATTTTTGGGGCCCTCAGACTGGATTGTTCCTTCTATGTAGACCCTATCCCCCATTCCATCTATTCTTTCCATTTCCTCAAATCCCCACCGGTTTTGATGAGCAGTGAAACTCCTCCTCCCTCTGCTCCCTCCTTCCCTCTCTCCCTCCCTCCCTCCTCCTTCCCTCCCTCCCTCCCCCCTCCTTCCTCTGTTCTCTCCCTACTTCTTTATGTCGCTTTCTCCTTCCTTATCTCTCTCTTCTTCATCCCTTGAATGCCTTTTAACCTATCTCCTTTTCAGTTTCTTTTCTCCTTTTATCCCTCCCATTCTGAATCTTCTACCTTCCATTCCTACTCTCTCTCTCTTCTATGTCTGTCTGTCTCTCTCCCCATCTCGTATTTCTTTTCTTTTCTTTCCTCCGTCGACCCCTCCCTCCCTCCTTCCCTCCCTCCCTTCCCTTCCCTCCCTACCTCCCTCTCTTCCTTCCCTCCCTTACTGAATTATTTCCACCTGTTGATACCGGTGGAAATAATTCACTAATTTTTTTGAAAACTTGTCTCTATTTTCCAGCCTCTTCTTCCTTCCTTCCCTCCCTCCCTCCTGTTTGAGCAATATTAAATTGAACTTTCGTCTGCGAGTTGTTCTTATTTACTCAGACAATGACTGTCGTCTCATCTGTAAATAATGTATGAGTAAATTATTTACCTGTGAAATTTGTTGACACTTATAAACATTTTTATCGTTGTTGTGTAATGTGTGTTCACCATTGTAAATAATCACATGTGTAATATTTAATGTAAGTTCATCTTGTGAAGATGTTGACATGTGTAATTTGTGCTCACCTCTGTAAATGTTCTGAGAGTTGTGTGTGTAAATTATCTTTGGTAATGCTTAAGTCTTACTGGATGTGTTAAGACGCATTGATCAACCTCCCGACCATGTTCACATCCATAGGGGTTTTTGTGAGAGAATTGTGGTAGTGAATATTGTGTTGATTATTGTGGCTTTCTTATAGTGTCTGGAGGGTACTGTGGTAGTTATTGTTGTATTGCTGTAGTGGTCGGGAGGTATAATAATGGTAAATAATGGTTAGGGGTATTGTGGTGGTGAGTATTGTGTTAAAGATGACAGTACTTTATGTTGTGGCATTGTGGTGGTGCGAGTGCTGGAAGTGGTGATGGCACTGCACTTTGCTAGAATGGTGATGGTGTTAATGGTGCTTGTGGTGGTGGTGATGCTGGTGGTGATGCTATTGAGAGGAGTGGTGGTGGCGGTGATGCTAGTGGTGGTGATAATTGTTGAACTGCAGTGGTGGTAGTATTATAGTGGTTTTGTTAAGTGATGTTTAACAAGACACAAACACCACCTTGGTATCTGCTCTGATAGGCGTTTCGTCTTCACAGCAGACATCATCAATCAAAATATTGGGGGCCACGGGAAGAAGTGAAGAGATGGAGCAGTAGAAGACATGCTCACATAGGGACGGGGTTCACTAGTGGAAGTGCAGACATCATCAATCTAATATTGTGGCCACGGGAAGAAGTGAAGAGATGGAGCAGTAGAAGACATGCTCACATAGGGACGGGGTTCACTAGTGGAAGTAAAGAAGAACCATAACTTGGGCCGGATATTTAGCTCACTTCATTGGCCTGACCAACTTACGCAAGTATGTGACCACGTCGCACTTACATACCCACGTACATGTGTGTGTATATGTGTGTGTGTGTGTGTGTGTGTGTGTGTGTGTGTGTGTGTGTGTGTGTGTGTGTTATGTATACTTTATGTCTATTCTCGTATGGCTTTATATGTGTCGCTTCTGTTTCCTGTTGCTACTCTTATCGGGTTTTGATTTACCAGTGGACACTTAAAAAGTCTGAATAAAAAAAAAGCTTCACCTCAGACAAAATAATTTACTCTGCAAATAAAAATAAGTTTATTGTAGTTTAAAAGGTAGAAATATATTCTTTCTCTTCTAATCTTCTTGCCCAGGTAGTGTATTTCTTGGGAGGAAGTGCCTAGAGTGCCAGTGCCAGTGCCACAAGTGACCACTCTAACTTGAATACACAGATAACTTTAGTAAGGAGATAATTTTTATAAATACGGTATAAATAACGAGGCTCAGTATTGTCCAGTAAAAATCGAAAATTCTCCATAAAATGTTGTGGATTTATGTAAATCAATAAAGTATAATAATTTCATATAAAAACAACATATAAAAACAGATTTTTAACTACAAATACTTCCATTATCAAGATTTATGGTAATTTACCGTCATTTTTAAGTCATATTTACAACATAAATTATATCAAGGAGACATCAGAAGAGACATTTACGAGTCATAATTTAGAAATTAATAACACAATTTCTTCATTAAAAATGGAAAACTAGGACATACACAGCCTAGATCTAATTATAATCTTCCATTAACAAACACCAACTTTGAAGTTAACCTCTTGTTATTACATAAACCAATATTCTGCGCGAAAAGTTCAAAGACAGAAACGTGCCCGAAATATTGCATTTGTGTAAACTGAGAATATTGATGAATCTTTTATACAGTAATAATTTATGTAATAACTAAATTAATTATTAAGCTGAGGGTATTGCCCCTAAAATAAAGAAAATCAAAGTGGGATGTTGTATAGGTGGTAGACAGTGTTAAAGTGGGATGTTGTATAGATGGTAGACAGTGTTAAAGTGGGATGTTGTATAGGTGGTAGACAGTGTTAAAGTGGGATGTTGTATAGGTGGTAGACAGTGTTAAAGTGGGATGTTGTATAGGTGGTACACAGTGTTAAAGTGGGATGTTGTATAGATGGTAGACAGTGTTAAAGTGGGATGTTGTATAGATGGTAGACAGTGTTAAAGTGGGATGTTGTATAGATGGTAGACAGTGTTAAAGTGGTCTCCACCAGTCCCCTGGCACTGCTGGACCTAGTACCCAGCCAGCTGTTGCCCGTTGAACTTGCTAATTCCTCTCCATCAACTTGAGATAAGACTTTTCAATGGTGCAAATCCGTACCTTTCCTGATGAGTCTCTCTGTTTTGAGACTGATAAGTATACCTTAAATTTCTGCCCTGAGAAGTTAGACCTGTGCTACCTGTTTGGGTGAGACAACACCTGGCAAACCTCTTCAGCTGCTTACTCTTTGCAGATGAGAAAAAGCGGAAACCCCTTTCTTGATGGCTGACCCTTCTCATATATATATAGGTTAAACTCCCCTTTAAAAAAACGGTTTAAAGTATATGGAGAACAGTGACTTTTTTTCCCACTTAAAACGCTGATTTTCTTCTCCTTGACTTGAAAATATTATTAATATGATAAAATTTGATCAACATGTCCAAATAAACCTGGAACTGAGTCGATAGTGATGATTATGTGGGACTTTGATGCTCCAGTCTAGTTAACACAGCAGGATAAAATCGGCACTGATACACCAAGCAGTGATAAACTCGGCACTGATACACCAAGCAGTGATAAACTCGGCACTGATACACCAAACAGTGATAAACTCGGCACTGATACACCAAGCAGTGATAAACTTGGCACTGATACACCAAGCAATGATAAACTCGCACTGATACACCAAGCAGTGATAAACTCGGCACTGATACACCAAGCAGTGATAAACTCGGCACTGATACACCAAGCAGTGATAAACTCGGCACTGATACACCAAGCAGTGATAAACTCGGCACTGATACACCAAACAATGATAAACTCGGCACTGATACACCAAGCAATGATAAACTCGGCACTGATACACCAAGCAGTGATAAACTCGGCACTGAAAACACCAAGCAGTGATAAACTCGGCACTGATACACCAAGCAGTGATAAACTCGGCACTGATACACCAAGCAATGATAACCTCGGCACTGATACACCAAGCAGTGATAAACTCGGCACTGATACACCAAGCAGTGATAAACTCGGCACTGATAAACTCGGCACTGATACACCAAGCAGTGATAAACTCGGCACTGATACACCAAGCAGTGATAAACTCGGCACTGATACACCAAGCAATGATAAACTCGGCACTGATACACCAAGCAGTGATAAACTCGGCACTTTATACACCAAGCAGTGATAAACTCGGGCACTGATACACCAAGCAGTGATAAAAATCGGCACTGATACACCCAAAGAGTGATAAACTCGGCACTGATACACCAAGCAATGATAAACTCGGCACTGATACACCAAGCAATGATAAACTCGGCACTGATACACCAAGCAATGATAAACTCGGCACTGATACACCAAGCAGTGATAAACTCGGCACTGAATCACCCAAGCAGTGATAAACTCGGCACTGATACACCAAGCAGTGATAAACTCGGGACTGATACACCAAGCAGTGATAAACTCGGCACTGATACACAAAGCAGTGATAAACTCGGCACTGATACACCAAGCAGTGATAACTCGGCCCTTTACACACCAAGCAGTGATAAACTGGGCACTGATACACCAAGCAGTGATAAACTCGGCACTGATACACCAAGCAGTGATAAACTCGGCACTGATACACCAAGCAATGATAAACTCGGCACTGATACACCAAGCAATGATAAACTCGGCACTGATACACCAAACAGTGATAAACTCGGCACTGATACACCAAGCAGTGATAAACTCGGCACGATACAAACCCAAACAGTGATAAACTCGGCACTGATACACCAAAGCAGTGTTAAACTCGGCACTGATACACCAAGCAGTGATAAACTCGGCACTGATACACCCAAACAGTTTATAAACTCGGCACTGATACACCAAGCAATGATAAACTCGGCACTGATTTCACAAAACAATGATAAACTCGGCAATGATTTCACCAAGCAATGATAAACTCCCGGGACTGATACACCAAGCAATGAAAAAACTCGGCACTAATAAACCAAGCAATGATAAACTCGGGACTGATACATCAAGCAATGATAAAGTGCTAAATTTAACCCAAACATTGTTAAACTCGGCACTGATACACCAAGCAATGATAAACTCGGGCACTAATAAACCAAGCAATGATAAACTCGGCACTGATACATCAAGCAATGATAAACTCGGCACTGATACACCAAGCAATGATAAACTCGGCACTAATAAACCAAGCAATGATAAACTCGGCACTGATACACCAAGCAATGATAAACTCGGCACTAATAAACCAAGCAATGATAAACTCGGCACTGATACATCAAGCAATGATAAACTCGGCACTGATACACCAAGCAATGATAAACTCGGCACTGATACAAAAAGCAATGATAAACTCGGCACTGATACACCAAGCAATGATAAACTCGGCACTAATAAACCAAGCAATGATAAACTCGGCACTGATACATCAAGCAATGATAAAGTGCTAATTAACCAAGCAATGATAAACTCGGCACTGATACACCAAGCAATGATAAACTCGGCACTGATACACCAAACAATGATAAACTCGGCATTGATACACCAAGCAATGATAAACTCGGCACTGATACACCAAGCAATGATAAACTCGGCACTGCTACACCAAGCAATGATAAACTCGGCACTGATACACCAAGCAATGATAAACTCGGCACTGATACACCAAGCAGTGATAAACTCGGCACTGATACACCAAGCAATGATAAACTCGACACTGATACACCAAGCAATGATAAACTCGGCACTGATACACCAAGCAATGATAAGCTCGGCACTGATACACAAACAATGATAAACTCGGCACTGATACACCAAGCAATGAAAAAACTCGGGACTGATACACCAAACAATGATAAAAATCGGCACTGCACACCAAGCAATGATAAACTCGGCACTAATAAAAACCCAAACAATGATAAACTCGGCACTGATTTCACCAAGCAATGATAAACTCGACACTGATACACCAAAGCAATGATAAACTCGGGAAATGATACACCAAGCAATGATAAACTCGGCACTGCTACACCAAGCAATGATAAACCGACATGATACACCAAGCAATGATAAACTCGGCACTGATACACCAAGCAATGATAAACTCGGCACTGCTACACCAAGCAATGATAAACTCGGCACTGCTACACCAAGCAATGATAAACTCGACACTGATACACCAAGCAATGATAAACTCGGCACTGATACACCAAGCAATGATAAACTCGGCACTGCTACACCAAGCAATGATAAACTCGACACTGATACACCAAAACAATGATAAACTCGGCACTGATACACCAAGCAATGATAAACTCGGCACTGCTACACCAAGCAATGATAAACTCGGCACTAATAAACCAAGCAATGATAAACTCGGCACTGATACATCAAGCAATGATAAAGTGCTAATTAACCAAGCATTGATAAATGCATCACGGATGAACCTAGCAATAGTGAACCAAGCAATGATGATCCCTTCACTAGTTAAAGTACCAATGAACAGCTCGGCAGTGATCAACCTAACAAGAATCAAACCAGAAATAATCAATGATCAAGATATCAATGATCAATACAGGGCATCTTGCCCGTGATCAATCCACAATCAGCTCCGCACTGATCAGTCTATAAATCCAGCCAAGATTCCCACTCGCTTATCTTCACTATATAAATTATACATTTTTGACAAAAGGAAAACCATTGTAAAAGCCAAGATTCCCACTCGCTTATCTTCACTATATAAATTATACATTTTTGACAAAAGGAAAACCATTGTAAAAGTCTTGTCAGCTACTTGTAATTCACAGTTAATTTAATGCCAGGATCCTCGTCACCTTAAAAGAAAGTGTTCCACTTTTCCCCTTTAAAACTATATCTGCTCCTTTTGTGACTCTTCTATGAAGGCAGTGACGAGTTACTGCCACTTATCCAAGTGCCTTGAAGTTTCGTATAGAGTTTTTATTTTTTTCCATTATTCAGTATTGCAACTTCCATTTAGTCTTTCAGAGGCTGAAACTGCATTTTTTTAATCGCGTTTTGCTGGAATATCTTTATCTTAACATGTTTTCTAGTTTTCTTTCTTACATTATTAATCTTGGCTATCTTTATCAGTCGCGGGCTAATTGAATACCTTAAATGAAGTTTAGTATTATTAATCCAGTGGTTTGCTCAGGATAACTTAGTCCAATGTTTCGTTAAACAAGAGGTTTAACGTCCTTTAAATTATGTGAGCTTTTGGCAACTGTGGCTCAATAAGAGTTGTGATGAGCGAAATATGAGAGGGAACGTATGAAAGTCAGTCAGAAAACTCACTTCAAGCTAGATTAGCCCAACATCAGTATTTATCGAAGGATATCACAAAAGGCGAATGCAATCTTTAACCATGTGTGCAGTGACCCGTCCAGCTGGGCAGTGACCCGTCCAGCTGGGCAGTGACCCGTCCAGCTGGGCAGTGGTCCAGGTCATAGAGAGGAGCATAAAACTGTCTTATAAAATATGATATAGAGTCAAGTGTTATACAGCCTATATTAATTTAGTAGAGTCACTTGCAAACAATGTCACGTAAAGGCGCTTCAGAAATCTTTAGATTTGATGTTATGCCTCATGTTTGTTTAAGAACTTGGAATGATATATATAAAATAATATATAAATATATATATATATATATAATATATATAATATATATATATATATATATATATATATATATATATATATATATAGATATATATGATATAGTATCTAGGTAGTAGGTTGTAGACAAGCAACCACCCAGGGACATACTAACCATCCTGCCAGAATGAGACTGTGAAATAAAAAAAACCTGTAACTGTTTTGCCATGATGGTAGGGAATGCTGTTTCTTTTTCATGTCTCATAACACGCTAGATAACAGGATACTTGCTACTCCTACTTACACTTAGTCACACTTCACAGACACGCACATCGCAATAAAAAATATATATAACATACATCTAGTTTTTCCTCCTTTTCTAAATAGCTCTTGTTCTTTTTTATTTCTTCTATTGTCCATGGGAAGTGAAAAGGAATCTTCCTCCGTAATCCATGCGTGGTCCGGTATGAGGGCGACTAAAAGGCCGGAGCAATGGCTAGTAACCCTTCTCCTGTATACATTACTAAAAAAGAGAAGAAGAAAAACTTTAATAAAACTGTATCTTAAATGGTCGTAGGATGTAAGTGCGGATGACAAGAAACAGATGATTGCTGATGTTATGAATGAAAAAGAAGTTGATGTCCTGGCCTCTAAGAGGAAACAACGGGAAGGGGGTAGGAGAGTTTCAGTGGTGGGAAATAAATGGATTAAATCTGGAGTATCTAGAGAGTTTAGAGCAAAGAAGGGAGGTAGCAGTAATGTTAAAATGAATCAGTTATGGAAGGAGAAAAGATAATATGATTGTGAAATACAAGAATTATGTGGATTAAAGTAAAGGTTTGGATGCAGAAAGTGGTCATAATAAGCGTGTATGCACTGGAGAAGAGATGAATGCAGAGGAGAGAGAGAGATTTTTGGAGATGTTAAGTGAATGTATAGGAGCCTTTGAACCAAGTGAGAGAGTAATTGTGGTAGGGACCTGAATGCTAAAGTTAGGAGAAACTTTTAGAGAGGGAGTGGTAGGTATGGGTGGGGGGGGGGGGGGGTGGGGGGGGGGGGGAGTTCGAGGAGTTCCGAGGTGAAATGATAATGGGAGCCCTTTGTTGAACTTTGTATAGAAAGGGGTTATGTATATAGGTAATACTATTTTAAGAAAAAGAGGATAAATAATTATAAACACGATATGAGTAGGGCGAAATGACAGTAGTTTGTTGGATTATGTATGGTAATAAACAACTGTTGAGTAGACTCAGGATTTACATTGTTTATAGAGGGGCCACAGATATATCAGACCACTTTCTAGTTGTAGCTACACCTGAGAGTAAAAGTGTAGATGGGATACAGGAGAAAGAAGCATCAGGGAAAGAGAGGTGAAGTTATATAAACTAAAAGAGGAGGCCAGTTAGGGTAAGATATAAACTCTATTGGAGGATAGATGGCTAATGAGAGCATAGGCAAAGGGGGTCGAAGAGGTATGGGGGTAGGTTAAAAATGTAGTGTTAGAGTGTTCAGCAGAAGTTGTGTTACCGGAAGGTGGGTGGCAGGAGGGAAAGGAGCGATTGTGAATGGATGAGAGTAAAGAGAGTAGGTAAGGGAGAAAAATTTAGCATATGAGAAGTTTTTAACAAAGTAGAAGAGAAGGCAAGAGGAAGAATATATGGGAGAAAAAGAGAGAGTTAAGAGAGTGGTGAATCAATGTAAAAACAGAGAGCAAATGAGAGAGTGGTGAGATGTTATCAACAAATTTTGTATTAAATAAAAAAGTTTTGGAGTAGATAACAAGTTAAGAAAGCTAGAGAACAAATTGGATTTGTCAGTTAAAAATAGGAGAGGAGAGTTACGTAAAGGAGAGTTTAAGGTATTGGAGAGAGGCTGGGAATTATTTTGAGGAATTGGTTACATGTTTATTAAGATAGGGAAGCTGTGATTTCGTGTATAGGCAAGGAGTAATAACATCTTGTAGATGAGGAAGCCCAGTGTGTGAGTAGTGGGGGAAGTTCGTGAGGCATAGGTAAAATGAAAGGGGGTAAGGCAGCCGGGATTGAGGGATAAAGAATAGAAATGTTAAAAAGCAGTGGATATAAGTTTTTTTGGAGTGGATGTGCAATTATTTAATAAATGTATGGAAGAGGGTTAAAGGTACCAGGGATTGGCAGAGAGCATGCAAGTTCCCTTTGTGTATAAAGGCAAAGGGGATAAAAGAGAGTGCAAAAATTATAGGGGGATAAGTCTGTGGATGTACTGGTAAAGTGTATGGTAGAGTTATAATGAAAGAATTAAGAGTAAGAAGGGAGAAAGGATCAGCAGATGAAAAAGGAGGCTTTTAGGAAGGTAGGGGGGTGTGAGACAGGTGTTATTACAGTGAAACATATAAGTGAACAGTATTTAATAAGGCTAAAGAGGTCTTTGTAGGCAATTTATGGATTAGAAAAGGCGTATGACAGGGTGTAACAGGTGGCAGTAAATGTAGGCAGATGTGCATGTAAATGTGAAGGAGGTAGTACTGAAAGCAGTGAAGAGTTTTTAAGAGGAATATTGAGGCTCAAGTATAGAGTAGTAGGAAAGAGGGAACTTTTTTTTCCCAGTAACAAGTAGGCCTTAGCCAAGGATGTGGGATGTCACCGGTGGTTCGTTTAATAAATTTATAGATGGGGTTGTAAGATAAGTAAATGCGAGGTCTTTGCAAGAGGCGTGGAGTATTCAAAGATAAAGAATCAACACAAAGTGGGCGTTGTCACAGATGGCTCTTTGCTGATGACACTGTGCTCTTTGGGAGATTCTGAAGAGAAAGCTGCATAGATTGGTGATGAATTTGGTAAGGTGTGCAAAAGAAGAAATTTAAAGTGAAATACAGGAAAGAGTAAGTTATGAGATAACAAAAAGATTAGGTGATGAAGATATTCAATACAGATTGGAGGGTAGTAGAGAGGGAGGAGGTGAATTTATTCAGATATTTGAGGGGACGATTCAGCGGATGGGTCTTAATGAAAGACGAGTGAATCATAGAATGATGAGGGAAAAAGAGTGAGTGGTGGCACACTTAGATAGTCTGTGGAGACAAAGAACTTTTGTCCTTGGAGCAATAGAGGGAAGTATGAGAGTATAGTTTACCACGCTCTTATATGGGGTGTGAGCAAGGGTGATGAAAGTTGCAGCGAGGAGAAGGCTGGAGGCCAGTGGATATGTCATGTCTGAGGCAATGTGTGGTGAGAATATAATGCAGAGAATTCGTAGTTTGGAATTTAGGAGGAGTGCGGGCTTAACCAACACTGTTTGTCCAGAGGCTGAAGGAAGGGTTTGTTGAGGTGGTTTCGGACATGAGAGAGAATGAGCGAAACAGAAATGACTTCAAGAGTGTATCAGTCTGTAGTGGAAGGAAGGGCGGTAGGGGTCGGCTAGGAAGGTTTTGGTGGGAGGGGGTAAAGGAGGTTTTGTGTGCGAGGGGCTTGGATCTTCCAGCAGGCATGCGTGAGCGGTTTGATAGGAGTGATGGAGACACATGGTTTTTAATACTTGACGTGCAGTTGGAGTGTGAGCAAAGTAACATTTATGAAGGATACAGTGGCAACCGCAGCCGGACTTTGAGTCCTGGAGATGGAAAGTACAGTGCCTGCACTCTGAAGGAGGGGTGTTAATGTTGCAGTTTAAAAACTGTAGTGTAAAGCACCCTTCTGGCAAGACAGTGATGGAGTGAATGATGGTGAAAGTTTTTCTTTTCCGGGCCACCCTGCCTTGGTGGGAATCGGCCAGTGTGATAATAAATAATAAATATATATATATAAAACTGCTCTGTTACTAGTGTCGTTAGTCATATGCTGCTGTTGCCTGCGTTGTTAGTCACATACTGCTCTGTTACCTGTGTTGATAGTCACATACTGCAGAGTTACCTGCGTTGATAGTCATGTACTGCTCTGTTTCCTTTGCTGTTAGTCATATACTTGTCTGTTACTAGTGTAGTCATATACTGCTTTTACCTGCGTTGTTAGTTATATACTTCATTGTTACCAGTGTTGTTAGTCATATACTGCTGTTACCTGTGTTGTTAGTAATATACTGCTTTGTTACTAGTGTTGTTAGTCATGTACTGCTCTGTTACCTGTGTTGATAGTCACTTACTGCTCTGTTACCTGTATTGTTAGTCAAATACTGCATTACCTGTGTTGTTAGTCATATACTGCTCTGTTACCTGTGTTCTTAGTCATATACTGCTCTGTTAACTGTGTTGTTGGTCACACACTGCTCTGTTACCTTTGTTAGTCACATACTGCTGCACAGAACATTACAACATAACACAGTATCTTAGACAGAGTCGTACTGTCCAGTGTGCAAGAACCACCACCTTAATTCTAGTTTATATTTTCATCCCATAACGTTTATAGTGTGTGTGTGTGTGTGTGTGAGTGTGTGTGTGTGTGTGTGTGTGTGTGTGTTTTGTGTGTGTGTGTGTGTAGTGTGGTGGTTTGTGTGTGTGTTGTGTGTGTGTGTGTGTGTGTGTGTGTGATGTGTGTGTGTGTCAGGTGTGTGTGTAGTGGTGGTGTGTGTGTGTGTGTGTGTGTGTGTGTGTGTGTGTGTGTGTGTGTGTGTGTGTGTGTTGTGTGTGTGTGTGTGTGTGTGTAGGTTGTGTCGTGTGTGTGTGAGTGTGGTGTGTGTGGTGGTGTGTGTGTGTGTGTGAGTATGGGTTGTGTAGGTGTGTGTGTAGGTTGGGTGTGTGTGATGTGTGTGTAGGTGTGTGTGTAGGTGTATGGGTGGGTGTGTGTGCGCGCGTGTGTGCGCGTGTGTGTGTGAGGTGGTGTGTGGTGTATTGTGTAGGTGTGTGTGGTTGTGTGTGTGTGTGTGTGTGTTGTGTGTGTGCGCGCGGTGTGTGTGCGTGTGTGTGTGTGTGTAGGTGTGTGTGGGTGTGTGCGTGTGTGTGTTTGTGTGTGTGTTGTTTTGTGTTTGTATGTGTGTGTGTGGTGGTGGAGTGTGAGTGTGTGTGTGTAGGTGTGTGTGTGTGTGTGTGCGTGTGTGGTGTTGGTGTGTATGTGAGTGTGTGGTGTGTGTGTGTGTGTGTGTGTGTGTAGTGTGTGTGTGTGTGGTGTGTGTGTGTGTGTGTGTGTTTGTTGGTGAGTGGTGTGTGTCGGTGTGTGTTTAGGTGTTTGTGTGTGTGTACTCACCAGTTGTACTCACCTAGTGAGGTTGCGGGGGTCGAGTCCGAGATCTCCTGCCCCGCCTCTTCACTGTGTGTGTGTGGGTGTGTGTGTGTGTGTGTGGGGGGTGGGGGGTTGTGTGTGTGCGTGTCTTGTGTGTGTCTGTGTCGGTGTGTGGTGTGGTGTGTGTGGGGTGGGGGTGTCGGTGGTGTGGTAGGTGTGTGTGTGTGTGTACTCACCTAGTTGAACTCACCCATTGAGGTTGCGGGGGTCGAGTCCGAGCTCCGGCCTCCGCTCTCACTGTGTGTGAGGGGTTGTGTGTGGTGTGTGTGGTGTGTGGTGGTGACGGTGTGTTGTGTGGTGGTGTGTGGTGTGTGTGTGTGTGTTGTTATGTGTGTGTGTGTTGTGTTGTGGTGGTGTATGTGTGTGGTGTGGTGTATGGTGTGGTGGTGTGTCCGGTGTGTGTGTGTGTGTGTGTGTGTGTGTGGATGTGTATGTGTTGGGTGTGTGTGTGTGTGTATGTGTGTGTGTGGTGTATGTGGTGTGTGTGTGTGTGTGTATGTGTTGTGTATGTGGTGTGTGTATGTGTTTGTGTGTGTGAGTGTGTGGTTGTGTGCGTGTGTGTGTTCGGTGTGTGTGTGTGTGTATGTGTGTGTAATGTGTGTGTGTGTATGGTGTGTGTGTCGTAGTGTTGTGTGAGTTGTGTATGGGGGGAGGGTCGGGGTGTGTGTGTGTGTATGGTGTGTGTGTGTGTGTGGTGGGGGGTGGTTGTGTGTGTGTGTGTTGTGTGTAGTGTGTGTCGGGTGTGTGTTATGTGGTGGTGTTGTGTGTGGTGTGTGGATGTGTTGTGTGTCGGTGTGTGTGTGGTGGTGTGTGTGTGTGTTATGTGTGTGTGTGTCGTGAGTGTTGTGTGTGTGTGTATGTGTGTGTGTGTTGTGTGTGTGTATGTGTGTGTGTGTGTGTAGTGTGTGTGTGGTGTTGTGTGTGTATGTATGTCGGTGTGGTGGTGTGTTTGTGTGTGTGTGTGCGTGTGTGTGTGTGGTGTGTGTTGTGTATGTGTGTGTGTGTGTGTGTGTTTGTGTGTGGTGTGTGTGTGTGTGTGTGTATGCGTGTGTGTGGTGTGTGTGTTTGTGTGTGTGTATGTGTGTGTAGTGTGTGGTGTCTGATATTGTGTGTGAGTGGTGTGTGTACTCACCTAATTGTACTCACCATATTTGTGGTTGCAGGGGTCGAGTCATATCTCTGGGCCCCGCCTCTTCACTGATTGCTACTAGGTCCTCTCATCTCACTGCTCATGACATTATCATACCTCGCCTTAAAACTATGTATGGTTCCCCGCCTCCACTATAGGGGATAGGAGTTAGTGAGCCACGACTTGACTACTCTATGACTGAAGAAATACTCCATAACATCCCTTTGATTCATCGAGTCTTCAACTTCCAATTGTGACCTCTGTGTCTGTGTCCATCTCTTAACATCCTGTCTTTGTCCACCTTGTCTATTCCGCGCAGTATTTTATATGTCGTTATCTTGTCTTCCCTGACCCCTCCTGGCTCCAGTGTCGTCAGGCCGATTTCCCTCAACCTTTCGTCGGTAGACCATCCCCGTAGCTCTGGATTTAGTTTGTGCAAACCTTTTTTGATGCATTTACTTTCTCTATTTCTTGACTGCTTGACGTAAGGTGTGGATTCTCAAACTGGTGCTGCATTCTCCAGTAGGGGCCTGACGTAATGTATACAGTGTCTTGAACGACTCCTTACTGAGTATCGGAACGCTATCTGTAGTTTGCCCAGCGCCCGTATGCTGCAGCAGTTATTCTGGATTTATGTGCGCCTCAGGAGAATATTGCTCAGTGGTTATACCATCCCCCAGTCTTTTTCCCTTGAGTGAGGTTTGCAGTCTTTGGCCATCTAAACATATTGTTCTGCGTCATCTTTGCCCTTCCCCAATATTCAATGACTTTGCATTTGGCAGGGTTAAACTCAAGAGCCAGTTGCTGACCAGGCATGTAGCCTGTCATGTCTCATTGTATCCTCCTGATCCTCATCTCCGATTTGATCTCTCATTAACTTCACATCATCTGCAAACAAGGACACTTCTGAATCTATCCCTTTCCGTTATGTCGTTCACATATACCAAGAACAGCACAGGTCCTAGACAGACCCGTTTTCAGATGAACCCCGGCTTGTCACAAGCCCCACTCTGACACCTCTCACGTACCATGACTCTGTTGTTTGTCCTCCCTGTCAGGTATTCTCTGATCCATGCAGTGACTTTCCTGTTTATTGTTCCTGATCTTCAAGCTTTTTCAGTAACCTCTTGTGAGGAACTGTGTCGAGGCCTTTTGCAGTCCAAAAAAATGCAGTCGATCCACCCTCTCCTCTCTTGCTTACTTCTGTCACCTTTGTCATAAAACTCTAGTAGGTTTGTGAAACAGGATCTTCCTTCCCTGGAAACCATGGGCGGGGTGGCAATTAAACACTTGTGTTCGTTCCAGGTGCTCCACCACTCTCCTCACACTGAATGTCTTCTCCATGACCTTGCATCCTATACACGTATAGTGAAACAGGTCTGTAGTTTAAGTGCCTCATGTATGTCTTCCTTTTTAAAAATTGGGACTACTTTGCCATCTTCCATACCTCAGGAGTTGCCCAGTTTCAAATCATGTGTTGAAGATCTTCTGTTAATGCACACACAATATCTCGCTCCCTCTTTAAGGACCCACCGGAGAGATGTTGTCTGTCCCACCGCCTTTGAGGTGTCAAAGTTTCGCATAGCAGCTTCTTCACTCCTCCTGGGTTATATGTACCTATCCTCATCCACACTTACTGGGTGTACCCCCCTGTTCTGATTTCCTGAGTCCTACTGGTTTCCACTGAGTAAATACTTCTTTAAATCTCGTGTTGAGCTCCTGACATACCTCTCGTCGTTGCTTTGAATTCCCCATCACCCCTTCCTCAGTCCTGATACCTGGTCCTTACTGTTGTTTATCCCTCCAGAAGTGGGGCTGTACACCACAGCTTTCGGGTCAGTCCTGACTTTCCCGATGCTATGTCAATTTCATATTGTCGCTGAATCCTCCCTTCTTATCTTGGCATATACATTCCTTGGCTCTTCTGCTATCTCTTTATTTTCCTGAGTCCTCCTGTCTTCAGTAACCTTTTTCCATTCTCTAGTACACCTAGTTTTTTTGCCTCCCCTACACCTTTGGGTGAACCAAGGACTCGTTCTGGTTTCTTCCCATTATTCTGTTTCCCTTGGAACAAAACCACTCCCTCTGCCTACTTGCATTTGTTGCCACATAGTCCACATTTTCTTGACTGATTTTCCTGTCAGTTCCCTCTCCCACTGATGTTTTTGAAGGAAGTTCTCATGCTGAGTATTCCCCCTTTTGTAGTGTGTTTTTTTAAAATGTAAAGTTTCCTACTCTCTCCACTTGGAGCATCAACTATGTAGTCGAATGCAACAGAACCACATGATCACTAGCTCCCAGGGGGCCCCCCCCCTTTCATACAAGATATCCTCGATGTCTGAACTACTCAAGTTGAATACAAGGTCCAGTCTTGCTGGTTCATCTTCTCCTCTCTCTCTGATAGTGTCTCTAACATGTTGATGCATGAGGTTTTCCAGTACTACATCCATCATCTTGGCTCTCCATGTTTCGGAACCCCCATGGGGCTCCAGGTTTTCCCAGTCAATCTCCTTGTGATTGAAATCACCCATAACTAGTAACTTTGCTCCCCCCACGTGTGCTCTCCTGGCCACCTCGGCTAGTGTGTCAACCATGGCTCTGTTGCTCTCATCGTATTCTTCTCTTGGTCTCCTGCAGTTCTGTGGTGGGTTGTACATTACTGCAATTATCACCTTATGTCCCTCAGACTGGATTGTTCCTACTAAGTAGTCCCTTTCACCCCGTGCCATCCATTCCTTCCATTTTCTCAAAACCCCACTGGCTTTTAATGAGCAGTGCAACTCCTCCTCCCACCTCTCCTCCCTCTGTCTTTCCTGAGGATTTGATATCGGGTGGAAAGATTGAATCTGTTATTATCCTGGTGAGTTTTGTTTCTGTGAGTGCTATTATGTCTGGGGATGTCTCCTTGATTCTTTCGTGCCACTCCTCATACTTATTTGTTATTCCATCTGCATTTGTATACCATACCTTCAACTTCTTTTCTAAGACTGTGGTCTGGGAGGTGTATTGGGGTTGGGGAAGTGGGAGACCTGATAAGGAACTATGGGTGGTTGCTGTGGGGGTGGAGTTTGTAATGTAGTGGGTGGGGGCATTGGATATGGCATGGGTGTTTTGGGTTAGAGTGTTTGGCTGCACTGGGGTTGACCTAGTTGGGAGGCTTCTATAGGAAGCTGTGAGGGAGGTTGTATTTGATCTTCTTCCTGTGTCTGGGATCTCCTGTCTGTCTTCTCCATCCCCTCTCTTTCCTCCTTTCGCCTTTGTACCATCTCTCTCAGTTTCCGCCTTTCGTCTTGTGTTCTGTCTCGGTCGAGATACACCTTCCTGTATGCCGGCATGTCCCTTAATCGTGCTTTCTCCTGCAGTATCCTGTTCCAAGTCGATTCTGCCTTGAAGGTCACTTTCACTGGCCGGGTTCTTTTTTTTACAAACCCCCCTATTCTCCGAAAATTTTCCAGCTGGGTCATGTCGTCTTCTCCGATTACTTTCATGATGCTTTCAATTGCTTTTTTTTCCCCTTGTTTTCTTGCTTCATATGTTTCCCCTTCAACTTCCTGTTGCCCATACACAAGGACTGACCTCACCCTTTCATTCTCCCACTGCATATCCCTGTGTATCCCCTCATTCAATTTGATTTCCTCCATTGCAGCTTTTCTTCTTCAGTTTCACTAGCTACTGTACATGGGCTCAGTGGCCTGTCATTTTCCCTTCTCGGCTTTCCCTGGGCTCTGTTGTGGTCTTTTAGGGCCTCCACATATAGCTTAGCTCTTTCATTTACTACAGTCTCCACTGATAGGGCTTCTATATGAGTTTTGCTCCTTCTTTCCCTGCAGTCCCCTTATTTGTGGCTGAAGTAGTGGTCTCTGTTGTCAATCCCAAAATGTTCTTTAGTTCTTTAGGCTGTTTCAGATTTTCCAGTTCCTCTTCTAAACTCTGCATCCTGGCCTCTGCTGCTTTGACTTTCACCTCCCACTTCCTGCTTTCCATGTCTATCCTCTCTTCCATTCTCATGCTAAGTTCTTCTAGTTTCTTTTCCCATTCTTGTTCCCTTTTTGTGAGCTCTGCTGCCCAATCTTCCTTTGCAGTTTCCTCCTCCTGTCCCTTGGGTTTTCTTGTTGCTCTCTGGCAACCCATTTTTGTTTTATCCTGATTGCCTCAGAGTGGGAAACCTATGTAATTCTGTATGTTAGGTTAGTATTGTATATGTCAAGTGTGGGGAGGGAGGAGAGGGAGGAACTGTGGCTATATGGGAGAGTAGTGGGAGGGGGAGTGGGAAGGAGAGTGAAGCAAGTGGGTAAGTGGGTAAATGGGAGAGGAGAGGTGGGGAGGGGGAGGTGAAAAGGGGGAGGGGAGGGATCAAGTGAAGGAATGAGATGTCGGTGGGGGGGGGGGAAGTGTATGTGTGGAGTCTGGCAATATGTGGTGTGTGTGTTGTGTGTGTGTGTGTGTGTGTGTGTGTGTGTGTGTGTGTGTGTGTGTGTGTGTGTTGTGGGGTGTTTGTGGGGGTGGGTGGGTGTGTGGGTGGGTGTGTGGGTGGGTGTGTGGGTGTGTGGGTGGGTGTGTGGGTGAGTGTGTGTGGATGTGTGTGGGTGTGTGTGGGTGTGTGGGTGTGTGTGTGGGTGTGTGTGTGTGGGTGTGTGTGGGGTGGGTGTGTGGGTGTGTGTGGGTGTGTGTGTGGGGGTGTGTGTGGGTGTGTGGGTGGGTGTGTGGGTGGGTGTGTGGGTGTGTGTGGGTGTGTGTGGGGTGTGTGTGTGGGTGTGTTTTGGGGTGTGTGTGGGTGTGTGTGGGGGTGTGTGTGGGGGTGTGTGGGTGGGTGGGTGTGGTTGGGTGTGTGGGTGGGTGTGTGGTTGGGTGTGTGGGTGGGTGTGTGGTTGTGTGGTGGTTGGGTGGTGTGGTTGGGTGTGTGGGTGGGTGTGTGGGTGGGTGGTGTGGGTGTGTGTGGGTGTGTGGGTATGTGTGGGTGTGTGTGGGTGTGTGTGGGTGTGCGTGCACACACTAGGCTATGCTACTCTTTTGAAGATTATAAAAAAAAAAATTTCACAATCAATTCCTTATTAATATGCACTAATATATCTATAAAAATATTAATTGCGTACACTTGTGTGTGTGTGTTTACTAGCTTGTCGTTCTTTGAAAAAGGGGGGGTCACGTTAACACTATTTGTTATTGTTGTTGTTTCACCGGTACTCTCCCGGCCAGATCTCCGCACACTAGGACTACTTTACTTTTTGATGATTATAGGATTATTTTTTTCACTCAATTTCCTTATAATAAAACATTAGTTTATATTAATAACAATAATTACGGGTGGTGCACAGTGTGTTTGCATGTGCGTACTGTTACTAGCTTGTCCCTCAGAAAAAACGGAAGGGGGGGGGGGTTCACTAGGCTACACAAACTCTTCTGGAGTTTACCTGCGTTATATTTAGATAATTTACTAAACCACTATCATCTCCTGGTACTGAAATAGGGAGAGAGAGATGGTTATAGCATTACAACCCGCAGGCGAGAACACTTGAGACTTTAGGACACTAACCCAAAAATTACCACAAATATGCAAAGTGTTGATTGTCGTCTGCATACAACAATGGAGGTTCCTGTGGTCGGCTGCTACATCTTCAAATTTTGTAACTCATTCAGGAACTTTATACATGCATTTCAAAGGCAAAGTTTTTATTTTATTTTTATTATTAAGGGACTTGGTATTCCTCTTTTTTCTTTAGTACAGTTTATTATGGTATAAAAGGTCTGACGATGTTAGTCTACATTCACAACACCAACAGCTGGGGATTGACTTATTTTTTTTTTTAAACTTTCAGTTATTGACTAATCACTCTTTTATGAACCTTATCACTACACTGCTGCTATAATCAACCAAACATATGTATTGGTTTAATATTTCTGATACACCATTAACCCAAATTAACTGTTTGGATATTTGTGTCAACGCTGGGCCAGTAGCCTGATCGCTGACTGCTTACCATCCCTCACTCAAATTCACTTCAAATTTAAATTGTCATTCCTGCCTGACACGGTGGAGTGCGGTTAGTGCTCGGCACCCTCTCTGTAGTCTTCAGGCGAGCCTACCTTAGTTTCAGCAACAATACCATTGAGTAGTGAGGACGTGGCTGCTCATTGGGATATAACATGGACTGAACATACAGTACCGGAGAGTAGAATACTATCTGCATAGAGCTGGTTCGTGGTACGTTAAGTGGAGATACAAATGAACGATCCTTATCCTAACATCATCAGGGCTACAATGGTATTCCCAACGAGAGGATTGTATGGCTGTCGCCCTTAATGGTTTTAACATGAACTTTGTTGAAATTTCTACGAGTTCGATTTCTACACAAGAGTTGTTGAGCATTACCAGGAACAAGCCATGAGATGTGAAAATTCAACGAGGATGTTGTGTTACATGGACGTTTCTAAGTACTTCACATGGGTGAGGTACGGAATTGTACCCTTCGAGGGCTACGGCTTTTGACCTGCAGGATTTTTTCGAAGTTATGGGACAGTGCATTCGGCCAACGATGGGGGGTGGAGGGATGGTCCATATGAAGGAATGCCGGAAGGTTCTTTCACCCTTAAAATGACCTTTAACAGGCCTATACCATCCTTGTTACGATGATCGGTTGATAGAAACACAGGTTTATGTGTACTATGCTGGGCAACGGAAAACATGTCGTCTTATGTAGCTCTTATGAGCAATGGCCTGCCCCGTGTTCCTAGGAGGCGGCCCGCTTCTCGAATTCTTCGTCACTCCAATGTGTGATTCAACAGTCGTGTAATTTGGTGCTGGCTCTGGATGCCGCCGGGAGGGGCCGGAGGAAATGACCTCTGGAGCGAAGAGGTCGACCGGGAGGTGGCGGCGGCGGTGACTTGTGTCACTCTCCCAGGGGCGTCGGGGGAGTTGAAGGTGGACATTATCTGAGGCGACTTTCGTCCAGTGAAGCTTCAACCAAGGATGGGTTAATTGCATGATGTGATCAAGGATTTTTGAATGAGGAGGAACCCTGTGCAAAAAGGTGTCCTCCGTTCATGTGAAGCTGAAACTTTGGAGGGACAACAATTTGATGAGGTAGACTTGAGTAAGGATTGGGCGGGAGCATTTGTGGTGCGCGAGGTACACCAGGAGGATTTGTCTGAGGGTGTATGTGTGTAATTGGTGGAGTTCTAGGAAAAACGCAACTGCGGATCAGAGATAGATGAGGTTCATTACCCCGGGGCAGAGGCCGGGGAAGAAGTCATGGGCAGCGGTTGTGGAGCCAGAGGACACATAGTGGTAGAGGTGTGCCTGAAGTGGCAAATTGGAAAGGGAGGGGGAGGTGATGCACAGGAAAACTCGTAGTGGCAAGGAACCACGTAATATGAAAAGTGCAGTGGGTAAATCCCAGAGGCAATAGGGGAAAGCCGCCCTTCTGTAATTTTTCAGATATGTGTCACGCTTAAATGTTAAATGGACTTAAGTCTGAGGTCAAGGAAAGGTTGGTTTGGAGTGGTTTTTAAGGCGGTTTTGATGTTGACATATGCTTTTTGCAAGAGCATAATCAAAGGCTGTGTAGTGTGTTGAGGGTGAAAGGATATCGGATGTATGTAACCAGTGGTTTGCAATTGAAAGGTGGGGTAGCAGTGTTGCGGTAAAGGAGACCAGCCCCTTGCGTGTCATCCGGTTGGGAAGAGGGGGGGGGGTGATCGTGAGGGGGGATGGCGTCTGGGTGAGAGTCTCGAGTTAGTTTCGTGGGAGTTTACATGCCAGCACTATAGTAATATAGGGTAAAAGTAGATTTTGTAGAGAGGTGTATTGCTGTATCATTGAGAGGTTTGCCTGCTATAACAGTAATAGGAGGTGATTGGAATTGTGTGATTAGGGAGTGGTGATGTCGAACCGAAGAGGGGGGGGTTGTGTGCTGAGTGTGCTGAGGATTGTATTGCGTAGATAATGGGGTTGTTGATGTGGTGGGGAAGGGGGGGTTACTAGTGGAGGCATACGTTCGTCCGTAGGGGATATGAAGCGCGATTAGACGAATTTATATTAAGCAGGGTATTAGATGTTGTGAGGGTGCAAACCTCGATGTGGGGTTTCTGGTTTACATAACTCAAAATGAATAGCCAAGTTTAACTCATCACTGCTGTGTACTAATAATGTCACAGAGGCTATCATAATGAACATAGTAGCAGCACACTGCCTGATGTATTTATTTTTGTTAATTTACAAATAAAATAAAATATGTTGTGTACATTAGTGAAGCGGGCAGGGCTTATGGGGGTTTCACATTTATCATGATTACCATCTTAAATTTTTTAAGAGTGGAGCGGGGAACAGCGGAAGCCTCACTCATATCACCAGAGTTCCAGCAAGCAGGTTGCTATGTGACTAAGACCCGTGTCAGGAAACTCGAGTGCTGTTTCTAATGGAATGATCCACCCACCACCAGACCGACACCACCACCACGAATACCACCACCATCACCTACCCCACAACCACCACCACGGACTACCACCTACAACACCACCACCTCGGACACCACCACCATGACTACCACCACCACCTACACCACCGACACACCACCACGACTACCACCGACACCACCCACCACACGACTACCACCGACACCACCACCACGACGAACACCACCGGCACCACCACCACACGACTTCACCGGCACCACCTACACCACAACAGTTGCACACCACCACCACGACTACCACCAACACGACTACCACCGGCACCACCTACACCACAACCACCCACCACCACCTCGGACTACCACCAACCACGAATACCACCACCACGACAACCACGCACCACGATACCTCCACCACCGGGTCACACAATACCCACCACCACATCACCTACACCCAACAACCATCCACGACTACCACCACCACGACTACCACCACGCACCACCCACCAACCACCACCTACAACCACCACGACACCACACCACGACTACCACCACCACCTACAACCACTAACCACCACCACCACCACCACCACACACAACCACCACCAGCACCTACACCATTGTTACAAAAAAACGCGATTCTAAAAGCTTAGAGATTTTCACAGTGAATACTAGAAAGTACTGCCCTTCTAGCATCCAGCTGTTACTGGGTTTTCGTAAACATTAGTCAGTATCATGGTCCAATTAATCCATTAGAATTTCAATAAGAATTATTAGTGCTTCAGGATTTACAACTGGTAGGCTACTAACTATCGAAATTAAAAATTTTAATAAATTTATTAATAATTAAGTTTCTAGGCGTATATCAAATTAAAATTATATCAATATCAACAAAATAAGGAAAAATCACTTCTCTCGTGTACAATATATGGCTGAAAGCACTAAATTACATTTATAAGTACTTAAGTACGTCTGGTACATTAACATTTAATAAGTTATTACAAATATGTACAAGTAAGTTTGTGGGTATGTGTAAGTGCTATTAAGTTTATTTATTTATTTATTTATTTTATTTCCAATTTGTGCAACATACAGAGGTACAAAAAAAAAAAATACAGATGTGAGCAGTATGCCAAAGCAACTTATACTATGCATAGCCATTAAGGGCTGGCTTAAAAATTAATTAAGATTAACTAAGCAATGTTATTATTATTATAATAAAAAAGAAGCGCTAACCACAAGGACTATACAGCGCTGCCTACTAAGTCAATGATGAAATCAGTGATAAAACATTAATGTAAACATATAAACTTTAAGCCACAAGTGTTCGCTATGTCTCAAGGACCTCGACTAGACTTAATAGTTGACTGACAAAGTTCTCTCATAAACTAATTCTTGACCAACTGGCAAATCAGGACAGTCTGCTTCAAACATAAAAACGTACTGTTAAGACCAACAGCAATATCAACAAGCAACTGCGACACAAATCAGGATCAAGGAGATAAATATAACGACACTAAGTAGGAACATAGCAGATCCTCCACAAAAGTCACAAAAACTCCATACCTACCCCTGAATCTAAGTTCAGCATAAGAAAATCCCCGACTGTGAACAGTACACAGATACCAGTAAAAGTTAGGTCAGAAAGCTACAGCTCAGGATTTGAGTTGCTCAGAGTTTCTATGCGACAACAACTCAGTACAAACATCGAAAATCACTAAGGTCCTATACAGTGTTCGGTGAACATGAGTCCCACAGAACCTACAACAATAATGAGACAGAGACGATCTTCCAACAATGTGCCAATAAGGAGATTTAGGCTTGTTTGTCTAGAATACATCCAACACACCAAGAGGTCTAGACCAGACTGAAAATACTTCAGGTGTGTGTGAACACCCCCCCTCTATCACGTGATAGCTCTGTGGACAGTTGCTGCCCAGCAACAGAAAACCGGCCAAGAGTAACGAGCAAAAAGCAAATAATCATACAGTAGTTAGAATAAATCAAGACTTGACTAAGAGCACATATTAATATGTTACATCTACCTAACAAAGTAACTAAGACAAACAATAATATAAAGTCATATATTTACGATTTAGCTATTATCGCAATATAAGCAATATAAAATTATATGAAAAAGATAACATTCATGATACAATATACATCATATACATTGTAACCAATTCAGGGGGTTGCAACACACCCAACAACCACCACCCATTCTGTGGCAGTATACCCTCACAACCTATACTGTGGGCGGTAGTCACCCACAACTATCGTGTGGGCGGTAGTCACCAAACATCCGTCCTGTGGGCGTAGTCACCCAACACCCATCCTGTGGGCGGTAGTCACCCCACACCCACATCTGTGGGCGGTAGTCACCCACACCCATTCTGGTGGGCGGTAGTTCACCCCAGACACATCCTGTGGGTGTAGTCACCCCACACCCATCCTGTGGGCGGAAGTCACCCGCACCCATCCTGTGGGCGGTAGTCACAATTTACCCATTTAAGAAGTCAGGATATTATTGGAAATGCAAAAGAAGGGTTCTTAAGGTATGTGTGGGCTATGGGAGGGCGTGGTTGGGCAATGATGTAGTATGACTTCGTAAGGCTGGGAGGACGGGTTGATTGCATTAGGGTCTAGGGTGAAGGGCTATATGTGAAGCAGAGGTATATTCGGGCAGCGGGGGAAAGGGGGTCTTCGGGTGGGGGAGGGTGATGGGGGATATCCGCAAATGGTGGGGTGCAGGACTTAGGGAGTGTGAAGGGACATGTTGTCGGTTTTATGTTAAAGGTAGCATGTTAAAAAACTCAAGGTAAAACGTTAGTGGGTGAGGGTCGTCGTCAGGAATTAATTGCAAGGGATGGCAGTGTATCCCACATATGATTGGAGAGTGATATGGGTGGAATTTAGTAAATTAAGAATACGGCAAGGGGAGGGAATTAGTATATAGATTTCTATGGGGACGTTAGCATCGAAAGAGGTGCTAAGACGAATGGGTTTTGTGAAAGAGGCGTCATTGCGCTTTTTGTGGGGAAGTTGAGAGGCTTTTCTTGTAGTATATTTTTGTTCTGCTTGGAGGTGGTAAGATTGTGGTGAAGAGGGTCTTCTATTTTATTGGGGGGGGGAAAGATATCAACCCCTTAGGGTTTAATGTTAGATATGGAAGGGGTACCAAAGAGGTGGGAAGGGCTATACTAGATATGTAAATAGTTTGATTACTTGTATGTTTTCTTGGGGGATGAGGGAGGTGGAGGGAACATAGGATAAAAGCCGCGTTGGTGGCGAGGTTTTTCTAGGACGCATGTAGGAACAAACAATTATATGGGGAAGGTGGGTATTAGTTTTCCGGGGATATCGTGGACTCTCTGTTGACGTTTACTCCGTTTGAGTAATGGGGTGAGAGGCAAGGGGTTGGTCTCTTCAGTGGTGCGCCCTCTGGTGTGATTGGAAGGCCTGGTGATGAGTTTGGTTGGTTTGGTTTGCACGGTGGTTGATGTGGGTAAAGTTTAGTTGTAGGGGTATGTAGACCTTATGAATTTTGTTAAATCACAGAGGTCAAAAGTTATGTGATTTTCGGTTTTTTCCCTTATTGTTATAAGGAATCATTTATATAGGAGGTTTATATTTATATGTAAAAATGTTGAGGGGGTATGTCTTATATATTTTTTAATCTGAAGATAGATTTAGCCTTGTCATTACACCTCTTTTTTTTTATTATTGTATTAAATTATGTACATTATGCCAACTTGTACGAAAATATTATAAGTTTTTGATGGGGTTATATATCCCCTTATTTTGTATGAAGGTCCTATTATATTTTGAGGGTTAAATCAGTAACATTAACTTTGTGTATGAGTAGGGGTGTTTGGGGAACTATGTATTCGTATAGTTCTATCATAAATTCTAATATTTAGTTTATTTGCAGAAAGTCATTTAGCGATTTATTTCTATGTATGATTTAGTTTGTTCTTTGAATAAGTGCACATACACGTATGTGTATATGCAATGCAATAAGTATCATATAATGATTGCAGGACTCGTTTCTACATGTCTTATAATGAACACTGACTGTTTTTGTTTGGAAGTTCTGCTGGGTTGGGTTTTTTAGTAGAAATTGTTTTCAATGACCATTCATTAGGGGAAATTAATGTATGTTATTTAGAATGGGGTCTGTACATACGGAGGGGGGGGCGGGTAGAGTGTCAGCTGTGTCGGCCTGGCAATAATGAGTTTGTAAAGAGGGTTTGAAGGTAATGTGGATTAATAAAATATAAAATAACAAAAAAAAAAGTGGAAAAAATAATGCAGATTGTAGGTTTGGGTTTTCCTTGGTTCTAATAATAATGATGATATTGTTATGTTATCTTGTGTAATCTTACTAACATGTTACATTGGATGTAATGTATATGGGATGAGGGACAGTTGTGACAACACAACGTTAATCGTCTGTGTTCATTTAGACAATGGGCATTTATAATTTTGAGTAAGACTGATAATGTGTTCTTTATTTATTTAATGTATTGTGTTGTATTTAAATAAAAATATAAAAAAAAAAAAACACCCTTAGAAACAAGGCAAGAGACATAAACAACTTGCCTGCTTTTCTGTACAAAAAAGCTTCTCAAGTATTGTCACCAATTATTGCAACACTTTTTAACAAATCCATTGAATCATTTACCTTCCCAACAATCCTCAAAATTGCAAGGGTCACTCCGATTCCATAAAGGAGGTGACCAAGCTGACTTGAATAACTATTGACCAATATCTAACTTACCACTGCTCTCTAATAATCTTTGAAAATTAATTCATTAGACCGATCTATTTCCTACCTCGTCTCACACAACACGAACTGATGTACTCCAAATTAATGCACAACACGAACTGATGTACTCCAAATTAATGCACTATTGTATCAGAGACCACTCCACTAACTCCTAAAAGTCATACTTAGTAACAGAACTCAATATGTGTATGCAAATGATGCAAACTTCTTCCACCATCCAATCAACAGTAGGAGTCCCCAAGGAAGTGTCCTTGGACCACTCCTCTTTCTATCTACATCAATGATCTACCGAATGCATCACAACTACTCAAACCCATATTATTTGCAGATGACACGACATACGTCTTCTCACACCCAAACCCAATCATACTTAGCAAACACTGTCAATTACTAATTGCAGAAAATGTCTGCCTGGATGATGACTAATAAACTCTTACCCTGAATATGATAAAACATATTTCATTCAGTTTGGAAACAAATCTACAAATCATCCAATTAACTTTACGCTAAACAGTCATTAGTCACAAGACTCACTAGAGGGAAAATTCCTGGGTATCTCCACCTTGGACAGTAGCCTTAAGTTCCAGACACACATACAACAAATCCACCAAGAAAATCTCAAAGCTAAGGTATAGTTCCACAATCAGCTCTCCTGGCACTGTCCATTCACTATATACCCTTATCTCACTATGGAATTTGAGCATGGGGATCAACAACATTTAATCACCTAAAACCCCTAAAAACCCAGCAAAAGGCAGCAGGTAAGAATGATAAATTCCCACTCCCGCCAGCATTGCTCCACCAATTTCACAAAAGTCTGAATGTGCTCACCATTAAGCACATCCTACTTATTATGTGTCTACTACATACACAGAACAATACACCAAATATTAAAACCCTCCACTCAAACTCTCCTCACCAACCTTAGCAGGTCACGTGACCATAAACACAGGGACACAGATCTCTTTTTGATGTTTTTATACCTGTGTCCATATTCACACTGTGTAATAAAAACTCTATGCAATAAAGGACCCCAAAAATATGGAAACTCATTACCAGAATATACTAAAGTAACCTGGTCAGCACAAATAAAATTTAAAATCTTGTCAACAGATCACTTAATCACCCTAGACTAAATGCCTAAATATCAGTAACACATACTCACTAATGTATTCAACCATCATTTAATTAAACAGTTACTTAGAACCTGTTATTCATTGGTGGTCAGGGCCAAATATAATTAATCATTGCCCTTTCACAATAAGCATTTTTGGGGGAAAAAGATATGAATATATTTTTGTCTTATATAATGAGATTTCACTTATAATTATTAATCTACTGTTACAACTATGATATAATCCTTAGTGTTAAGTAGTCTGTAATTCAATAATGTTAAGTCGGTCCATAATGCCATAGGCATAAAAGAGGCTCTTTGTATTACATCCCCACTATTGTAAATACAAAATCTCCAATGTACTATTGCAGACATCAGTTAATAATTAAATTAAAAAAAGGGGAATACCCAATAGACCCTGGCTATTCTTTTCAAGAAGGCACTGGACAGACACCTAGAGTCAGTACCTGACCATCCGGCTTGCGTGTGGCCAACAGTAACAGCCTGGTTGATCAGGCCCTGATCCACCGCGAGGCTTCGCCACGGACCCGGCCGCAGGAGCGTTGACCCCCAAAACCCTGTTTGGGTATACTCCAGGTAAGAGACACCAAGTTTGAAGCCAAACTGAAGAGGCATTCTCTTATTATCTTAGAGAAACCAATATCCAGCACATTAGTTTGAAACTACACCAAAGTTGTACCGTCAAGTTAACAGTGATGAAGTCCACCAGATGAAGCACTCAAGTATTATGGCATTGAAAATTATATTTAAATATTTCCCAATTTTTATATATATAAAAAAAACAAACAAATTAGGGCCTTCAACAAGCCAAAAAAAATCATCTTTTTGTCTAAGTAAGACTGACCAGCGTTTAAGGCTTATATATGTAAGTAATTTAAGTTTTGTTTAAGCTTTAAGTACATACTGTATCAACTGAATATTTTCACACTGTCTTGAGGACAAACAGATGTTAACGGGCTCATATTAAGTACATTATGTAGATTTAACCTGCTGTCAACCTTGTAGCTTCTTTCAGAGAAATAAATCTTGAAAAATAAAATTAGCACATTAAATTTACACAACCTAAACCAAGGGTAAAAGCTTGCTCTGAGGAAAAACACATCAGCACTAAAGTTTGAAGCAACCAGAAGATGATATTCTCCAGATATTGCATAGAATCCAAACAAAATTTGTAACTACGGCAGCCTGTTAAAAAAAAAAATCACCTATTTCATAGGATGTCTTATCAATTATCGATTGGATTCAGTTTAGAAATTGTTTTCATATTACTCAGGTGAAGTGGGGAAAAACCTTTATGGGTCATAAGTGCGTTCAGAGTCTATCCACGGAAAGGGGAAGATAAATCGACTTGCCTGTATCACGAGGAACATACCTCAGTTATTTAATGCGAAAATATTACTGTACCATTTCAAGATTAAAAGTGACAGAATGACACCTACACTCTCCATTAACAAATTACAACCTTCTTGTAAGAAAGGGACATCAGTGTTGGGAAATTTTTAAACCCAGTGAGAAGCAGCTTTCTCAAGTTATCGCCTTGAGGACGAGAAATTCTCTCCCTGGTTTTAGGTCACAATAGAGTTGAAAAAATGAAGGGATCAGAAAAGCATTCTGAAGTTTATACACGAAAGCGCTTCGAGGCAGTTAGTGGAAGACAAGAACACTACCAAACAATGTGGCGGCTCTGACATAAAGTCCTATAGTATTTAAGGGTTTATTAAACTTGTAACAATTAATAACACTATAAAAATGCGCATTGTCCTCTTCGCTTCCGGGCCGAGTGGACGTGCTGCGCAGGCGCTCCCGATTTCAGTTGATTTCTGCCGCAGTTTACCTGTTTTGAGCAATCAAAATGGCGGACGGACATGGACGCAGGGTGAATACTGTCTGTGTGGTGCTGGTACGTGGTGCCCTGAGTAGTTCTACAATGCAGGTGCTGCTGCCAAGTATTATCCGCATGTATATGGCATCCCGAACGAAGAGTTTGTATGGTGTAGCAGTGAAGGAGGTACAGGATCTTCATCAAGTTCAAGAGTGCTGGGTTTTACTCCAGCATGTCGACGCGTTTCAAGAAAAGAGGATGACCGTTAATTCTGCAGTGGAGGGTCTGCTACATGACGTACCAGCTATGTAACGGGGTAAAGGTGAGAAATGTCCCCTTTGAGCTTGGAATATGATGTTGTGGAGGTATTCCGTAAGGTTATGGCAAGATCCTTCGGCACAGTTGGGGAGTGTGGAAGGATGGGCCTTATATGGGGTGCCAGAAGGGTTTTCACATTGAAGATGACATTGAGGCATCCTATACCATGTATGTTCTGATGGAAGGAGTTCAGAACACAGGTTTATGTATATTATGCAGGACAGCGTCGGACATGTAGGCTGTGCGGGTCTTATGACCATATGGCGGCCAATGTCATCAAAGGCAAGGGACGGAGGGGAAAAGGTGCCAACAACTGTGGGAACGACTGCTGCCCTCCTTGGCAACCTGCGACAGGTGAAGCTGCAAAACAGGCGTCTGGGAAGTTGGAGTGAAGAGTAGACCAGAAGCGGAGTCGGAGTGGGAGCGTGCGACACGTTACTGTGGGAACTGTGTCTGGAGCGACCATCTACGGATGAGAAGTTGACAGAAGTGACTTACAACAGGATGGTCTGCTGGACGAGGTCTTGAAAGACTTCTTGGGGGAGGTGGAAACTGTCAGGAAGGGAGAAGGACGGGAGGACGGGTGTAATTGGAGGGGTAGCAGCTGCACAAAAGTGTGAGATACACCTTGTGCAATGAGAGTAAGCAGCACATGGTGGGAGGTTGGAGGTGCACCAGGAGGACATGGATGGCTGAAGGCAAACGTGTGGAGGTGGCACAAGTAAGCGATCAGCTGGGGACGTCTGATATCGAAGATGTCTTAACGCCAGGCAGAGATCTGGAAGAAACCTGGAAGACTGGGCTAGAGCTACCGGGGAATGTGGCACCGGTTCTGTGGTGCTGCAAGGGTCGATGGAAAAGGGGGCGAAACGGAGGTTGGATAGACCAAGTGACAAACGTGGATATAGTCCAACAACCAAGTCTTTCAAGCAACCTTCAAAAGCGGCGGGGAAAGCCGCCTTTATTGTAAATAATTCAAAGTTGGTCACCATTAATGTTACTGCCCTGAGAGCTGAGATTATAGAGAGTGTTGGAGGAATGGTTTTTAAGGAGGTTTGATGTGGATATTATGTTTCATACAGAACATAATTACAGTTTGGATGTGAGTTTGCGCTTGAAGGGTTATAAGTTATATGTGAGTGGATCGGTGAGGTTAAAAGGGGGGTGTGCTGTGGCTTGTGGAAGGAAACCAGTCCCTTGCGTGTGTTGGGGTGGGAGGGGGTGGGGGAGGGAAGGGTGGTGGGGTAGAGGGAGGTGGGGTGAGACAAGGGTTTGGTTTTTAGGGAGTATACATGCCGGCGGATGGAAATGCAGCAGTAAGGTAACTTTCGTGAGGGATGTTTTGCCTTTTTAATTTGAGGGGATTTGCTTTGTTACTGTGATAGGAGGGAAGATTGTGAATTGTGTCATACGACAGGGTTGATGTGGAACCGAGGGGGGCGGCGGTTGGGTGTTGGGTTTTTACGCAATGTGTTTGGGGATGTGGGAGTTTTAGATGAGTGGGGAGGGGTGGTTGGAGGAATTGAGTATAACATTTGTACGTAGGGGTTTATGCTGCACGTCTGGTAGGCTCTATGCTACGGAGGCAATAAGGGAGGGGGGGTGAAGTTCTGGGAGTTAGGGCCTTCGATGTGGGGTTTTCGCACCACAGGGCGGTTATTGCGATCTTGATTGGGGAAGGGTATGGTTAGGGATACACACTGGTTATTGGAAATTAAATGCGAGACTTGTGAAGGGGGGAGGGGGTGGAATGAGGCCTTTGGGATTGGTGGCACTCTTTTTTGGGATCAAGGGATGTGGGGGTCGTGTGTCTCGGAATGTGGGAGAAGCGAGCTAAGCCGGGTATTGCTGGATCTTTAAAAATAGGGGACGGGAAAGAGGCCAGGTGGGGTATGGGTTACTGAATTATTGGAATGTCAGCTGACGAGTGTTATGAGGAGGAAGTGGGGACAAGCAGTATGGGACCGTGGGCAAACTTAGAGTAGACTGGGGAGATACACAAATGACAGATTTGATGCTGTGCGTGTGAGGGCAGGATTGGAGGCTGTATTGTGGGGGGATAAAACCTTCGGGAAGTGTTTTAGACGTTTTAGGGTAAGGCAGAAGGAGTCAAACTATTTATGCAATTAGGGTAGTGAGGGTATGGGTGGATATCATAAGGGACAGGTGCTTAATACTACAGAAGGCATGAGTATTATATGATTTCTGGTTTCGAGAGAAAGGAGAAAGGGGGGGGAGGGGCGATGCTTTTGAGGAATGTTGGAGGGGGGGTGTGGGTTAGGGCAGAAAGAAGTGGAGGGGATGGAGATGGGAGGAGCGAGTAGGTGTGGGGGAAGTTCGAGAGGCAGGGTTTCAACATGAGTACTGAAAAGCGCCGGGCATCGATGGGATGTCAAATGTTTTTTACAGGTTAATTGGGAGCATATTAAGACTTGTCTGGGTGGAGGTCATGAATTGATTTGCTGCGGGAGGGCAAGATAAGTCAGACCACAAAGTATTGGATGTGGTGGTGTTGGTTCGGAAAAAGCAAGTGGGGAAGTGTTTTAAGTGCATATAGAGCTATATCCACTAATTGTGTTTGACTACAAGATTTTTTGCAAAGATATTAGGTAATAGGTTGAAGAAGGTAATTGGTGCGGTTGTACATTTTTAATATAAGAAAAAAAAAAATACGGGACAGATGGGTATACCGCGACGAATGTATGAGAGTTGGGCATGGGCGCATAGGGACTTTTTGGAGGAGTTGCGAGGGGGGAGGAACTTTTGGGTATTGATTGGGAGACATGCATATGACTGTGTGATAGAAATTTTTGAGGGCTTGTTTGTTGCGTCTGGGGTTTGGACTGGAGTGGCAAGGTGGGTTGATACGCTATACTCAGCGGGCTATGGTACGGGTCCAAGTAATGGCTGATATGGGAAGGCTGGTTTAAAATGGAGAGGGGGATTACGGCAGGGGTGCCCTCTTTCACAAATTCTGTTTGCGTGCATGCAACATCCGTTTATGGGCTCGTTGAGGGGGTGGGAGCTTTAAATGGGAGAGGGAAGGGCGCTCAGGCATTGTGGGGTATGTGGATGATACCACTTTCCTGATAGAAGGGGTGGAGGAATTGCGTATGGTGGGGGTGGGTGTTGGGGATTTTTGGGGGGGAGGTGTAGGGAATGAGAGTAAATAGGGCGAAATCGTGTTTAATGGAGGTGGTGCTTGGTGTGGGGCGGGCTTGGGGTTTTTTTGTTTTGGAGTTTTTTGTTTTGGGTGGGCAGTGGTGGATTAATTTGAAGATTTGTGGAGTTTTAGTACATGGCGTATGCGCAGGAGGCTAGGAGGTAAATTCAGAGAGGGTAGTGGAGAAACGTAGTGAGTAGATTACGGGTTTACGGGCGGGAGATGTCACATTACAGCGAGGGCGGTAATAGTTAATTCGCTGGTTTACAGTAAGGTTTGGGGTATAGCAGAAGTGTATTCCTTTGAGAAACACAGGAACGTTCAAGAAATACAGAGACGTGCTCTACGTTATGTTTGGGTTTTGGGAGAGCATGGGCTGAGCAAGGGAAGTGGTGATGTCGAATGTACGCAGAGGGGGTGTGGGTCTTTGAGCACTGGGCGGGGTGAAGCGTATATATGTAAAAACAGTCATTCGTTAGGGTGGAGGGGGAAAGGAGGGGTAAGAGTGGGGAAGTGATGGGGGGATGTGCGGAGATGGTGGGGAGGTAAAGAGTTTAATTGAATGTGGGATATGCTGAGGGTTTGTTATTGGTTAAAGATGTGTGCGACTTAAAGTGGGCGTTTGGTATCATTAAGTGGGAGGAAGGAAATCTGCAGGGCGTATCGGTCTATCCTTTGTATTGATTGGCGGGACGATATGGGAAGATCTGGAGGCTCAGGTTAATGCCTAGGGTACGTGAGTGGTATACAGATCATGATGGGGATCCTAGCTTCAAAAGCAGTTTTGGTTTAATGGGTTTGGTGAGGGAACCGTCCTGCAGTCAGTGTGGTGAGCGGAAACGGCATTTCATGCAGTTTTATTTTTGTGAAGAATGAGGAGGTACGGATGTGGTTGGCGAGGGTTTTTCGTCTGTTAGGTGGGGGTAATGTAGAGACCCTGCGAGCTTTAACATTAGAGGTAAAGGGGTATCACGGGAGGTATAAAAAGGCGATTATGTATGTGGTAGTGGATTTTCTGTATATTTCTTGGGGAATGAGAGATGCTGGGGGTATGATTCGAATAAGGCAATAGCCAGCGCGTATTAAGGACTGCTCGTTGGGAACAAACTTATTTATGGGAGTCAGTGGGGAGCTTGTTTTCCAGAGAACTACAGATAGATTACAGTAGTCGGTCTCCAGCAATTGGTACAGTGATAAACCATGTAGGGGATGGTATTCTTTGGAGTCTGGTTTTCAGGGGTTTTCAGTGGTGGTGGGCGTATATGGGAATGGTTTTAGCGAATGACAAGGGTGGATGGTATGTAGTGTAATGGGATTATGGTTGGGTGGAAATAGTCTGATTCCGGTTGGTTGTAGATGGAACAAGTAAAACTGTGATGACACGTGTGAATTGCTTTGAGGTATGGAGGTGAAAGTGTGTGAATGTAGTGTTGTGTTAAGTAAATGTATTATTAGATAGGAAAAACCCCCCGGTGTGTGGCGTTATTATGAGGAATCAAGATATGTTAGGTAAAAAATGATGTTCGGGTTAATTTAACTTTCTGGCTTAGATCATAAATATATCAGATGCACGATTTGTGGTTCTTAAATTTTCATGTACAGTAATTTGTGTTTTTTTTTTTTGAGTGGTGGAGACACTTCTGTGTCAAATTAGTAAATGTATCATCTGATGGTGATTGGTAAAAGTTTGTATATATTGCCACAAACAAATTACGAATAACAAATGGTTGTTTGTTTCTGTGTACACAGTTTTATATATAATATTTAAATTTGTATTCACTTAGCTTGTTTTTTAATTTTTGTGTTATGGTTCAACGTTCCAGGGGTGCAGGGATGGCACAAGAACACCTGGGTGTTCAAGTGTGAAGTAATGGTGCAACGTGTTAGTTGGTGCAAGGGATGGCACAAGAACACCTGGGTGTTCAAGTGTGAATTTAATGGTGCAACGTTTAGTTGGTGCAGGGATGAACAAGAACACCTGGGGTTCAAGTGTTGAATGGCTTGGGGTGCTATGGAGGTGCATGTGTGTAAAATGTAAGTGTGTGGTGTATGAATGTTATTTTCTCAACGATAAGAAAGCTCCCTGTGTTTGGAGTTATTATGAGGAAAACATGTACAATGTAAAGTCAAACTGGTGACTTGGGTTAATTTATCTTTATGGCTGAGTTCATTAATATATCAGAATAAACAATAGTTTGTGGTTATTAAACAACTCTCATGTAAAGTAAATTTCTGTTTTTTTTTTTTTTTTTTTTTTTTTTTTTTTTTTTTTTTTTTTTTTTTTTTTTTTTTATTAGGGAAATATAATAATGTACATCTTGAGGGGTGGTGATACTCTCATTGTTCAAAAATAGCAATGTAAATTTGGATGAACTCTAGTAAAAGTTTATATATATATCCCAGTCTGTGGTGATATTAGTTTCTTTGCTTCGGGGTGAGGGGAGATTTAGTAAAATTTTTCTGCAGGATCAGATGTATCAAAATAAACGGTAATCGTGACAAGTGGTATGGAAAGTAAATTAACAGTGTTACAGGATCAGTTAAGTTCATTTGTAAGGATTTCTGTATGAAGGATATTAAATAACAAAGTGGAAAAAATAATGCTGATTGTAGTTTTGGGGTCATCTTTGGCTATAATAATAATAATGATGAATATTTGTCATCTTGTTGAATCTTAACTTAACATAGTAACATGGGGAAAATATAATGTATGGAGGATGAGGGGACAGTTGTGGCAACACAACGTTAATCGTCTGTGTTCCATTTTAGACAATGAAATTTGTAATTTTGTGTTAAGAACTGTACTGTGTTCTTTTATCTATTTAATGTATGTGTGGTTTTAAATAAAAGAAAAAAAAAAAAAAAAAAAAAAAATGCGAGTTTTCATATTTTCTTAAATTTCTTTTTGTTGCCGTTTTGTTTATTAAGGAATCTTACAATCTTATAGCAGTTTTAATATTTTTATTATGCACCCATTCCCCATCCTGTGGGTGGTAGTAAGAGTATAACACGGAGGTACACAATGGGTCAGGGACTGGACCGCAAAGTTTTTGATAGCTGAACAAGTTACAACATGGTAATGAACTGTTGACATGGTTTTCATTTGGAATAATTCCCACTTTCAGTTATTCATGAAGGACATTAATTTAAGGCACAACAGTAAATATTAGTGTAGTGTATTAGTGGTTTTGAATGATTTACATTACCTTATATTTCAACAAAGAGTATGGTCAAATTTAAACAAGTTTATTGGTTATAAGTTGTAATAATGTTGGTAGAATTACCGACATTATGTAAAGTAAAAGGACCAAGTGCAACTAATGTGCATTATATTTGTGGCAACGTTTCGCTCTTCAGGAGGCTTTATCAAGCCATTTCGAGCTTGATAAAAGCTCACTGGCAGAGCGAAATGTTGCCACAATAATGTCACTTTAGTTGCACGTGTGTCCTTTTACTTTGGTTAATAGTTAGTACAGTGGGTAAAGTCATGGTATATTTCCAGAATGGTTGGTAACATGTCCATGTGGGTAAAATACCTTGGCATTTCTTGAACATCTGTGAGTGGAGTTGTTCTTGAATTCATTAATTTTATCGCATTTCAGCACATAATGACGCAAGGTGGTGGGCAGTGGACCATATGATAAAGTGTACATTTTAGTTATGTGTACATCAGCTGGTGATGCACACTGCAGAGATAATGGTAACTCAGCCACAGGCCTGGCAGTAGTGACATCCAAGAGTCTTGCTTAATTTTGTTGGAATGCACTATAAAATGTATCTCCTGTATGATGAATGATGATAGGTGAACTGACTTGTGCTAATTCTCCATGTGTTTCAAGGTCATGAAGTTTAAAGTTCTTTTTATGACTGTCCTGAAAACTAATATTGGACAGCAAAATTGTTCTGTAATCCTTTGAGTGCAGTGCTATACCAATTTATCATTTCTATCATGCATTTGAAAGACCAATAAAAGATGAAATCACGGGTACTCCACTGTCTACATCCTACCACACTTGTGCTTGGTTTCTGACACAATTTAAGTTTACCTGTTTTCATTATGCACCCCACATAACATCCTGTGGGCGGCAGTCAAAGGAGTACAGAGGTACATAATGGGTCAAGGGACTGGGCCTCAGAGTTTTGATAGCTGGAACAAGTTACAGTGGTAATGAATATTTATATGTTTATATCCGGTCACAATCGTTATGAGTTTATTTATTTGCAGACTCAGTGGTAATGTTTTATTTACAGTGAGCGGAAGCAGGTATTTTTCCAAAATGGTTTGGTATATATCACGGTGGATAAAATACTTTGACATATCATGAACACTTCTGAGTGAGGTTGTCTCTGGACGTCGTTAATTTTATCGCATTTCCGTACTATGACGCAAGGGGTGACAATTGTCTATCTGGACAAGTTTACATTTCGTTGCATGCCATCAATGACCACTCATTGGAGTTAAGAGCATTTATGGATGGGATAGAGAATAAGTTACAGTTTTAAGATGTCAATCTTAGATACATGGACGCATTTGGAGTGCAGATATTAGCGAATGGTTTCAGTTTGAAGGGAAGACACCGAAGTGTTATGCTAGCTCTTGAAATTTATATGTGAGCCGTCACTGGCACTACCAGATATACCAGTGCTTTAATTTTGTGTTTTAAACAGTCAAAGTATATAATTTTTTATCCAGACTTGGCGAATTGGCCTTTACAAAAATACTCCAATTAAGACTATACCAATATCTTAGTGTTTGGAAGCCAACAGAAGTGGCATTCTTTAGGTATTACATGGAAACTCCTTATCTAAATAAAATTAAGTAATTTCAAATTTACATAACTCAAAATGAATAGCCAAGTTTAACTCATCACTGCTGTGTACTAATAATGTCACAGAGGCTATCATAATGAACATAGTAGCAGCACACTGCCTGATGTATTTATTTTTGTTAATTTACAAATAAAATAAAATATGTTGTGTACATTAGTGAAGCGGGCAGGGCTTATGGGGGTTTCACATTTATCATGATTACCATCTTAAATTTTTTAAGAGTGGAGCGGGGAACAGCGGAAGCCTCACTCATATCACCAGAGTTCCAGCAAGCAGGTTGCTATGTGACTAAGACCCGTGTCAGGAAACTCGAGTGCTGTTTCTAATGGAATGATCCACCCACCACCAGACCGACACCACCACCACGAATACCACCACCATCACCTACCCCACAACCACCACCACGGACTACCACCTACAACACCACCACCTCGGACACCACCACCATGACTACCACCACCACCTACACCACCGACACACCACCACGACTACCACCGACACCACCCACCACACGACTACCACCGACACCACCACCACGACGAACACCACCGGCACCACCACCACACGACTTCACCGGCACCACCTACACCACAACAGTTGCACACCACCACCACGACTACCACCAACACGACTACCACCGGCACCACCTACACCACAACCACCCACCACCACCTCGGACTACCACCAACCACGAATACCACCACCACGACAACCACGCACCACGATACCTCCACCACCGGGTCACACAATACCCACCACCACATCACCTACACCCAACAACCATCCACGACTACCACCACCACGACTACCACCACGCACCACCCACCAACCACCACCTACAACCACCACGACACCACACCACGACTACCACCACCACCTACAACCACTAACCACCACCACCACCACCACCACACACAACCACCACCAGCACCTACACCATTGTTACAAAAAAACGCGATTCTAAAAGCTTAGAGATTTTCACAGTGAATACTAGAAAGTACTGCCCTTCTAGCATCCAGCTGTTACTGGGTTTTCGTAAACATTAGTCAGTATCATGGTCCAATTAATCCATTAGAATTTCAATAAGAATTATTAGTGCTTCAGGATTTACAACTGGTAGGCTACTAACTATCGAAATTAAAAATTTTAATAAATTTATTAATAATTAAGTTTCTAGGCGTATATCAAATTAAAATTATATCAATATCAACAAAATAAGGAAAAATCACTTCTCTCGTGTACAATATATGGCTGAAAGCACTAAATTACATTTATAAGTACTTAAGTACGTCTGGTACATTAACATTTAATAAGTTATTACAAATATGTACAAGTAAGTTTGTGGGTATGTGTAAGTGCTATTAAGTTTATTTATTTATTTATTTATTTTATTTCCAATTTGTGCAACATACAGAGGTACAAAAAAAAAAAATACAGATGTGAGCAGTATGCCAAAGCAACTTATACTATGCATAGCCATTAAGGGCTGGCTTAAAAATTAATTAAGATTAACTAAGCAATGTTATTATTATTATAATAAAAAAGAAGCGCTAACCACAAGGACTATACAGCGCTGCCTACTAAGTCAATGATGAAATCAGTGATAAAACATTAATGTAAACATATAAACTTTAAGCCACAAGTGTTCGCTATGTCTCAAGGACCTCGACTAGACTTAATAGTTGACTGACAAAGTTCTCTCATAAACTAATTCTTGACCAACTGGCAAATCAGGACAGTCTGCTTCAAACATAAAAACGTACTGTTAAGACCAACAGCAATATCAACAAGCAACTGCGACACAAATCAGGATCAAGGAGATAAATATAACGACACTAAGTAGGAACATAGCAGATCCTCCACAAAAGTCACAAAAACTCCATACCTACCCCTGAATCTAAGTTCAGCATAAGAAAATCCCCGACTGTGAACAGTACACAGATACCAGTAAAAGTTAGGTCAGAAAGCTACAGCTCAGGATTTGAGTTGCTCAGAGTTTCTATGCGACAACAACTCAGTACAAACATCGAAAATCACTAAGGTCCTATACAGTGTTCGGTGAACATGAGTCCCACAGAACCTACAACAATAATGAGACAGAGACGATCTTCCAACAATGTGCCAATAAGGAGATTTAGGCTTGTTTGTCTAGAATACATCCAACACACCAAGAGGTCTAGACCAGACTGAAAATACTTCAGGTGTGTGTGAACACCCCCCCTCTATCACGTGATAGCTCTGTGGACAGTTGCTGCCCAGCAACAGAAAACCGGCCAAGAGTAACGAGCAAAAAGCAAATAATCATACAGTAGTTAGAATAAATCAAGACTTGACTAAGAGCACATATTAATATGTTACATCTACCTAACAAAGTAACTAAGACAAACAATAATATAAAGTCATATATTTACGATTTAGCTATTATCGCAAATATAAGCAATATAAAATTATATGAAAAGATAACATTCATTATTACATATTACATCATATACATTGTAACCCATTCAGGGGTTGCAACACACCACAACACACACACCCATTCTGGTGGCAGTACTCACCCTCACAACCATACTGTGGGCGGTAGTCACCCCACAACTATCCTGTGGGCGGTAGTCACCCACACCCGTCCTGTGGGCGGTAGTCACCCCACACCATCCTGTGGGCGGTAGTCACCCCACACCCATCCTGTGGGCGGTAGTCACCCACACCCATTCTGTGGGCGGTAGTCACCCCAGACACATCCTGTGGGCTGTAGTCACCCCACACCCATCCTGTGGGCGGAAGTCACCCGCACCCATCCTGTGGGCGGTAGTCACCTCACACCATCCTGTGGGCGGTAGTCACCCACACACCTATCCTGTGGGCGGTAGTCACCCACACAACCATCCTGTTTGCCGTAGTCACCCACAAACCCATCCTGTGGGCGGTAGACATCCACACACTAATCCTGTGGGTGGTAGTCACCAACACACGCAACCTATAGGGCGGTAGTCACCCACACACCCATCAAGTGGGCGGTTGTCACCCACACACTAGTCCTGTGGGCGGTAGTCACCCACACATCCATCCTGTGGGTGGTAGTCACCCACACACCCATCCTGTGGGTGGTAGTAACCTCACACCCATCCTGTGGGCGGTAGTCACCTCACACCCATCGTGTGGGCGGTAGTCACCCACACACCCATCCTGTGGGCGGTAGTCACCACACACCTATCCTGTGGGCGGTAGTCATCCCATACCCATCCTGTTTGGGGTAGTGACCCCCACACCCATCCTGTGGGCGGTAGCCACCCCACACCCATCCTGAGGGCGGTAGTCAAACACACCCATCCTGTGGGCGGTAGCCACCTCACCCATCCTGAGGGGGTAGTCACCTAAACCCCCATCGTGTGGGCGGTAGCCACCCCTCACCCATCCTGTTGGCAGTAGTCACCTCACCCCACCCTGTGGGCGGTAGCCACCACACACCCATCCTGTGGCCGGTAGTGACCACAAACTCATCTGTGGGCGGTAGTCACCACATACACATCCTGTGGGTGGTAGTCAACACACACCCACCCAAGGGACGGCGGTAGTCCCCCCACACACTATCCTGTGGGCGGTAGTCACCGACACTCCCATCCTGTTGGCGGTAGTCACCACACACCCATCATGTGGGCGGAAGTCACCCCACACCCATCCATTGTGGGAGGTAGTCACTACACCTATCCCGTAGGCGGTAGTCCCCCACACACCCTCCTATGGGCAGTAGTCACTCCACAACCCCCTGTGGGCATATTCACCACACCCCCATCCTATCGGCGGTAGTCACCCACATACCCATCCTGTTGGCGGAACTCACCACACCCCAAATGTTACAAAAACGCGATTCTAAAGCTTTGAGATCTCCAGTGAATTACTAAAAAGGACTGCCCTTCTAGCATCCAGCCTGTTACTGGGTTTTCCGTAACAAGTTGTCAGTATCCTTGTCCAATTATCCATTAAAATTGAGTTTATTCAATAGTGCTTCAGGATTACAACTGGGAGGGTACTAAACTAGAGAAATTAAAATTTAATAAATTTATTAAGTCTAGAGGTATATTATCAAATTAAATTAATCCAGCAATCAAAATAAATCAATCTCTCGAGTTCCCGTATTATTGTGCTGAGTGCACATATCACATTTATGATTCTTAAATACCGTCTGGTACCCTTAACATTTAATAAGATATTACAAATATGTACAAGTAAGTTCGTGTATGGGTGTAAGTGCTCTAAGTAGTTTTCTATGTCTCACGACTCGACTAGACTTAAACAAGTGACTGACAAAGTCAGTTATGCGACACACAACCTCAGTACAATGTCGAAATCACTAAGTCTATACAATGTTCTGTGAACAGTTCTACAGAACTAACAAGAATAATGAGACAGACAATCTGTCCAACCACCAAGCGAGTTAGAGCAGACTGAATATTTTACGAGAGGTGAGGACACTCCCCCCTCTATCAGGTGATAGCCCCGTGGACAGCACGCTCAGAAGCCGGCAGTATAACGAGCGACAAGCGAAATTACCTTAGTTTGACAATCAAGACTTGAACTGAGCACATATTATGTACATCCTAACAACATAAGTCAATAACAATATAACAGTCAAATAATAATATAAAGTCATACATTTACGATTTAGCTATTATCGCAAATATAAGCAATATAAAATTATATGAAAAGATAATATACACTATATATATACATAATAATCATTGTAACCCATTCAGGGGTTGCAACACCCATCCTGTGGGCGGTTGTCACCACACACCCATCCTGAGGAAAGTAGTCACCCACACACCCATCCTGTGGGCAGTAGTCACCCAAACACCGATTCTGTGGGCGATAGTCACAACACACCCCTTCTGTGGACGGTAGTCACCCCACACCCATCCTGTGGGCGGTAGTCACCCACACCCATTCTGTGGGCGGTAGTCACCCCAGACACATCCTGTGGGCTGTAGTCAACCCACACCCATCCTGTGGGCAGAAGTCACCCACACCCATCCTGTGGGCAGTAGTCACCCCACACCCATCCTGTGGGCGGTAGTCACCACACACCTATCCTGTGGGCGGAAGTCACCCACACACTAATCCTGTGGGTGGTAGTCACCCACACACACAACCTATGGGCGGTAGTCATCCACACACCCATCCCTTGGGCAGTAGTCACCCACACACTACTCCTGTGGGCGGTAGTCACCCACACATCCATCCTCAGAGCGTTAGTCACCCACACACCCATCCTGTTGGCAGTAGTAACCTCACACCCATCATGTGGGCGGTAGTCACCTCACACCCATCGTGTGGGTGGTAGTCACCCACACACCCATCCTGTGGGCAGTAGTCACCACACACCTATCCTGTGGGCGGTAGTCATCCCACACCCATCCTGTGGGCAGTAGTCACCCCCACACTCATCCTGCAGGTGGTAGTCACTTACACACCCTTCCTGTGGGCGGTAGCCACCTGTTGCAACCCCTGAATGGGTTGCAATGATTATTATGTATATATATATAATTATTACCTTTTCATTTAATTTTATATTGCTTATATTTGCGATAATACCTAAATCGTAAATGTATTGCTCGATATGTTATTTGACGTAGTTATGTTGTTAGGTAGGATGTAACATCATATGTGCTCAGTTCAAGTCTTGATTGTCTAACTACTGTAATTATCGCTCTTTGCTTGTTTCCCTGCCGGCTTCTTGTTGGGCAGCGACAGCAACCCACGGAGCTATCACGTGATCGAGGGGGGAGGGGGTGTCCTCGCCTCGCCTGAAGTATTCAGTCTGGTCTAGACTCTCTTGGTGGTCAGACAGATTGTCTGTCTCCATGTTTCTTGTTAGTTCTGTAGAACTCTGTTCACAGAACATTGTATAGACTTAGTGATTTTCGACGTTGTACTGAGGTTGTGTGTCTCATAGACACTCTGAGTAACTCAGGTCCTGACCTAATTTGTACTGGTTTCTGTGTATTATCACAGTCGGGGATTTTCTTATGCTGAACTTAGATTCAGTAGTATGGGAGTTTTGTAACTTTTGTGGAGGATCTGCTGATGGTCCCTACTTAGTGTCGTTATATTATCTCCTTTTTCCTGATTCTGTGTCGCAGTTGCTTGTTGTATTGCTATTGGGCTGAGCATTCTTTTTATTGTTCAAGCAGACTGTTCTGATTGACAGCTGGTCAAGAAGTTAGTTTATGTGAGGACTTTGTCAGTCTCTTGTTTAAGTCTAGTCGAGTCGTGAGACATAGCGAACTACTTAGAGCACTTACACGCATACACAAACTTACATATTTGTAATATCTTATTAAATGTTAATGTACCAGACGGTACTTAAGAATTATAAATGTGATATGTGCTTTCAGCACAATAATATTGAACTCGAGAGATGTGATATTATTTTGATAATAATTTCATTTCTCTAGTTAGTAGCCTACCAGTTGTAATCCTGAAGCACTATTGAATCATACTGAATTCTAATGGATAATTGGACAAGGATACTGACTACTTGTTACGAAAACCCAGTAACAGGCTGGATGCTAGAAGGGCAGTCCTTTCTAGTATTCACTGGAGATCTCTACCTGTGGGTGGTAGTCACCCCACACCCAACCTGTGGGCGGTAGTCACCACACCCATCCCGTAGGCGGTAGTCATCCACACACCCATCCTGTGGGCGGTAGCCACCACACACCCATCCTGTGGGTGGTAGTAAACACACACCCATCCAAACGGCGGTAGTCACCCACACACCCATCCTGGGGCGGAAGTCACCCCCACACACAACCTCTGGGCGGTAGTCACCACACCCATCCCGTAGGCGCTAGTCATCCACACACCCATCCTGTGGGCGGTAGTCACTTCACACCCATCCTGTGGGCAGTATTCACCACACACCCATCCTATCGGCGGTAGTCACCCACACACCCATCCTGTGGGCGGAACTCACCACACACCAATCCTGTGGGCGGTTGTCACCACACACCCATCCTGAGGACGGTAGTCACGCACACACACCCATCCTGAGGGCGGTAGTCACCCACACACCCATCCTGTGGGCGGTAGTCACCCAAACACCGATTCTGTGGGCGATAGTCACAACACACCCATCCTGATTGGGGTAGTCACCCACATACCCATCTTGTGGGCGGTAGTCACCCACACACCCATCCTGTGGGCGGTAGTCACCAACACACCCATTCTGAAAGCGGAAGTCACCCACACACCCATCCAGTGGGCGGTAGTCACCCAAACGCCGATTCTGTGGACGATAGTCACAACACACCCATCTTTAGGGCGGTAGTCACCCCACACCCATCCTGATAGGGGTAGTCACCCACACACCCATCCTGTGGGCGGTAGTCACCCACACACCCATCCTGTGGGCGGTAGTCACCACGCACCCATCCTGTGGGAGGTAGTCACCACACACCCATCCTGAGAGCGGAAGTAACCACACACCCATCCGGAGGGCGGTAGTCACAAACACACCTATCCTGAGGGCGGTAGTAACCCACACACCCATCCTGTTGGCGATAGTCACCCACACACCCATCCAGTGGGCGGTAGTAACCTCACGCCCATGTGGGCGGTAGTCAATTCACACCCATCGTGTGGGCGGTAGTCACCCACACACCCATCCTGTGGGCGGTAGTCACCACACATCTATCCTGTGGGTGGTAGTCCTCCCACACCCATCCTGTGGGCGGTAGTCACCCCCACACCCATCCTGCGGGTGGTAGTCACTTTCACACCCTTCCTGTGGGCGGTAGCCACCCCACACCCATCCTGAGGGCGGTAGTCAAACACACCCATCCTGTGGGCGGTAGCCACCCCACACCCATCCTGAGGGCGGAAGTCACCACACACCCATCCTGTGGGCGGTAGCCACTACACACCCATCCTGTGGCCGGTAGTGACCACACACCCATCCTGTGGGCGGGAGTCACCCACACACCCATCCTGTGGGCGGTAGTCACCAAACACCCATCCTGTGGGTGGTAGTCAACACACCCATCCTGACGGCGGTAGTCACCCACACACCTATCCTTTGGGCGGTAGTCACCCACACACCCATCCTGTTGGCGGTAGTCACCACACACACCCATTATGAGGGCGGAAGTGACCCCACACCCAACCTGTAGGCGGTAGTCACCCACACACCCATCCTGTGGGCGGTAGTCACTCCACACAAATCCTGTGGGCATTATTCACCACACACCCATCCTATCGGCGGAAGTCACCCACACACCCATCCTGTGGGCGGAACTCACCACACACCCATCCTGTGGGCAGTAGTCACCACACACCACTCCTGAGGGCGGTAGTCACTCACACACTCATCCTGTGGGCGGTAGTCTCCCACACACCCATCCTGAGGGCGATAGTCACATCACACCCATCCTGAGGGCGGTAGTCACTCACACACCCATCCTGAGAGCGATAATCACCCACACACCCATCATGAGAGCGGTAGTCACCACACACCCATCCTGAGGGCGGTAGTCACCCAAACACCCATCCTGAGAGAGGTAGCCACCCACACACCCATTCTGAGGGCGGTAGTCAAGCAGACACACCCATCCTGAGGGCGGTAGTCACAAACACACCCATCCTGTGGGCGGTAGTCACCCAAACACCGAATCTCTGGGGGATAGTCACAACACACCCATCTTTAAGGCGGTAGTCACCCCACACCCATCCTGATAGGGGTAGTCACCCACACACCCATCCTGTGGGCGGTAGTCACCCACACACCCATCCTGTGGGCGGTAGTCACCACACACCCATCCTGATAGGGGTAGTCACCCACACACCCATCCTGTGGGCGGTAGTCACCCACACACCCATCCTGTGAAAGTAGTCACTACACACCCATCCTGAGGGAGAAAGTCACCACTCACAGATCCTGAGGGCGGTAGTAACCACACACCCGTCTTGAGGGCCGTAGTCACCCACACACCCATGCTGAGGGCGGTAGTAACCCACACACCCATCCTGTGGGGGGTAGTCACCCACACACCTATCCTGTGGACGGTAGTCACCCACACACCAATCCCGTGGGCGCTAGTCACCCACACACCCTCCCTATTAACGGTAGTCGTCCACACACCCATACTGTGAGCGGTAATCATCCACAACCTCATGCTGTGGGCGGTAGTCACCCACACACCAATCCCGTGGGCGCTAGTCACCCACACACCAATCATATTAACGGTAGTCACCCACACACCCATCCTGTTGGTGGCAGTCACCTTACACCCATCCTGTGGGCGGTAGTCACCCCACACCCATCATGCGGGCGGTTGTCAACCACACACCCATCCTGTGGGCGGTAGCCACCACACACCCATCATGTGGGCGGTAGTCACTCACCACCCATCCTGTGGGCGGAAGTCACACATACACCCATCCTGTGGGCGGTAGCCTCCCCACACCCATCCTGTGGGAGGAAGTCACCACACACCTATCCTGCGTGCGGTAGTCACCCACTCAATAATCCTGTGGGCGTTAGTAACCCTCACACGCATCCTGTGGGCGGTAGTCACCCACACGCCCATCCTATGAGCAGTAGTCACCCTCACACCCATCCTGTGGGCGGTAGTCACGCACACACTAATCCTGTGGGTAGTCACCCACACACCCATCCTGTGGGCGGTAGTCACCCAGACACCCATCGTGTGGGCGGTAGTCACCACACACCCATCCCGTGGGCGGTAGTTACCCCAACACCCATTGTGTGGGCGGTAGTCACCAACACACCCATCCTGTGGCCGGTAGTCACCCCACAACCATCCTGTGGGCGGTAGCCACCCCACACCCCTCCTGTGGGAGGTAGTCATCACACACCCATCCTTTGGGAGGTAGCCACCCCACACCCATCCTGTTGGCGGTAGTCAACACACATCTATCCTGTGGGCAGTAGTCACCCACACACCCATCAAGAGTGCGGTAGTCGCCTCACACAGTCATCAGGTGGGCGGTAGTCACCACACACCCGTGCTGTGGAAGGTAGTCACACGCACACACCCATCCTGTTGGCGGTAGTCACTCACACACCCATCCTGTAGGCGGTAGTCACCCACACACCCATTCTGTGCACGGAAGTCACCCAAACACCCATCCTGTGGGCGGTAGTCACCCACACACCCATCCTCTGGGCGGTAGCTACCCCACACGCATCCTGAGGGCGGTAGTCACCCTACACGCCCATCCTGTCGGAGGTAGTCACCCACACACCCATCCTGTTGACGGTAGCCACCCACACACTCATCCTTTGGACGGTAGTCACCGACACACCCATCCTGTGGGCGGTAGTGACCCACTCACCCGTCCTGTGGGCGGTAGTCACCCACACACCCATCCTGTGGGCGGTAGTCACCCACACACCCATCCTGTGGACGGTAGTCACCCCACACACCCATCCAGTGGACGGTAGTTTCCCAACACCCATCCTGTGGGCGGTAGTCACCACACACCCATCCAATAGGCGGTAGTCTCCCACACACCCATCCTGTGGGCGGTAGTCACCACACACCCATCCTGTGGGTGGTAGTCACCACACACCCATCCTGAGGGCGGTAGTCACCCACACACCCATCCTGGGGACGGTAGTCACCACTCACCCATCCTGTGGACGTTAATCACCCACACACCCATCCTGTGGGCGGTAGTCACCACACACCTCTCCTGAGGGCGGTAGTCACCACACACCCATCCTGAGGGCGGTAATCACCACACACCCATCCTAAGGACGGTAATCACCACTCACCCATCCTGAGGACGGTAGTCACCTACACACCCATCATGTGGTCGATAGTCACCCACGCACCCATCCTGTGGGCGGTAGTCACCAAACACTGATCTTGAGGGCGTTAGTCACTCACACACCCATCCTTTGGGCGGTATTCACCCACACACCCCTCCTGAGGGCGGTATTCACCCACACACCCATCTTGAGGGCCGTAGTCACCCACACACCCATCCTGAGGGCGGTAGTCACCCACACACCCATCCTGTAAGCGGTAGTCACCCACACACCCATCCTGAGGGCGGTAGTCTCCACTCACCCATTCAGAGGGCAGTAGTCGCCCACACACCCATCATGAGCCCGGTAGTCACGACACACCCTTCCAAAGGGCGGTAGTCACCCACACTCCCCTCTCGAGGGCGGTAGTCACCCACACACCCATCTTGAGGGCTGTAGATATACACACATCCATCCTGAGGGCGGTAGATATACACACATCCATCCTGAAGGCGGAAGTCTCCCACACGCCCATCCTGAAAGCAGTAGTCACCACACACCCATCCTGAGAGCGGTAGTCACCCACTCACCTATCCTGAGGGCGGTAGTCACCCAATCACCCATCCTGAGGGCGGTAGTCACCAACACACCCATCCTGTAGGCGGTAGTCACCCACACATCCATTCTGAGGGCGGTAGTCACCCACACACCCATCCTGAGGGCGTAGTCACCCACACACCCATCTTGAGGGGGGTAGTCGCCCACACACCCATCATGACGGCGGTAGTCACCACACATCTATCCTAAGTGCGGTAGTCATCCACTCTTATCCTGAGGTCGGTAGTCACCTACACACCCATCCTGAGAGCGGTAGCCACCCACACACCCATCCTCGGGCGGTAGTCACCCACACACCCATCCTGAGGGCAGTAGTCGCCACAAGCTTGTCCTGAGGGCGGTAGTCACCCACTCACCCATCCTGAGGGCTGTAGTCACCACACACCCATCCTGAGGGCAGTAGTCACCACACACCACTCGTGAGGGCGGTAGTCACCCACACACCCTTCCTGAGGGCTATAGTCATATCACACCCATCCTGAGGGCGGTAGTCACTCACACACCCATCTTGTGGACGTTAGTCACCCCCACACCCATCCTGTGGGCGGTAGTCACCACACACCCATCCTGTGGGTGGTAGTCACCACACACCCATCCTGAGGGCGGTAGTCACACACACACCCATCCTGAGGGCGGTAGTCACTACACACCCATCCTCAGGGCGGAAGTCAACACACCCATCCTGAGGGCGGTAGTAACCACACACACATCCTGAGGGCGGTAGTCACCAACACACCCATCCTGAGTTCGGTAGTCACCCACACACCCATCCTGAGGGCGGTATTCACCCGCACACCCATCCTGAGGGCGGTAGTCTCCACTCACCCATTCAGAGGGCGGTAGTCGACCACACACCCATCCTGAGGGCGGTAGTCTCCACTCACCCATTCAGAGGGCGGTAGTCGACCACACACCCATCATGAAGGCGGTAGTCACCACACACCCATCCTGTGAGCGGTAGTCACCCACACACCCATCCTGTAGGAGTTAGTCACCCACACACCCATCCTGTGGGCGGTAGCCACCCCACAACCATCCTGTGGGCGGTAGTCACCCCACACCTATCCTGTGGGGTAGCCACCCACACACATCCTGTGGGCGAAGTCACCCACCACCCATCTGGACGGTAGCCCACCCAAAAACCCATCCTGTGGGCGGTAGTCACCCCACACCCATCCTAGGCGGTATTCCCACAAAACCCATCCTGGGGGCGGTAGTCACCACACACCCATCCTGTGGGGGTAGTAAACCACACACCCTATCCTGGGGCGGTAGTCCCCCAAACAAACCCTCCTGGGCGGTAGTCCCCCACCACCCAATGCTGTGGGCGGTATCACCCACACACCTCAATCTTCTGGATGGATCAAGTCATCCCACTAAAACCCCAAACGTACGTTTATAAAAAACCCCCCCCCACCAGTCAAAATACCCACAAACCCTTTTTTCTTGGGGGTAAAGCCCAAAACACAAAAACCCTCCTGGGCGGGTTGAAACCCACCCAAAGCCTGGCGGTTTCACACTAACCCACAAAATCATTGGCGGAATATACCCAGGACCATCCGGGCGGAGTAACCAAAAACCCAGGGGGGCGGTTTAATTCAGTCACCACCCCATTTTAAATCGGAGCCCAAAACTTTCCTGAGGGCGGTATAACAAAAAACAAAACCCACCTTGGCTACCAAACCCAATTTGGGCGGAAAAAAAACCACATAAATCCTCTAAAGGAAGGAGTCAAGGAAATTTGTGGTAAGTCAATAAATTTGGGCTAACCAAATACTTTTGTTCGGTTGCACCAAACCCCCAATTTGGGGGGTATTTAAACCAAACCCCTAACCGGCTGAGCAACAAAAAATTGCTATTCCCAATAATTTGGAAATCAACGAAAACCCAATCATTCCTGGAGTGGAACACAGTCGATGGCCATCCACTCCAAACCAACAGATACAGATACTAATCCCGGGAAAAAAAATCCCCCCCCCCAGTACCAACAATACCACCACCCAATAACTTCTTCTTTTCAAATATACAGGGTCTAAAGCCAGCAACAAACCAACAAAATACCTTTCACCCGGGACTGCTTGCAGAGGCAAAGGCAATGTTCGCGGCTTTCACTGAGACCCACATAAAGGATCACTTGGACAATGAAATATGGATCCCAGGTTACAACCTATACAGATGTGACAGAGTGAACAGGCAAAAGGGGGAGGGGGAGTTGGCCTGTACATTGAAAGAGTACTTGTTTGCACAGAACTGCTTAATGCCTCAAATTATGTAGTGGAAGTTTTAGCAGTAAAGGTCGAGAACCAAAACCTAGTCATTGTAGTAGTCTACAAGCCTCCGGATGCAACATCCCAGCAATTCCAGGAACAGCTGTTAAAAATTGACCACTGTCTGGAAAATCTTCCAGCTCCTGTACCCAACATCTTGCTCCTGGGTTATTCCAACTTAAGGCACCTAAAATGGAGGAATATAGCAAATAATATTGTTGCAGTAATAACACCAGGAGGCAGCTCTGATGAAAACCACACTCACACGAGCTTTTAAATCTCTGCGCAAAATTCAATTTAAAACCAGCAAATAATTTGAGCCTATTAACTGGAGAATACACAAGACCTCATCTTCACTAACAATGATGATCTGATAAGAAATGTCACCATATCGAAAACAATATACTCAGATCATAACATAATTGAGGTTCAGACATGTATGCGTGAAGCCCCAGACAGACATAATGAGATTAGTCACGAGGGAGCATTCACCAAATTCAACTTCAATAACAAAAACAAAGTGGACCAAGTAAACCAAGTCCTAACCGATATAAGCTGGGAAGATATACTAAGCAACACAGACCCCAACTTATGGGCCCAGAACAGATTAACTTGGTGGCACTCGATGTATGCACAAGGCTTATTCCGCTAAGAAAAAGTAGGAGTAGATGTAAAATAGAAAGAGACAGGCGCTCCCTTTACAGGTGACGGAAAAGAATAACAGAGCGGCTAAAAGAGGTCAATATACTGAAATGCGAGGGAGACACTGGTCAGAGAAATAGCAAGCATCGAACTTAAGCTAAAGGAATCTTTTAGGAGTCAGGAATCGCGGGAAGAACTAAAGCCATAATGAAAACGAAAGAAACCCAAAGTATTTCTTTTCCTATACCAATCAAAGTCGAGAAACAACGTCCAGTATTGGGCCCCTACTTTAAACAAGATGGGGCCACACAGATGAGAGCAACCCAAATGAGTGAGCTACTCAAGTCCCAATAGACTCATTTTTAAACAAGAGCCGCTAACCAACTGAGAGTCGAAGATCAAAATAATTTTTTATGAGAGAGCCACAGAATTTGGTTAACAAAAAGCCTGTCCGATGTTATCCTGACGCCAAATGACTTCGAACAGGCGATAAATGTACATGCCCATGCACTCCGCCCCAGGCCAGACTCATGGAAACTCCATCCTATGGAGAGGGAGCATGGACACGGGGTCGTCCCACAGTTACTAAAAACAACAGACATAGTCCCACTCCACAAAGGGGGGAGTAAAGCAACAGCAAAGAACTACAGACCGATAGAACTAACATCCCATTCATAAAAATCTTTGAAAGGGTCCTAAGAAGCAAGATCACCACCCATCTAGAAACCCCTCAGTTTACACAACCCAGGGCAACATGGATTTAGAGCAGGTCGCTCCTGTCTGTCTCAACTATTGGATTTACTACGACAAGGTCCTAGATGCACTAAAGACAAAAAGAATGCAGATATAATATATACAGACTTTGCAAAAGCCTTCGACAAGTGTGACCATGGTGTAATAGCGCACAAAATGCGTGCTAAAGGAATACAGGAAAAGTCGGTTGATGGATCTATAATTTCCTCACTAACAGAACACAGAGAGTAGTCGTCAACAGAGTAAAGTCCGAGGCAGCTACGGTGAAAAGCTCTGTTCCACAAGGCACAGTACTCGCTCCCATCTTGTTCCTCATCCTCATATCCGACATAGACAAGGATGTCAGCCACAGCACCGTGTCTTCCTTTGCAGATGACACCCGAATCTGCATGACAGTGTCTTTCATTGCAGACACTGCAAGGCTCCAGGCGGACATCAACCAAATCTTTCAGTGGGCTGCAGAAAACAATATGAAGTTCAACGATGAAAAATTTCAATTACTCAGATATGGTAAACACGAGGAAATTAAATCTTCATCAGAGTACAAAACAAATTCTGGCCACAAAATAGAGCGAAACACCAACGTCAAAGACCTGGGAGTGATCATGTCGGAGGATCTCACCTTCAAGGACCATAACATTGTATCAATCGCATCTGTAGAAAAATGACAGGATGGATAATGAGAACCTTCAAAACTAGGGAGGCCAAGCCCATGATGACCCTCTTCTGGTCACTTGTTCTATCTAGGCTGGAATATTGCTGCACACTAACAGCACCTTTCAAGGCAGGTGAAATTGCTGACCTAGAAAATGTACAGAGAACCTTCACGGCGCGCATAACGGAGATAAAACACCTCTATTACTGGGAGCGCTTGAGGTTCCTAAACCTGTATTCCCTGGAACGCAGGCGGGAGAGATGCATAATTATATACACCTGGAAAATCCTAGAGGACTAGTACCGAACTTGCACACGAAAAACACTCACTACGAAAGCAAAAGACTTGGCAGACGATGCAACATCCCCCCAATGAAAAGCAGGGGTTATCACTAGCACGTTAAGAGACCATACAATAAGTGTCAGGTGCCCGAGACTGTTCAACTGCCTCCCAGCATACGTAAGGGGGATTACCAACAGACCCCTGGTAGTCTTCAGGCTGGCACTGGACAAGCACCTAAAGTGGGTTCCTGAAAGCCGGGCTGTGGCTCGTACGTTGGTTTGCGAGCAGCCAACAGTAACAGCCTGGTTGATCAGGCTCTGATCCACCAGGAGGCCTGGTCACAGACCGGGCCGCGGGGACGTTGACCCCCGGAACTCTCTCCACGTAAACTCCAGGTAGACACAGAAATCATAAGGGCGGTAGTCACCCACACACGCATCCTGTAGGCGGTAGTCACCCACACGCCCATCCTATGGGCGGTAGTCACCCTCACACCCATCGTGTGGGTGGTAGTCACGCACACACTAATCCTGTGGGCGGTAGTCACCCACACACCCATCCTGTGGTCGGTAGTCACCCACACACCCATCGTGTGGGCGGTAGTCACCCACACACCCATCCTGAGTGCGGTAGTCACCCCACACACCCATCATGTGGGCGGTAGTCACCACACACCCATCATGTGGGCGGAAGTCACCCACACACCCGTCCTGAGGGCGGTAGTAACCCACACACCCATCTTGAGGGCGGTAGTCACCACACACCCATCCTGTGGGCGGCAGTCGCCCCACACACGCATCCTGTGGAAGGTAGTCACCCACTCACCCATCCTGTCGGCGTAGTCAACCCACTCACCAATGCTGTTGGAGGTAGTCCACCAACACAACCCCATCCTGTGAGCGGTAAGTCACCCCACACAACCCTCCTGTGGAAGGTAGTCACCCACAAAGCACCCATCCTGTTTGGCGGGTAGTCACCCACACACTCCACCTGTAGGCGGGTACTCACCCACAACACCCATCCTGTGCACGGTAGTCACCCCACCCACCTCCTGTAGGCGGTATCACCCACACTACCCATCCTGTGGGCGGTAGCTACCCCACACACGCATCCTGAGTGCGGTTGTCCCCTCACGCCCATCCGGTGAAGGTAGTTACCCCCTCACCCATCGTGTTGGGGGGTAGTCACCACACACACCCATCCTGTGGGCGGGTAGTCACCCCCACATCACATCCTGTGGGCGGTAGACACCCCACACCCTATCCTGAGGGTGGTATCCACCACACACCCCTACCTTGGGCGGTAGCCCAACCCAACCCCCATCCTGTGGTCGAAGTCACCACACATCCACCTGTGGGCATGTCACCCCCCACACTCCATCCTGATGCGGTAATCACCCCACACAACCACATCATGTGGGCGGTAGTCCACCACACACTCCATCCTGTGGTCGGTAATTCACCCACTACACCCATCCTGTTGGCGGTAGTCACCACACACCCATCCTGTAGGGAGTAGTTCACCCACACAACCAATCATGTGCACGGTAGTCACCCACTACACCCATCCTGTGGGCGGTAGTCACACCCACACACCCATCCTGGCGGCGGTAGCTACCCCCACACGCACCTGAGGCGGTAGTCACCCTAACCACGCCCATCCTGTAGGAGGTATCATCCACACACCCCTCCGTTTGACGTCGCCACCCACACACATCATCCTGTGACGGACGTCACCGACACACCCATCATTGGACGTTCAACCACGTCACTCCCATCCTTTGAGCGTAGTCACCAACAACACCAATCCAGAGGGCGGTCGTCACCGGACACACAACTTCAAGTGGAACGGTAGTCACCCACGCAACCATCCTTTGAAGCGTAGTCACCACACCCCATCTTGAGGCGGTAGTCACTCACACATCCATCCTGAGGGCGGTAATCACCACACACCCATCCTGAGGGCGGTAGACACCCACACACCCTTCCTTCATGCGGTAGTCACCCACACACCCATCCTGAGGGCGGGTATTCGCCACTCAACCTATTCAGAGGGGCGGTAGTCGCCCACACTACGTACTCCCATACAATGCGGGCGTAATCACCACTCACTCATCCTAAGGGCGGTAGTCACCCACACTTATCCTGAGGGCGGTAGTCACGCACACACCCATCCTGAGGGCGGTAGTCACCCACACACCCATCCTGAGGGCGGTAGTCACCCACTCACTTAACCCATCCTGATGGGCGATAGTAAAAACCCAATCACCCATCCTGAGGGCGGAGTCACCAACTCAAACTCATCCTAGGGCGTAGTCACCACACACCCATCCTGATGGCGGTAGTCACCACTCCCCCATCCTGAGCGGTAGTAAACCCAATCAATCACCCATCCTGAGGGCGGTAAACACCACTCACATCTCATCCTAAGGGGGCGGTATCACCCATACTTACCCTGAGGGCGTAGTCAACGCACACACCATCCTGAGAGCGTTTAGACACCAACTCACTCATCCTGTGGGCGGTAGTCACCCACATCATTCCCATCCTGAGGGCGGTTAGTCCACCCACACACCCATTCCTGAGGGCGGTAGTCCTCCCACCAACTCCCATCGTGAGGGCGGTAGTCACCCACACACCCTTCCGGAGGGCGGTAGTACTACAGCACCCATCCTGAGGGCGGTAGTCACCCACTACACCCATCCGAGGGCGGAAGTCACACACACACAACACCTAACTATCTAGAGGGCGGTAGTCAACCCACTCACACCATACAGAGGGCGGTAGTCACTCCACCCCCATGCGATAGCCGGTAGTCACCAACACACCCATCCAGTGGGCGGTAGTCAACCCACACTTCCACATCCTGAGGGCGTAGTCACCACCCTCACATCCTGAGGGCGGTAGTCACCTACACTCCCATCCTGAGGGCGGTAGTCACCCACACACCCATCCTGGAGGTCGGAAGTCAACCACACCACACACATTACCTGAGGGCGGTAGAACACCCACAACACCATCCTAGGGATGTAGTCACCCACACACCCATCCTGAGGGCGGTAGACCACCATACACCTTTACGTGAGGCGGTAATCACCCACACACCCTTCGTAAGGCGGTAGACACCACCATCCATCTGTGGGCGGCAAGTCGCCCCACACCACACCCAACCTGTGGAAGGTAGTCACTCACGTCAACCCATCCTGCGGGTGGTATTCAACCCACTTCACCCATGCTGTGAGAGTAGTCACCAACCGGCACCCATCCTGTGGGCGGTAGCACCCACACACACCCATCCGTGCACGGTAGTCACCCACAAAGGCTAAAGTGTCATTTGAAAACCAGGTGAATTTGTAAATGACTTGATAAGCCTATAGAGGCAGTTTGCCAGAAGTCGCCAGAAACTTACCACAAGGTCCTGTTTTATAATCTTCCTGCCTGCTATGTACCGCATATAATCATGAACCGTGAAAAGCAGAAATACAGTGTTGTAGTATCAACTAAACCAGTATTATAATGGTATTAGGTGGGATGGAGTGACTTTTTCATTATTTCTTTTTCTTGAAATACCAGACGTATACTGTGGAATTTCATATAACCTGTAGTTACCAGCGTCGCAAATAAACACAACGAGAAGCAATTATTACAACAGAAAAAGCGCCTCCTCCAAATTTGCACCAGTCCAACTATAGTGAAAATAGCATTTTATTGTGATGGAGACGGAAAAAAAAAAATAGAAAAGCTAGATACAGCGATTGATAAAACAGGGTGAGGTCGAACCGTTCGGTCATTGTAGTAGCTCTCACAGTCACCGCTCTTCAACAACACGCAAGAACTTTTGTATCATCAAATCACATATTACTCGGAATAAATGCCAGTAGATCCTTCATGTGTTAGCTCAAATCACCGAACCAGTAATGGTTATAAATAAGTGACCCCACAGATCAATCAGATAGGACTGGTCCGAACCCTGACTGGTCCCGAACCCTCGCTGGTCCGAACCCATGACTGGTGCGAACCCTGGATCTGGTTTCAAAAAAAACGGTTCGTTGTGCAACTACCTAGCAGTATATTAAAAATATTCAAAAGGTTGCTAAGTAGCATTGCAGTAAATCAACCTTTCAAATCATTAATGAACTGTGTGTAGTCTGGTCAGTTCCAAACAAACGGGCTTCCACTTGCATAAGTGTCATTTTTGTGGATATTGGTGTCACGACGCCGCACTTGTGCAATATCCAAGAACAGCTACAAGCATATTAAACAGGGAAATGTTTTTTGGGTATGCCTAAATGAGATAAATATCTGTGGAAAAAAACACAAGGTATTAAAAGAGTCAACAGCAAAGTGCTTTCATAGAAAACCTGAAGCTCTACAACAGATGGGAACATAAAAAGTCTGGGCTGAATGGTACTAGCCCTTGAAACAGCCATGTAAGTCGAAACTGTAAGGCTGGAGATTGAAATCCTGGGAGTCCAGTAAATGGGGGGCTGATAGTGCTGTCCTGGAGACAGTAATGGTGAAGCTTGGATGCTGTCCCTGGGAGACAGAATGGTGAAGCTGGAGATGCTGTCCCCGGGAGACAGTAATGGAAGCAGGAGATGCTGACCTGGGAGAAGTAATGGTGAAGCTGAGAGATTTTGTCCAAGGTAGTTACGGGAATTAACGCAGGAAGGAAAACATATAAAAGACCTCATAGGGGACAGGAGCCCCATAGTAGGAAACAAGTGTAGTCAAAGATAAGAAATAACCAATATTGCAAACTAGAAATACCGCAGGAAATACAAACAAGAGGACTCCACTACAATAGTGAGGATAATATTACCAAAACAAACTGGTGGGAGCTCCATTGTTGGTGCTAGGGAGGATAGAAGTAAGACAGGGAACAGCACCAACAGAATACAGTCACGGAAACCCAAGGCAAACGGAAACCAAGCCTGTGCACACACAGCACCTCGGTAATCTGCTGGCATGGGAAATCGGAAAAAACAGAAGGACGTCAACTATGACCACCCTAGTAAATGCCCATCTGCCATAGACAACAGTAAAATGCAAACGCCCTTCCTGTAAGCTTTTCAACCCGAACAGTTACCTCTTCAGTACAGGAAAGACTGTGATAAAACTTAAATTGCCAGGACAACCATCTAAAGGACAAAAAGATACAAAACAGCCAGGCCCAGGGGAACCCCGGGTACCCACAGCCACTCAATAGGGAGAAGGTTTTTTTAGTGCCAGGAAGGAATAAAAAACTGGCAGGAAATCAATAAATCGTACAACGAAATCAGTCAATTCCTGGAGTGAACCACAGTCGATGGCCTCCACTCCAAACCAACAGTATACTGATACTAATGCCGGAAAAAAAATCCCCCCCCAGTACCAAAATACCACCATCCGATAACATTTATCTTCTTGCAATATACAGGGTCTAAAGCCAACAAAACAAACAACAAAATTACTTTCATCCGAGACTGCTTGCAGAGGCAAAAGGCAATGTTTCGCGGCTTTCCACTGAGACCCACATAAAAGGATCACTTGGACAATGAAATATGGGGATCCCTGGTTACAACCTATAACAGATGTGACCAGAGTTGAACAGGCAAAAGGGGGAGGGGGGAGTTGGCCTGTACATGCAGAGTCCACTTGTTTGCACAGAACTGCTTAATGCCTCAATTTAAGTAGTGGAAGTTTTAGCAGTAAAGGTCGAGAACCACAACCTATCATTGGTAGTAGTCTAACCAGCCTCCGGAGGCACATCCCAGCCAAATCCCAGGAACAGCTGTTAAAAATTGACCACTGTCTGGAAAATCTTCCAGCTCCTGCACCCAATATCTTGCTCCTGGGGGATTTCAACTTAAGCACCTAAAATGGAGGAAATATAGCCAAAATAATATTGTTGCTGTAATACACCAGGAGGCCAGCTCTGATGAAAACTCACAACTCACCACAGCTTTTAAAATCTCATGCCAAAAATTCAGATTCCCATTTAAACCACAAATAATAGGCCTACTAGACTGAGAATACACAAGAACCTCATCTTCACAAACCTATGATGACCTGATAAGAAATGTCACCATATCAAAAACAATATACTCAGATCACAACTTAATTGAGGATCAGTTTAAACATGTATGGCGCGGAGCCCCAGACAGACATAATAGATTATCACGAGGGGCAATTCACCAAATTCAACTTCATAACAAAAACATAAATGTGGACTCAAGTAAACCAAGTCCTAACCGATATAAGCTGGAAATATACTAAGCAACAACAGACCCCAACATATCCTAAACAGATTAACTCGGTGGCACTCGACGTATGCACAAGGCTTATTCCTCTAAGAAAAAGGAGGAATAGAGGTAAAACAGAAAGAACAGGCCTCCCTTTACAAGGCGAACGGAAAAGAAATAACAGGCGCTAAAAGAGAGTCAATAATCCTGAAATGCGTAGGGAGACAACTGGTCAGAGAAATAGCAAGCATCGAACTTAATCAAAAGGAATCTTATAGAGTCAGGAATCGCGGAAAACTAAAAGCCAAAGGAAAATTCGAAAGAAACCCAAAGTATTTCTTTTCCTATACCAAATCAAAGTCGAGAACAACGTCCAGTATTGGCCCCTACTTAAACAAATGGGTCCTAAACACAGATGAGAGCAACTAAATGAGTAGCTACTCAAGTCCCAATATGACCTCAGTTATTAGCAAGCGCTAACCAATGAGAGTCGAAGATTCAAATGAATTTTTTATTGAGATAGCCACAGAATTTGGTTAACACAAGCCTGTCCGATGTTATCCTGACTCCAAATGACTTCGAAACAGACAGGGTATTGGGGATTTTTAATGACATGCCCAAGCAACTCTGGCCCCAGGGCCAAGACTCAATGGAACTACCACCTATGAGAGGGAGCAAGGCACGGGGGGGGCGTCCCACATTACTAAAAACAACAGACATAGTCCCACTCCACAAAGGGGGCAGTAAAGCAACAGCAACGAACTACAGACCGATAGAACAACAATCCCATATCTTAAAAATCTTGACAGTTCCTAAAAAGCAAGATCACCACCCAACTAAAACCCATAGTTACAACAACCCCAGGGCAACATGATTTAGACAGGTCGCTCCTGTTCTCATCTCAAGGTCTATTGGATCACTACACAAGGGTCCTAGATGCACTAGAAGACAAAAAGAATGCAGATATAATATAAACAGACTTTGCAAATATAGCCTTCGACAAGTGTGCCCATGAGTAATAGCGCACAAAAATGCGTGCTAAAGGAATAACAGGAAAAGTCGGTTTATGATCTATAATTACCTCACATCAGAACACAGAGAGTAGTCTCAACAGATAAAGTCCGAGGCAGCCTACGTTGAAAAGCTCTGTTCCACAGGCACAGTACTCCTCCCTCTTGTTCCACATCCTCTTATCCGACATAGACAAGGAATGACAGCCACACAACCGTGTCTTCCATTGCAGATGACACCCGAATCTGCATGACATGTCTTTCATTGCAGACACTGCAAGGCTCCAGGCAGACATCAACCAAATCTTTCAGTGGGCTGCAGAAAAACAATATGAATTCAACGATGAAAAAGTTCAATTACTCAGATATGAAACACGAGGAAATTAAAATCTTCAATCAAGTACAAAACAAATTCTGGCCACAAATAGAGCGAAACACCAACGTCAAAAACCGGGAGTGATCATGTCGAGGATCTCACATATCAAGGAACCATAACATTGTATCAATCGCATTCTGTAGAAAAAATACAGGATGATAATGAGAACCTCAAACTAGGGAGGCCTAAGCCCATGTTGACCCTCTATTCTGGTCACATGTTCTATCTAGCTGAATATTGCTGCACACTAACATCACACCTTTCAAGGCAGGTACATTGGCGTGACCTAGAAAAATGTACAGAGAACCTTCACGGCCGCGCTAACGAGATAAAACATAACTATTACTGGGAGCGCTGAGGTTCCTAAACCTGTATTCCCTGGAACGCAGGCGGGAGAGATCCATAATTTATATACACCTGTTAAATCCTTAGAGGGACAGTTCCGAACTTGCACACGAAAAAACACTCTCACTACCAAAGCAAAAGACTTGGGCAGACATGCAACATCCCTCCCAACGAAAAGCAGGTTTATCACTAGCACGTTAAAGACCATACAATAAGTGTCAGGGCCCGAACTGGTCAACTGCCTCCCAGCCTACGTAAGGGGGATTACCAACATAACCCGGTAGGCTTCAGCTGCACTGGACAAGCACCTAAAGTGGGTTTCCTGAAAGCCGGGCTGTGGCTTCGTAACTTGGTTTGCGGAAGCAGCCAACATAACAGCCTGGTTTGCTCAGGCTCTGATCCACCAGAGCCTGGTCCAACCGGCCGCGGGACGTTGAACCCCCGGAAACTCTCTCCTCCACGTAAACTCCAGGTAGACACAAATCATAAGGCGGTAGTCACCCCCCACACACGCATCCCTGTAGCGGTAGTCACCCCACCCCAACCTATGGCGGTATCACCCCTCACAAACCCATCGTGTGGTGGTAGTCCAACGCACACAACTAATCCTTGGCGTATCCACCCACACACCCATCCTGTGGTCGGTATTCACCCAATACACCCATCGTGTGGGCGGTAGGTCACCCACACACCCATCCTAGTGCGGTAGTTCACCCCACACATACCCATCATGTGGGCGTAGTCACCACACAAGCCCACAGAGGGCGGAAGTCACCCACACAACCCGTCCCTGAGGCGGTAGTAACCCATCACAACACCCATATTGAGGGCGGTAGGTCAACCACACACCCATCCTGTGGGCGTCAGTCGTCCCCACTCACCGCATTCCTGTGGAAAGGTAGTCACCCACTCACCCATCCTGCGGGCGGTAGTCAACCCACTCCCCCCCCCCACACCCATGCTGTGGGAGGTATTCCACCAACACACCCCATCCCATGTGAGCGGTAATCACCCCACACACCCATTCCTGTGGAAGGTATCTCCCACACACCCATCCTGTTGGCGTAGTCACCTCACACCCTTCCTGTAGGCGTTAGTCACCCACATCATCCCATCCTTGCACGGTAGTCACCCACAACCCCATCCAGAAGGCGGTAGTCACCCCCACCCATCCTGTGGGCGGTTAGCTACCCCAAACGCATCCTGAGGGGCGGTAGTCACCCTACACGCCCATTCCTTGGGAGTTAGTTACCCCACACCATCGTGTGGGGGTAGACACACCCACACACCCATCCTGTGGGCTAGTCACCCCACACACATCCTGTGGGGCGTAGACACCCCACACCATATCCTGAGGAGGTAGTCACCACACAACCCATCCCTGGCGGTAGCCACCCAACACCCATCCTGTGGGCGGTAAGTCCTCCACACAATCCATCCTGTGGGAGTAGTCACCCCACCATAACACCCATCCTGAGTGCGGTAGTCACCACCACACACCCTCATGTGGCGTATATCAACCAAACACCACCATCCTGTGGCGTTATTCACCCAAACACCCCATCCTTGTTTGGGCGTTAGTCAACCCACACACACCCAGCCATAGGCGGTAGTCCACCCAAACAACCAATCATGATGCACGGTAGTCAACCCACACACCCATCCTGTGGGCGGTAGTCACTCACACACCCACACCTGTGGGCCGGTAGCTTACCCCACACGCATCCTGAGGGCGGTAGTCACCCTACACGCCCATCCTGTAGGAGGTAGTCATCCACACACCCATCCTGTTGACGGTAGCCACCCACACACTCATCCTGTGGACGGTCGTCACCGACACACCCATCATGTGGACGGTAGTCACCCACGCACCCATCCTTTGAGCGGTAGTCACCCACACACCAATCCTGAGGCGTCGCACCGACACACCCATCATGTGGACGGTAGTCACCCACGCACCCATCCTTTGAGCGGTAGTCACCACACACCCATCTTGAGGGCGGTAGTCACTCACACATCCATCCTGAGGGCGGTAATCACCACACACCCATCCTGAGGGCGGTAGACACCCACACACCCTTCCTTCAATGCGGTAAGTCACCCACCACCCATCCTGAGGGCGGTAGTCTCCACTCACCTATTCAGAGGGCGGTAGTCGCCCACATCCCCATCATAGGGCGGTAATCACCACTCTCCACTCATCTAAGGTCGTAGTCAACCCACACTTATCCTGAGGGAGTAGTCCGCGCACACACCCATCCTAGGGCGGGTAGCGAACCCACACACCCATCCTGAGGGCGGTAGTCGCCCACTCACACCATCCTGAGGCGGAATAAACCCAATCAACCCATCCCTGAGGGCGGTAGTCACCAACTCACACATCCTTGGGCGTAGTCACCCCACACACCCCATCCTAGGGCGTATCATACCCACTCCACGCATCCTGAGGCGGTAGTAAACCCAATTCCCCCATCCTGAGGCGGTAATCACCACTCACTCATCCTAAGGGCGGTAGTCCAACCATCTTATCCTGAGGGCGGTAGCACGCACACACCCATCCTGAGAGCGGTATCCACCAACTCTTCACTCATCCTAAGGCGGTAACGTACCCTCACACCCACCTGAGGTGGTATCAACCCACACAACCCAACCCTGAGGGCGGTAGTCCTCCCACACACCCCCATCGTGAGGGCGAGTAGTCCCAACCCCACACCTATCCTAGGGCGGAAGTCACCTACCACTCCCATCCTTAGTGCGGTAGTCACCCACCCACGCCATCCTGAGGGCGGAAGTCACACACACACCATCTAGAGGCGGTAGTCACCCACTCACCCATACAGAGGGCGGTAGTCTCCCACACAACCCATGCTGAGGCCGTAGTCACCAACCCCAACACCCATCCTGTGGGCGTAGTCAACCCACACTCACATCCTGAGGGGTACACCCACACTCAACATCCTGAGGCGAAGTCACCTACACTCTCCCTCCTGAGGGCGGTAGTCCACCCACACACCCATCCTGAGGCGGAGATCACCCACACAGCCCACCGTAGGCGGTAGACACACCCACGACACCAATCCTTAGGGATTAGTCACCCACACACCCATCCTGAGGCGGTAGTCACCCATACACCTTTCCTGTGGGCGGTAGTCACCCACACACCCTTGTAAGGGCGGTAGGCACCACAACTCCATCCTGTGGGCGGCCGTCGCCCCACAACACCCATCCTGTGAAGTTAAGTCACTCTTCACTCAACCCTCCTGCGCGGGCGGTAGTGTCAACAACCCACTCACCCATGCTGGTGAGAGGTTATCACCAACACACCCATCCTGTGGCGGTAGTCACCCACACGAACCCATCCTGGTGCAAGGTAATCACCCACAAAGGCCTAAAGTGTCATTTAAAACAGGTGAATTTGTAAATGAATGATAAAGCCTATAGAGGAAGTGCCCAGAAGTCCCAGAAACTTACCACAGTCAGCTGTTTTTAATAACTTCCTGGCCTGCTAGAGTACCGCATAGAACCTAGTGATACCAGTGAATAGCCAGAATACAGTGTTGTAGTTAAGCAACTAACCAGTATTATAAATGGGACTTAGTGGATGTCGTGACTTTCATTAGTTTTTCTTTTCTCTTTTTCCTTGAAATACAAGACGTATACTGTGAATTTCATTATAACCTGTAGTTACCCAGCGGTCGCAATATACACAACGAAAGCAATTATTACTACCAGAAAAAGCGTCCTACCCCAACTTAATTTGCACCAGTCAACTATAGAATAATATAGCAGATATTGTGTGGAGACGGAAAAAAAAATAGAAAAGCTTAGATACAGCGATTCTGATAAAACAATGGTGGAGGGTCGACCGTCGTCCATTGTAAGGAGCTGGCCAGCAGTCACTCGGCTCTTCAACACGCCAGTTATACCTTTTGGTATCAATCAAATCACATATTAACTCGGGTAATAATTTCCAGTATATCCCTTCATGTGTTAGCTCAAATCACCGACCAAAAATGGTTTAAATAAGTGTCCCACTGATCAATCAGATAGACAGGTCCGAACCCTTGACTGGTCCGATTCCCTTGACTGGTCCCTGAAAAACCCTTGAGCTGGTGCAACCCTGACTGTTTCAAACGGTTTCGATGTGCACTACCTAGCAGTTTATTATAGAATATCAAAAGGTTGCAGTAGAATTTGAGTAAATCAACCATTCTCAAATCATTAATGAAGCTGTTGAGTCTGTGGGCATCAAACAAAACGGGCTTTCCACATGCATAAATGTCATTTTTGTGAAATTGGTGTCACGTGCCCCTGTGCAGATATCCAAGAACTAGTACAAGCATATTAAAACAGGGAATGTTGTTGGTATGCCTAAATGATATAAATCTGTGGACTACAATCACAATGGTATGAAAAGAGGTCAACATCAAAGCTGCTTTCATAGAAACCTGAAGCTTCTACAACAAAGGGAAAATAAAAGTCTGGGCTGAATGGGAATGCCCTTGATACTGGCCATGTAGTCAGAAACGTAATGCAGGAGATGATGTCCTGGTAGTCAACAATGGGTGGCTGATAGTGCTGTCCTGGGAGACAGTAAGTGAAGCTGGAGGTGCTGTCCGGAGACAGTAAATGGTGAAGCTGGAGATGCTGTCCTGGGAGACAGTAATGGGAAGCTGGAGATGCTGTCCTGGGAGACCAGTAATGTGAAGCGGAGATTTTGTCCAGTAGTCGGAATTAACGACGCAGAAGGAATACATTTAAATGACCTCATAGGGGACAGGCCAATAGTAGGAAACAATGTAGTCAAAGATAAGATAAAACCAATATAGCAAACCTAGAAATACCTGCAGGACATAGCAACCAAGAGGACTCCCACAGCAATAGTGAGGATAGATTACAAAAACAACTGGTGGAGCACCATTGTTGGTGCTAGGGAGGATAGAAGTAAGAAAAACAGGGAAACATGCACCAACAGTGAATACAGTCACGGAAACCCAAGGGCAAACGAAGACCAAGCCTGTGCACACACTATGCACTCGGTATCTGGCTGGTATGGGAAATCTGGAAAAACAGATGGGACGTGAACTATGACCACCCTAGAAAATGCCATGCCATATGACATCAGGAAAAACAAACGCGCCCTCCTGTAAGCTTTTTCACCCTGAATGTGTACCTCTCTTAGTACAGGAAAGACTGTGAAATAAACTTAAATTGCCGGGCAAACCATCTAAATGGGGACAAAAAGATACAAATCATCCAGTCCATGGTAAAAACCTGGGTAGCCACAGCCCCACAAAGATGGGGGTTTTGGTTAGTGTCCAGAAGGAAAAAAAACTGGCAGAAATGGCAGAAATCGTACACCAAATCCAGTCAATTCCTGGAGTGGCACCACATCGATGGCCAACACTCCAAACCAACAGATACAGATACTAATGCCGAAAACAAAAATCCCCCCCCAGTACCAAAATACCACCAGTCCGAAAACATTCTCTTTGCAAATATTACAGGGTCTAAAGCAAGCAACAAACAACAAAAACCTTTCATCCGTGACTGCTTGCAGAGGCAAAGGCAATGTTTCCGGGGCCCTTCACTGAGACCCCAGAAAGGATCTCTTGGACAATGAAATATGGATCCCGGGTTACAAACCTATATCAGATGTGACAGAGTGAACAGGCAAAAGGATGTGGGGGGGTTGGACTGTACATTGCAGAGTCACTTGTTAGCACGGACTGCTTAATGCCTCAAATGATTATAGTGAATTTTTAGCAGTAAAGGCGAGAACCAAAACTAGTCATTGTGGAAGTCTACACGCCTCCGGGATGCAACATCCCCAGCAATTCCAGGAACATCTGTTAAAAATTGACCCCACTGTCTGGAAAACCTTCCAGCTCCTGCAACACCCATTAATCTTGCTCCTGGGTGTTTCAACTTAAGGCAACATAAAATGGAGGAATATAGCAAATAATATTGCGTATGCAGTAATAACACCAGGAGGCCAGCACTGATGAAAACACACAACACCCCACGGAGCTTTTAAATTCTGCACCAAATTCAATTTACACCATCAATAATAGATCCTACTAACAGGAGAATACCACTAGCCTCATCTTCACTAACAATGATGATCTGATAAGAAATGTCACCATATCAAAAACAATATACTCAGATCACAACATAATTGAGGTTCAGTCATGTATGCGCGGAGCCCCAGACCGACATAATGAGATTAGTCACGAGGGAGCATTCCCAAAATTCAACTTCAATAACAAAAACATTTAAAATGGGACCAAGTAAACCAAGTCCTAACCGATAAAAAGCTGGGAAGATATACTAAGCAACACAGACCCCAACTTATGCCTAGAACAGATTAACTCGGTGGCACTCGATGTATGCACAAGGCTTATTCCTCTAAGAAAAAGGAGGAATAGATGTAAAACAGAAAGAGACAGGCGCTCCCTTTACAGGCGACGGAAAAGAATAACAGAGCGGCTAAAAGAGGTCAATATATCTGAAATGCGTAGGGAGACACTGGTCAGAGAAATAGCAAGCATCGAACTTAAGCTAAAAGAATCCTTTAGGAGTCAGGAATCGCGGGAAGAACTAAAAGCCATAAATGAAATCGAAAGAAACCCAAAGTATTTCTTCTCCTATGCCAAATCAAAATCGAAAAACAACGTCCAGTATTGGGCCCTACTTAAACAAGATGGGTCCTACACAGATGACAGCAAGGAAATGAGTGAGCTACTCAAGTCCCAATATGACTCAGTTTTTAGCAAGCCGCTAACCAGACTGAGAGTCGACGATCAAAATGAATTTTTTATGAGAGAGCCACAAAATTTGATTAACACAAGCCTATCCGATGTTATCCTGACGCCAAATGACTTCGAACAGGCGGATAAATGACATGCCCATGCACTCTGCCCCAGGGCCAGACTCATGGAAGTCTGTGTTCATCAAGAACTGCAAGAAGCCCCTATCACGAGCTTTTCCATCCTATGGAGAGGGAGCATGGACACGGGGGTCGTCCCACAGTTACTAAAAACAACAGACATAGCCCCACTCCACAAAGGGGGCAGTAAAAGCAACAGCAAAGAACTACAGACCAACAGCACTAACATCCCATATCATAAAAATCTTTGAAAGGGTCCTAAGAAGGAAGATCACCACCCATCTAGAAACCCATCAGTTACACAACCCAGGGCAACATGGGTTTAGAACAGGTCGCTCCTGTCTGTCCAACTATTGGATCACTACGACAAGGTCCTAAATGCACTAGAAGACAAAAACAATGCAGATGTAATATATACAGACTTTGCAAAAGCCTTCGACAAGTGTGACCATGGCGTAATAGCGCACAAAATGCGTGCTAAAGGGATAACAGGAAAAGTCGGTCGATGGATCTATAATTTCCTTACTAACAGAACACAGAGAGTAGTCGTCAACAGAGTAAAGTCCGAGGCAGCTACCGGTGAAAAAGCTCTGTTCCACAAGGCACAGTACTCGCTCCCATCTTGTTCCTCATCCTCATATCCGACATAGACAAGGATGTCAGCCACAGCACCGTGGTCTTCCTTTGCAGATGACACCCGAATCTGCATGACAGTGTCTTCCATTGCAGACACTGCAAAACTCCAGGCGGACATCAACCAAAATCTTTCAGTGGGCTGCAGAAAACAATATGAATTTCAACGATGAAAAATTTAAATTACTCAGATATGGTAAACATTAGGAAATTAAATCTTCATCGGTAAAAAAAAATTCTGGAAACAAATGAGGAAACCCCAACGAAAAACCCCTGGGAGTGATCATGTCGGAGGATCTCCCCTTAAAGGGACCAAACATTGATCAAATCGCATTGCTGAAAAATAACAGGAATGGAAAATGAGAACCTTCAAAAATGGGGAGGCCAAACCCATGAGACATTTTTCGGGTCCTTGTTCTTCTAGGTGGAATATTGCTGCACATAACCACCTTTCAAGGCAGGTGAAATTGGACCTAGAAAAAGTACAGAGAATTTCCCGGGGGCCATAACGGAGATAAAAACCTCATTATGGAGCGCTTTTTTCCTAAAAATGTATTCCCTGGAACCAGGGGGGAAACTGATTATATCACCTGGAAAATCCCAGAGGACTAGTACCCAAATTGCCAAGAAAATCACTCAAAAAAAAAAGCAAAAGACTTGGCCCATCCCCCAATGAAAAACAGGGGTGTCATACACGTTAAGAGACCATCAAAGTGTCAGGGGCCCCAGACGTTCAACGCCTCCCCACACATAAGGGGGAATACCAAAGACCCCTGGGGGTCTTCAAGGGATGGACAAGACCTAAAGTCGTTCCGGATCGCCGGCTTGGGTCGACGTTTGGTTTTCGTGCAGCCATGCAACGCCCGGTTTATCAGGCTTGATCCACCCGGAGCCTGGTCACAGACAGGGCCCCCGGGGGGTTTACCCCCGGGCTCTTCCAGGTAAACTCCAGGTCCACCCCACCTGTGGCGGTAGTCACCACCACCCATCCGTGGGCGGTAACCCCCCCCCGCATCCTGAGGGCGGTTCACCCCAAAAAAGCCCCCTCCCTTTTGGGGGTAGTTACCCCACCCCTGTGTGGGGGGAAATCACCACACCCAAAATCCTGTGGGCGGGTCACCCCCCCACATCCTGTGGGCGGTAGCCACCCCCATATCCTGAGGGGGTAGTCACCACACACCCTCCTGTAAGCGGGCCACCCCAAAACCCATCCTGTATGCGGGAGTACCCTCCACCTGTGGGCAGTAGTCACCCACACACCCACCTAGTGCGGTAGTCACCCCACACACCATCAGTGGGCGGTGTCCCCACCCCATCCTGTGGGCGGTTCACCCAAAACACCCAACCCCAGGGGCGGAAGTAACCCACACACCCATCCCCAGGACGGTAGTCACCCAACCCATCCTGTGGGCGGCAGTTTACCCCCCAACCATCCCGGGGAAAGGGAGACCCCCACACGAATCCCCGGGGGATAGAACCCCCCTCACCCCCGCTGTGGGGGTATCACCCAAAACGCCCAAACCCGTGGGCGGTAGTCACCCCACACACCCTCCTGTGGAAGGGAATCAACCCCCACACCCATCCTGTTGGCGGTATCACCCACACCCCTCCTGAGGCGGTATCACCCCCACACCAATCATGCGCACGATACACCCAACCCCCCTCCTGTGGGCGTAGTCACCCACAACCAGCTGTGGGCGGTAGAAACCCCCCAGCATCCTGAGGGGGGTAGCACCCACAGCCCACCTGTGGGAGGTAGTCATCCCCCACACCCCTCCTTTGACGGGGCCCCCCCACCCTCCCTACTGGGATGTAGAACCGCCACCCATCCTGGGGGGTAGGAAACCCCCACCCCGTCCTGTGGGAGGTAGAACCCCAAAACCTCCCGTGGGGCGGTAGTCACCACCACCATCTTGTGGGGGTAGTCCCCGCAACCCTCCCCGGGGCGGTAGTTTTAAACCCCCACACCCCATCCTGTGGGCGGTATTCACCCAACACCAATTTGGGGGGTTGCCCCCCCCAGGGGAAAAAAAAGGTTAAAATCCCACCACCCTCCCGAGGACGGTACACCCACCACCCATACTGTGGGCGGTAGCAACCCCACAACCATCCTGTGGGCGGTAGTCACCACACATCCATCTTGTGGGCGGTAGTCACCCCACACCTATCCTGTGGGTAGTCACCACACACTCATCCTGTGGGCGGAAGTCACCCACACACCCATGACGTGGACGGTAGTCACCCCACACCCATCCTGTTGGCGGTAGTCGCCACACACTCATCTAATGGGCGGTAGTCACCCACACACCCATCCTGTGGGCGGAAGTCACCACACATCCATCCTGTGGGCGGTAGTCACCCCACACCTATCCTGTGGGTAGTCACCACACACTCATCCTGTGGGCGGTAGTCACCCACACACCCATGCTGTGGACGGTAGTCAGCCCTCACCCATTCTGTTGGCGGTAGTCACCACACACTCATCCAATGGGCGGTAGTCACCCACACACCCATCCTGTGGGTGGTAGTCACCACACACCCATCCAGAGGGCGGTAGTCACCCACACACCCATCATGAGGGCGGTAGTCACCCACACACCCATCCTGTGGGCGGTAGTCACCCACACATCCATCCTGAGTGCGGTAGTCACCCCTCACACCCATCATGTGGGCGGTAGTCACCACACACCCATCTTGTGGGCGGTAGTCACCCACACACCCATCCTGAGGGCGGAAGTAACCCACACACCCATCCTGAGGGCGGTAGTCACCACACACCCATGCTGTGGGCGGCAGTCACCCCACACACCCATCCTGTGGAAGGTAGTCACCCACACACCCATCCTGCGGGCGGTAGTCAACCCACTCCCCATGCTGTGGGAGGTAGTCACCAACACACCCATCCTGTGGGCTGTTGTCACCGCACACACCCGTCCTGTGGAAGGTAGTCACCCACACACCCATTTTGTTGGCGGTAGTCACCCACACACCAATCCTGTGCACGGTAGTCACCCACACACCCATCCTGTGGGCGGTAGTCACCCACACACCCATCCTGTGGGCGGTAGCTACCCCACACGCATCCTGAGGGCGGTAGTCACCCTACACGCCCATCCTGTGCGAGGTAGTGATCCACACACCCATCCTGTTGACGGTAGCCACCCACACACTCATCCTGTGGACGGTAGTCACCGACACACCCATCCTGTGGGCGGTAGTGACCCACACACCCGTCCTGTGGGCGGTAGTCACCCACACACCCATCCTGTGGGCGGTAGTCACCCACACACCCATCCTGTGGACGGTAGTCACCCACACACCTATCCTCTGGGCGGTATTCACCCACACACCAATGCTATGGACGGTAGTCACCACACACCCATCCTGTGGGCGGTAGTCACCCACACTCTCATTCTGTGGGCGGTAGTCACCCACACACCTATCCTGTGGGCGGTAGCAACCACACACCCGTCCTGTGGGCGGTAGTCACCCACACACCCATCCTGTGGGCGGTAGTCACCCACACACCCATCCTGTGGACGGTAGTCACCCACACACCCATCCTCTGGGCGGTATTCACCCACACGCCAATGCTGTGGACGGTAGTCACCACACGCTCATCCTGTGGGCGGAAGTCACCCACACACCCATGCTGTGGACGGTAGTCACCCCACACCCATCCTGTTGGCGGTAGTCACCACACACTCATCCAATGGGCGGTAGTCACCACACACCCATCCTGTGGGTGGTAGTCACCACACACCCATCCTAAGGGCGGTAGTCACCCACACACCCATCCTGAGGGCGGTAGTCACCCACACACCCATCCTCTGGGCGGTAGTCACCCACACACCCATCCTGTGGGCGGTAATCTCCCACATACCCATCCTGTGGGCGGTAGTCACCACATACCCCTCCTGAGGGCGGTAGTCACCACACACCCATCTTGAAGGCGGTAGTCACCCACACACCCATCCTGATTGCGGTAGTCACCCACACATCCATCCTCTGGGCGGTAGTCACCCACACACCCATCCTGTGGGCGGTAATCTCCCACATACCCATCCTGTAGGCGGTAGTCACCACATATCCCTCCTGAGGGCGGTAGTCACCTAACACCCATCTTGAGGGCAGAAGTCACTCACACACCCATCCTCTGGGCTGTAGTCACCCACACACACCTCCTGAGGGCGGTAGTCACCCACACACCCTTCCTGAGGGCGGGAATCACCACTCACCCATCCTGAGGGCGGTAGTCACCCACACACCCATCTTGTATGCGGTAGTAACCCACACACCCATCCTGTGGGCGGTAGTCTCCACTCACCCATTCAGAGGGCGGTAGTCGCCCACACTCCCATCATGAGGGCGGTAATCACCACACACCCATCATAAGAGCGGTAGTCACCCACACTTATCCTGAGGGCGGTAGTCACCCACAAACCCATCCTTAGGGCGGTAGTTATAAACACACCCAGCCTGAGGGCGGTAGTCGCCCACACACGCATCCTGAGGGCGGTAGTCGCAACACACTTATCCTGAGGGCGGCAGTCACCCACACACCCATCCTGAGAGCGGTAGTCACCACACACCCATCCTGAGGGCGGTAGTCTCCCAATCACCCATCCTGAGGGCGGTAGTCACCAACACACCCATCCTGTAGGCGGTAGTCACCCACACACATATCCTGAGGGCGGTAGTCACCCACACACCCTTCCTGAGGGCGGTAGTCTCACACTCACCCATCGTGAGGGCTGTAGTCACCCACACACCTATCCTGAGGGCGGTAGTCACCCACACACCCATCCTGAGGGGGTAGTGACACTCACACCTATCCTGAGGGCGGTAGTCACCCACTCACCCATGCTGAGGGCGGTAGTCACCCACACACCCATGCTGAGGCCGGTAGTCACGAACACACCCATCCTGTGGGCGGTAGTCACCCACACTCACATCCTGAGGGCGGTAGTCACCCACACACCTATCCTGAGGGCGGTATTCACCCACACACCCATCCTGAGACCTGTAGTCACCCATACACCCATCCTGTGGGCGGTAATCACCCACACACCCATCAGAGGGCGGTAGTCCACCCATACACCCTTCCTGTGGGCGGTAGTCACCCTCACACCCATCGTGAGGGCGGTAGTCTCCACACACCCATTCTGTGGGCGGTAGTCACCACACACCCATCCTGAGAGGGGTAGTCACCCACACAGCCATCCTGTGGGCGTTAGTCACCCACACACCCATCCTATGGGCGGTAGTCACCACACACCCCTCCTGGGGGCGGTAGTCACCCACCCTCCCATCCTGAGGGCGGTAGTCACCACACACCCATTTTGAGGGCGGTAGTCACTCACACACCTATCCTGTGGGCGTTAGTCACCCACCCTCCCATCCTGAGGGCGGTAGTCACCACACACCCCTCTTGAGGGGGGTAGTCACCCAACACACCATGTTTGGGCGGTAGGTGTCACCACGCACCCTCCTGAGGGCTGTGTCACCCACAACAACCCAATCCTGAGGGCGGTATTCACAACCACACCCAATCCTGTTTGCTGTTAGTCACCACACCACCTATCTGAGGGCGATAGTCACCACACACCCATTGTGAGTGTGGTAGTCGCCCACACACCCATCATGAGGGCGGAAGTCACCACACACCCATCCTGAGGGCGGTAGTCACCGAACACCCATCCTGTTGGGGTAGTCACCTACACACCCATTGAGGGCGGTAGGTCTCCGACTCAATACTCCTCCTGAGGGTGGTAGTCACCCTCTCACAACATCGTGAGGGCGGTAGACACCCATTCACACCCATCATATGAGCAGTAGTCACACACACACCCATCCTGAGGGCGGTAGTCACCCAAACACCCATTCTGAGGGCGGTAGTCAACCACACACCCTTCCTGAGGGCTGTAGTCACCACACCCTTTATGAGGGCGGTAGTCACCCACACACCCTTCTGAGGGCGGTAGTTCACCCATACACATCCGTGGCGGTAATCACCACACACCTTCATGAGGTCGGTAAGTCACCACACACCCATCCTAGGGCGGTAGTCACCACACTTATCTTTAGGGCGGTAGGTCACCCACACACCCATCTGAGAGCGGTAGCCCACCCACACACCCCATCCTGATGACGGTAGTTCACCCCACACCCACCCTTGAGGCAGAGTCGCCAACCCCACTTGTTTTGAGGGGGGGTAGCCCCCAAACCCTCCTGAGGGCGGTATTCCCACACCCCATCCTTGGGCGATAGTCCCCCCACACCCCCCATCCTGAGGGCGGTTGTCACCCTCACACCATCTTAAGATTTTATCCCCACACCCCTCCTGAGGGCGGTATTCACCCATACCCCATCCGGGGGGCGGTGTCCCCCACAACCTTTGAAGGGGTTGCACAACACCCATCCGTGTGCTTTAATCACCCCACCCACCTGGGGCGGTATCACCCACACCCCCGCCCCGAGTGCTTTATTCACCCCACAAACCCATGGGGCGCGGCAGTCTCCAACACCCCCCTTGGGGGGTAGTCCCCACCCCCCATCCTGAGGGCGGTAGTGACCCACACACCCATCCTGAGGGCGGTAGTGACCCACACACCCATCCTGAGGGCTGTAGTCACCACGCACCCATCCTGTAGGCATTCGTTTCCCCACACACCCATCCTGTTGAAGGTAGTCACCCACACACCCATCCTGTGGGCATTAGTAAACCCCTCACACCCTGTGTGGGGGGTAGTCACACACACACCCACCCGTTGGCGGTAGTCACCCCACACATCCGTCCTGTGGGCGGTAGTCACCCACACACTCATTCTGTGAAAGGTAGTGACCCACACACCCATTCTGTGGGCGGTAGTGACGCACTCACCCATCCTGTGGAAGTTTTTTCCCACACACCACCCTGGGGAAAGGGCTCACAAAACCAACCCCCGGGGGCGGTAGTCAGACACACCCATCTGTGGAAGTTAGCCCCCCACACATCCACCTGTGGGGGGTGTCACAACACCCCCATCCTGTGGAAGTAGTCCCCCCCCCCTCCGTGGGCGGTAGTCACCCCACACCCATGCTGTGGGGGTAATCCCCCAAAACACGCATCCGTAGGGGGGTTAGTTACCTACCAACCCATCCTGTGGCGGTAGTCACCCACACACCACCCTGGGGCAGTAGTCACCCACACACCTATCCGAGGGCGATAGTCACCACACCCATTTGAGGGTTGTAGTCGCCCGCACCCCCATCAGAGGGCGGAATCACCACCACCCATCCAGGGCGGTTCACCCACACTTATCCGAGGGGGGAGCCCCACTCACCCACCGGGGGGTGCCACCCACACACCTATCCTGAGGGCGGTAGTCACCCACTCACCCATCCTGAGGGCGGTAGTCATCGGCTCACCCATCCTGAGAGCGGTAGTCACCATAACACCAATCATGTGGGCAGAAGTCACCCATACACAAAACCTGAGGGCGGTAGTCACCCACTCACCCATCCTGAGGGCGGTAGTCACCCACACACCCATCCTGAGGGCGGTAGTCACCCATACACCCATCCTGTGAGCGGTAGTCACCCATACACCCATCCTGAGGGCGATAGTCACTACACACCCTTTTAAGGGCGGTAGTCACCCACAGTTATCCTTAGGGCGGTAGTCACCCACACACCCATCCTGAGAGCGGTAGCCACCCACGCACCCATCCTGAGGACGGTAGTCACCCACACACCCATTCGGAGGGCGTTAGTCGCCAAACACTTGTCCTGAGGGCGGTAGTCACCCACACACCCATCCTGAGGGCGGTAGTCACCCACTCACCCATCCTGAAGGCGGTAGTCACCCACACACCCATCCTGAGGGCGGTAGTCACCCATACACCCATCCTGTGAGGGGTAGTCACCCACACACCCATCATAAGGGCGATAGTCACCACACACCCATCCTAAGGGCGGTATTCACCCACACTTATCCTTAGGGCGGTAGTCACACACACACCCATCCTGAGGACGGTAGTCACCCACACACCCCCCCCCCCCCCCCCCCACAAAAAAACCCATCTGAGGGCGGTAGTCCCCAAACACTTGTCCTGAGGGCGGTAGTCACCCACACACCCATCCTGTGGGTGGTAGTCACCACACACCCATCCTAAGGGCGGTAGTCACCCACACACCCATCCTGAGGGCGGTAGTCACCCACACACCCATCCTCTGGGCGGTAGTCACCTAACACCCATCTTGAGGGCAGAAGTCACTCACACACCCATCCTCTGGGCTGTAGTCACCCACACACACCTCCTGAGGGCGGTAGTCACCCACACACCCTTCCTGAGGGCGGGAATCACCACTCACCCATCCTGAGGGCGGTAGTCACCCACACACCCATCTTGTATGCGGTAGTAACCCACACACCCATCCTGTGGGCGGTAGTCTCCACTCACCCATTCAGAGGGCGGTAGTCGCCCACACTCCCATCCATGAGGGGGGGTAACCCACCACACACCCATCATAAGAGCGGTAAGTCACCCACACTTTTCCTGAGGGCGGTAGTCACCCAAAAACCCCATCCTTAGGGCGTAGTTATAAACACACCCAGCCCTGGGGCGGTAGTCGCCCACACACGCATCCTGGGGCGGTAGTCGCAACACACTGTATCCTGAGGCGGCCCAGTCACCCACACACCTCCTGAGAGCGGTAGTCACCACACACCCATCCTGAGGGCGGTAGTCTCCCAATCACCCATCCTGAGGGCGGTAGTCACCAACACACCCATCCTGTAGGCGGTAGTCACCCACACACATATCCTGAGGGCGGTAGTCACCCACACACCCTCCTGAGGGCGGTAGTCTCACACTCACCCATCGTGAGGGCTGTAGTCACCCACACCCCTACCCTGAGGGCGGTAGTCACCCCCCACACCCACCCTGAGGGGGTGGACACTCCACCTATCCTGAGGGCGGTGTCACCCACCACCCATCTGAGGGCGGTAGTCACCCAAAACCCCCTGCGAGGCCGGTTCCAAAACAACCCTTTGGGGGCGGTGTCCCCCCAAACTACATCCTGAGGGCGGTTTCACCCACAACTATCCTGAGGGCGGTTTTCCCCACAACCCATTGAACCTGTAGTCCCCCACCCCCCATCCTGTGGGCGGAATACCCACACCCCTCCAGAGGGGGGGGGTAGTCCCCCCAAACCCTTCCTGTGGGCGGTAGTACCCCACACCCATCGTGAGGGGGTGTTCCCCCCACCCCCCATTCTGGGGGCGGTAGTCACCACACACCCATCCCTGGGGGGGTATCACCCACACAGCCACCTGTGGGCTTAGCACCCACACCCCCATCCTTGGGGGGTTTTGTCACCACACACCCCCCGGGGGGCGGTAGTCCCCCCCCTCCCACTGAGGGGGTGTCACCACACACCCTTTTGGGGGCGGTAGCACTCACACACTTCCCTGTGGGCTTTAGTCACCCACCTCCCATCCTGAGGGGGTAGTCACCACCCCCCCTCTTGAGGGCGGTAGTCACCCAAAACCCCCCATTTTTTGGGCGGTAGTCCCCACGCCCCCATCCTGAGGACGGTAGTCCCCCACACACCCTTCTGGGGGGGGTAGCCCCCAAGATTTTCCCTTTGAGGGCGGTAGCCCCCACAACCACCCTGGGGGCGGTGCCCTTACACCCATCCGGGGGGGGGTAGTCACCCCCACACCCACATGAGGGCGGTAGTACCCTCTCCCCCGTCCTGAGGGCGGTACTCACCCACACACCCATGTGACCCGAGGTGGCCCCAAAAACCCACCCCCCTTTTGGGAGTGTCGCCCACCCCCCCATTGAGGGCGGTTCACCCCACACACCCATCCTGAATGCGGTAGTCACCCCACACCCACCCTGAGGGCTGTAGTCCCCCAACCCCCATCCTGAGGGGGGTGTCCCCCCACACCCCCCCTGGGGGCGGTAGTCACCCATCACCCACCCTGTGGGCGGTATCACCCAGACACTCACCTGGGGCGTTTGTCCCCCACACCCCCATCTGTGTGCGTTATCCCCCAACACCCACCCTGTGGGCGGTAGTCAGCCTCACACCCATTCTGAGTTTTTATTCCCCCCACACCCCTTCCTGTGGGCGGTAGTCCCCACACACCCATCCTGGGGGCGGTATCACCCACACCCCCACCCAGGGTGGAAGAAACCCCCAAAACCATCTGAGGGGGGTAGTCACCAAACCCCCATCCCGAGGGGCAGTCACCCACACCCCACCTGTGGAAAGTTACCCCCAATCCGCGGGCGGTATTAAACCCCAAACCCCCCTGTGTGGGAAGTAGTCCCAAACACCATCCTGTGGGGGGTAGTCACCCCACCCCCCGCCCGGGGGAAAGGTAGTACCCACACACCCCCCTGTTGGCGGTAGTCCCTACAATCCACCCTGGTGCGGAGTACCCCCACCCCCATCATGTGGGGGGTAGTCCCAAAACCCCATGTTGTGGGCGGTAGCACCCACACCCCCATCCTGGGGGGGAGTAACCCAACAAAAACCCCCTGAGGGCGGTATCACCACACACCCATCCTGGGGGCGCGTCACCCACACACCCATCCTGGGGCGGCAGTCACCCCACCACCCCCCTGTGGAAGGTAGTCACCCACACCCCCATTTTTTTGGCGGTGCCCACCCACACACCAACCTGTGCACGGTGTCACCCAAAACCCCACCCTGTGGGCGGTAGTCCCCCCACCCCCCCTGTGGGCGGAACTCCCCCCACCGCCCCGGGCGGTTACACCTACACCCAATCCTGTGGGAGGGGTTTCATCCCCCCACCCATCTGTGGGGGTAGCCCCAAAATCATCCGGGGGAGGAAGTCACCGACACACCACCCTGGGGGGCGGTGTGACCCCCCCACACCCGTCCGGGGGGCCGGTGTCACCACACACCCACCGTGGGCGGGAAACCCCAAAACCCCCACCCGTGGACGGTAGTCCCCCACACACAGTCCTCGGGCGGATTCACCCACACCCCAACCCTGTGGGGGGTAGCACCGCAAAACACCTATCCTGTGACGGTGCCACCCACTCCAATGCTGGGAGGGTGCACCACCACCCACTTGGGCGGTGTCCCCCACACTCCCTTCTGTGGGGGGGGTGGGCACCCACCACCATCTGGGGGCGGTAGCAAACCAAACAACTCTCCGTGGGCGGAGTCACCAACACCATGTGGGCGGTGTCCCCACACCTATCCGGGGGTAGTCACCAGCCCTTGTTGGGGGAAAAGGCACCCACACACCATGTGTGGACGTGTCACCCCACACCCATCTGTTTGCGGTAGTCACCACACACTCCCAAGGGGTTAGTCACCCACAACCCATCTGGGGCGGGGTCACCACACGTCCATCCTGTGGCGGTGTCACCCAACCCCCTATCTGTGGGTAGTCACCACACTTCCCCCGGGGGCGGAAGTCCCCGAAAACCCCCATGGTGGAGGTATCACCCCACACCCATCTGTTGACGGAGTCCCCACACATCATCCTGTGGGGGGTAGTCCCACAACCCCCCCTGGGGCGGTAGCCCCCCACACACCCCATCCTGGGGGCGGTAGTCACCCAACACCCACCCTTGGCGGTAGTCACCCACACCCCATCCTGGGGGCGGAAAATCCCCAAAACCCATCCGGGAGCGGTAGTCCCCCACATACCCCCCTGGGGCGGTAGTCACCAACCCCCATTTGAAGGGGGGTAGTACCTCAACCCATTCTTTGGGGGGTAGTCAAAACCCCCATCTTGAGGGCGGAATTTAACTACACCCCATGTGTGAGCGGTGTCACCCACATACACCTCCTGAGGGCGGTAGTCCACAACACCCTCCGAGGGCGGTGTCACCCAAAACCCCACCTGTGGGCGGTAGTCTCCATCCCCCTTAAGGGGGCGGAAATCCCCAACCCCCATCCTGAGGGCGGTATCACCCAAAACCCATCTGAAGGGGGCAGTCACACACACCCACCCTTGGGCGGTATTCACCACACACCCCCCCTGAGGGCGGTAGTCCTTACCACCCTCATGTGGGCGTTTACCCCGCCCCATCCTGGGGGCGGATCACCACACACCCATTTAGGGCGGTATCACACCCCCATCTGTGGGGGTAGTCACCAACACACCCATCCGTGGGCGGTAGTCCCCCACACCCCCCACCCTTTTAGCGGTAGTACCAACACCCCCCCTGAGGCGGTAGTACCACACACCCATCCTGAGGGCGGTTAGTCATTACACCCCCTCATGTGGGCGTTAGTCACCCACGCCCCCACCCTGAGGGCGGTTGTCACCACACACCCTTTTTTGAGGGGGGGTAGTCACTAACCCCCATCCTGGGGGCGGAAAGAAACCCACACACCCCTTGGGGGCGGTAGTCCCCACACACCCACGTTTGGGCGGTTGTCCACGCACCCATCCTGAGGGGGGGTGTCACCCACCCCCACCCTGAGGGCGGTAGTCCCCCACGCTCCCACCCTGTGAGCGGTAGTCCCCCACCCCTTTCCCTGAGGGGGGTAGCCCCCCCAACCCCCACTGTTGTGGTCACCCAAAACCCCCCCATCCTGGGGGCGATAGTCCCACCCACCCATTGTGAGGGTGGTAGTCGCCACACACCCATCATGGGGGGAAAGTCATCAACCCCCCCATCCTGAGAGCGGTACCCATCCACCCCCCCCTGAGGCGGTAGTCAACCACCACCCTCCTGAGTGGGGTAGTCACCCCACACCCATCCTGGGGCGGTGTCCCACACCCCCACCTGAGCGTAGTCACCAAAACCCCCATCCTGTGGGCTAGTCATTACACTCCCTCCTGAGGGCGTATTCACCCACACACCCTCATTTGGGGGTAGTCACCCACACCCCCACCCTTAGGGCGGTTGTCCCCCTCCACCCATCCTGAGGGCTGTATCACCCACACCCCCCATCCTGACGGCGGTAGTCACTAACACCCATCCTGTGGGCGGTAGCCCCATCCACACACCCATCCTGAGGGGGGTGTCACCACACAAAATCCTGGTGGTTACCCCACCAAATTCACCCTGGGGGCGGTATCACCCAAACCCCCCATCCGGTCCCTTTATTCACCCACCACCCATCCTGGGGCGGCAGTTCCACACACCCATCCTGGGGGCGGTGTCACCCAAACCCCCACCCCTGAGGGCGGTAGTGGACCACACACCCATCCGAGGGCGGTAGTGACCCACACACCCATCCTGAGGGCGGTAGTCTCCACACACCCATCCTGTTGAAGGTAGTCACCCACACACCCATACTGTGGGCATTAGTCAACCCACACACCCATGCTGTGGGAGGTAAGTTCCACCCACAACCCATCCTTGGGAGAAGTCCACCCCACACATCCGACCTGTGGCGGTAGTCACCCACACATTCATTCTGTGAAAGGTAGTGACCCACACACCCATTCTGTGGGCGGTAGTGACGCACTCACCCATGCTGTGGAAGTTATTCTCCCCACACACCCATCCTGTGGAAGGCAGTCACAAACACAACCATCCTGTGGGCGGTAGTCAGCAAACACCCATCCTGTGGAAGTTCGCCACCCACACATCCATCCTGTGGGCGGTAATCACAACACACCCATCCTGTGGAAGGTAGTCACCCACACGCCCATCCTGTGGGCATTAGTCACCCACACACCCATCCTGTGGAGGGTAATCACCCACACACGCATCCTGTAGGCGGTAGTTACCTACACACCCATCCTGTGGCATGTAGTCACCCACACACCCATCCTGTGGCATGTAGTCACCCACACACCTATCCTGAGGGCGATAGTCACCACACACCCATTGTGAGGGTTGTAGTCGCCCGCACACCCATCATGAGGGCGGAAGTCACCACACACCCATCCTAAGGGCGGTAGTCACCCACACTTATCCTGAGGGCGGTAGTCACCCACTCACCCATCCTGAGAGCGGTAGCCACCCATACACCTATCCTGAGGGCAGTAGTCACCCACACACACCCATCCTGAGGGCAGTCGTCGCCACAAACTTGTCGTGAGGGCGGTAGTCACCCACACACCCATCCTGAGGGCGGTAGTCACAATACACCCATCCTGAGAGCGGTAGTCACCCAAACACTCATCCTGAGGGCGGTTGTCAACCATACACCCATCCTGATGGGGTAGTCACCGACACACCCATCCTGAGGGCGGTAGTCATCGGCTCACCCATCCTGAGGGCGGTAGTCACCCACACACACATCCTGAGGGGGGTAGTCACCATAACACCAATCATGTGGGCAGAAGTCACCCACACACCCATCCTGAGGGCGGTAGTCACCCACTCACCCATCCTGAGGGCGGTAGTCACCCACACACCCATCCAGAGGGCGGTAGTCACCCATACACCCATCCTGTGAGCGGTAGTCACCCACACACCGATCATGAGGGCGATAGTCACCACACACCCATCCTAAGGGCGGTAGTCATCCACACTTATCCTTAGGGCGGTAGTCACCCACACACCCATCCTGAGAGCGGTAGCCACCCACGCACCCATCCTGAGGACGGTAGTCACCCACACACCCATTCTGAGGGCGGTAGTCGCCAAACACTTGTCCTGAGGGCGGTAGTCACCCACACACCCATCCTAAGGGCGGTAGTCACCATACACCCATCCTGAGGGGGTAGTCACCCACACACCCATCCTGAGGGCGGTTGTCACCACACACCCATCATGTGTGCGTTAGTTACCACACACCCATCCTGTGGGCGGTAGTCAGCCTCACACCCATTCTGAGTGCTTTATTCACCCCACACACCCCTCCTGTGGGCGGTAGTCACCACACACCCATCCTGTGGGCGGTAGTCACCCACACACCCATCCTGAGTGCGGTAGTGACCCACGCACCCATCCTGAGGGCGGTAGTCACAACACACCCATCCTGTGGGCATGTGTTTCCCCACACACCAATCCTGTTGTAGGTAGTCACCCACACACCCATCCTGTGGGCATTAGTCAACCCACACACCTATGCTGTGGGAGGTAGTCACCCACACACCCATCCTGTGGGCGGTAGTCACCCCACACATCCGTCCTGTGGGCGGTAGTCACCCACACACTCATTCTGTGGAAGGTAGTGACCCATACACCCATCCTGTGGGCGGTAGTGACCCACTCACCCATCCTGTGGAAGTTATTCATCCCACACTCCCATCCTGTGGAAGGCAGTCACCCACAGAACCATCCTGTGGGCGGTAGTCACCACACACCCATCCTGTGGAAGGTAGTCACCCACACGCCCATCCTGTGGGCGGTAGTCACAACACACCCATCCTGTGGAAGGTAGTCACCCACACGCCCATCCTGTGGGCGGTAGTCACACACACACCCATCCTGTGGAGGGTAATCACCCACACACGCATCCTGTGGCAGGTAGTCACCAACACACCCTTCCTGTGGCATGTAGTCACCAACTCACTCATCCTGTGGGCGGTAGTCACTCACACACCCATCC
>NC_069401.1:54948745-54951245 GCF_026875155.1 Cherax quadricarinatus | reverse complement strand
ATGAAAGGGTGGGGTCAGCCCCTTTGTGTATGGGCTCCGGGAAGTTAAGGGGGAAACATATGAAGAAAGAAAACAAGGGGAAAAAAAAAGCAATTGAAAGCATCATGAAAGCAATGGGAAAGACACATGACCCAGTGGAAAATTTTCGGAGAATGGGGGTTGAAAAAAAAAGAACCCGGCCAGTAAAAGTGACCTTCAAGGCAAAATCGCCGGAACAGGTCCCGGGAGAAACCCAAAATTAAGGGACATCCCGGGCATACAGGAAGTGTATCCGACTGCGACGGGAACCCAAAGCAAAAAGGCAAAAACAGGGAGATGGTACAAAGGTGAAAGGGGGAAAGAGGGGGGATGGAAAAGAAGAAAGGGATCCCAGACACAGGAAGTCAAAACCCCTCCCTCACAATTCCCTATAGAAGCCCCCCAACCGGGTAAACCCCCAGTGCAACCAAAACACCAAAAACCAAAACACCCATGCCCATCCAATGCCCCCCCCCACTGCATTACAAACCCCACCCCCACAGCAACCACCCATTTCCTTATCGGGTCCCCACTTCCCCCCCCCCCCAATTACCCCTCCCAGCCAAAATCTTAGAAAAGAAGTTGAAGGTGTGGTAAAAAAATGCAGATGGAATAAAAAAAATATGAGGAGGGGCAAAAAAGAATAAGGGACATCCCCAGACAAAATACACTCACAGAAAAAAAACTCACCAGAAAAATAACAATTCAATCTTCCCCTGGATATCAAATCCCATGAAAGACAGGGGGAGGGAGGGGGAGGGGATTTGCACTGTCATTAAAAAACCCGGGAGGGTTTTAGAAATGGGAAAGGAAAGGATGGCAGGGGGGAAGGGACTACTTTGGGAACAATCCAGTCTGAGGGACATAAGGTGAAATTGCAGTAATGTACAACCCACCACAGAACTGAGGAGGGCCCAAAAGAAGAATACGATGAGACAACAGAGCAATGGTCGACACACACCGGGTGGCCCGGGAGCACACAGGGGGGGCAAAATTACTAGTTTTTTGGGTAATTTCAATCACAAGGAGATTGACTGGGAAAACCCGGGGCCCCCTGGGGGTCCCCAACATGGGAGCCCCAAAGATGGATGTGGTACTGGAAAACCTCAGCACAACATGCTAGAGACACTACCAAGAGAGGGAGAGGGTGAACCACAAGACTGGACCTTTTATTCAAACCCTTTAAGTTCTGACATCGAGGAATCATGTATGAAAGGCCCCTGGGAGCTAGTGATCAGTGGTTCTGTTTTTTCGACTACTAGTTGAGCTCCAAGGGAGAGAAACAGGGTAGGGGGGGAAAAAACCAAACTACAAAAGGAAGAAATACTCAGGGTTGAGGAATTCTTTCAAGACATTCAGTGGGAAGGGAACTGACAGGAAAACCAGTACAAGAAAAAGGCATGTGGCAACAAAAGCAAGGAGGCAGAGGGGAGGGTTTTTCCCAAAGGGGAAAAAGAAATAATGGGAAAACAGAAAAGAGTCCTGGTTCACCCCAAAGGTGTAGGGAGGGAAAAAAACCCGCTGTATAGAGAAAGGAAAAAAGGGACAGGGAAAAAAAAAGAGTTTGCCCAAAGCCAAAACGAATATCACAGAAAAAGAAGGGGGCTCAACGGCAATACGAAAATGACATAGATCGAAAGTCAAGACTGACCCGAACTATTGTAAAAGCCACATCAGGAGGAAAACAACAGTCAAAGGGCCAGGTAATCAGACGAGGAATGGTGATGGGGAAATCACAAGAAACGACCGGAGGTAGTCAGGAGCTCAACAAAGATTTAAAGAAGTATTTTTAGTGGAAACCAGTAGGACTCCAAAATCAGAGCAGGGGGGTGCACCGCAAGTGCTGGATGAGGTACATATAACCCCAAGGGGGGGGAAGAAGTGCTAGCGAACGACACCTCAAAGGGGGTGGGGCCAGACAACTCTCTCCGTGGGTCCTTAAAGAATGACGAGACATTGTTATACCATTAAAAAAGACTTCAACACACATTTGAAACTGGGGAACTCCCCAGGGATGGATAGGAAATGTAGTCCCAATTTTTAAAACGGGAGAGAGACATGAGGGATAAACTACAACCTGTATCACTAACGTGATATATGAAGGGGCATGGAGAAGATCATCAGGAGGAGAGTGGGGAGCACCAGGAAAGAAACAAGTGATAATTGACAACCAGCATGGTTTCAGGGGGGGAAAATCCTGGTCACAAACCTATTAGAGTTTTATGACAAGGGACAGAAAAAACAAGAGAAGAGGGATGGATCGACTGCATTTTTTGTGGGCTGCAAGAAGGCCTTCGTCACAGTTCCCACAAAGGTTTACTGCAAAAACTAGGGAACAGCACACATAACAAAAAGGGACTGCAAAGGATAAGAAATACCTTACAGGAGGCAACAACGAGTCATGGTACGTACGAGGTTCAAAATGGGGGTGTGACAAGCGGGGTTCCCCAGGGACTCCTAGGACCTGTGCTGTTCTTGGTAA
>NC_069401.1:54821245-54946245 GCF_026875155.1 Cherax quadricarinatus | reverse complement strand
GGAAAGGGAGAGATCAGTTTTTGTCTATGAGCTAGACAAAGCTAAAGGGGAAACTTATGATAAAAGAAAGCAGGATGAGAAAAAAGCGATTGAAGGTATCATGAAGGTGATAGGCGAGGGAGACATGACCGAGGTGGCAAATTTTCGGAGAACTGGGTGGTTCACAAAGAAAAGGAATCGGCCTTTCAAAGTAATTTTCAAGGCAGTATCAACCTGAACCATGATCCTGCAGGAGAAAGCATGGCTCAGAGGCAAACAGGAGTTCATGAGTGTGTACCTCGATCGAGACAGAACACAGGAGGAAAGGATGATACTGAAAGAGAGAGTGCAAAAATGAAAGGAGGAATGGGAAGCAATGAAAAAGGAGAGCAGAATAATCCAGGAACAAGTGGAAAGACAAGCACACACCCCAGAAACACCTGCAGAAGGACTCCAGCCACGACACCCCCAAGGCAACTGAACAATCCAAACCAACCATCACTCACCGATCCCTCTGTTCCCACCCCCCGCACCACAGTTACAGTATTAGAACAGAAGTTGAAGGTTTGGTACACAAATGCGGATGGATTAACGAATAAACATGAGGAATGGCAAGAAAGAATCAATGAGAAGTCCCCAGACATCATAGCAGTTACAGAAGCAAAACTCATGGAGACAATAACAGATGCAATCTTCCCACCAGGATACCAGATCATGAGGAAAGATAGAAGGGGCAGAGGGGGAAGAGGGGTTGCTCTGCTCGTAAAAACAGATGGAAATTCGAGAAAATGGGAGGCATAGACGAGACAGGAGAAAGAGACTACATAGTAGGTACACTTCAGTCTGGGGAGCACAAGGTGGTCATTGCAGTGATGTATAATCCACCACAGAACTGCAGGAGACCAAGAGAGGAATATGAAGAGAGCAACAGAGCAATGGTGGACACACTTGCTGAGGTGGCAAGAAGAGCTCACTTCAGCAGAGCAAAGTTGCTGGTTATGGGGGATTTCAACCACAGGAGATTGACTGGGAAAACCTGGAGCCACATGGGGCTCCCGAAACATGGAGAGCCAAGATGTTGGATGTGGTGCTGGAAAACCTCATGCACCAACATGTTAAGACACTACCAGAGTGAGAGGGGAGAATGAACCAGCAAGATTGGACCTTGTGTTCACCCTGGGCAGTTCAGACATTGAGGACGTCACACATGAGAGTCCCCTAGGAGCTAGTGACCACGTGGTTCTGTGCTTTGAATACATAGTAGAGTTGCAAGTGGAGAGAGTAGCAGGAGTTGAATTGGAAAAGCCTGACTATAAAAGAGGGGACTACATAGGGTTGAGGAACTTCCTGCAGGAGGTTCCGTGGGACAGAGAACTGGCAGGAAAGCCAGTAAACAAAATGATGGAATATGTAACACCAAAATTCAAGGAGGCAGTGGAAAGGTTTATTCCCAAGGGCAACAGAAACAATGGGAAGACCAGAACGAGCACCTGGTTTACCCAACGGTGTAAGGAGGCAAAAACAAAGTGCAATGGAGAATGGAAAAAGCACAGAAGGCAGATAACACATAAAAATAGGGAGATCAGTCGCAGAGCCAGGAACGAGTATGCACAGGTAAGGAGGGAGGCCCAGCGACAGTATGAAAATAACATAGCATCGAAAATCAAGACTGACCCGAAACTGTTGTATAGCCACATCAGGAGGAAGACAACAGTCAAAGACCAGGTGATCAGATTGAGGACAGAGGGTGGAGAACTCACAAGAAATGATCAGGAGGTATGTGAGGAGCTAAACAGGAGATTTAAGGAAGTTTTTACAGTAGAGACAGGAAGGGCTTTGGGAAGACAGCACAGAAGGGAACATCAAGAGGGAATATACCAACAAGTGTTGGATGACACACAAACAACCGAGGAGGAGGTGCAGAAGCTGCTAAGTGACCTTGATACCTCAAAGGCAATGGGACCGGACAACATCTCCCCATGGGTCCTTAGAGAAGGAGCAGAGATGCTGTGCGTGCCCCTAACCACAATCTTCAACACATCCCTTGAAACTGGGCAACTACCTGAGAAATTGTGTGCAAAGTCATGGAGAAGATTATCAGGAGGAGAGTGGTAGAACACCTGGAACGGAACAAGATTATAAATGAAAACCATCATGGGTTCATGTCATATACCTTCTGGAGTTTTATGACAAGGTAACAGAAGTAAGACACGAGAGAGAGGGGTGGGTTGATTGCGTTTTTCTAGACTGCAGGAAGGCCTTTGACACAGGTCCCCACAAGAGATTAGTGCAGAAGCTGGAGGATCAGGCGCATATAACAGGGAGGGCACTGCAATGGATCAGGAAATACCTGACAGGGAGGCAACAACGAGGCATGGTACGTGAAGAGGTATCACAGTGGGCGTCTGTGACGAGCGGGGTCCCACAGTGGACAGTTCTAGGACCAGTGCTATTTTTGATATATGCGAACGACATGATGGAAGGAATAGACTCTGAAGTGTCCCAATTCGCAGATGATGTGAAGTTGATGAGAAGAATTAAATCGGATGAGGATGAGGCAGGACTGCAAAGAGACCTGGACAGGCTGGACATGTGGTCCAGAAACTGGCTTCTCGAATTCAACCCTGCCAAATGCAAAGTCATGAAGATTGGGGAGGGGCAAAGAAGACCGCAGACAGAGTATAGGCTAGGTGGACAAAGACTACAGACCTCACTCAGGGAGAAAGATCTTGGGGTGACCGTAACACCGAGCACGTCACCGGAGGCACACATCAACCAAATAACTGCTGCAGCATATGGGCGCCTGGCAAACCTGAGAATAGCGTTCCGATACCTTAATAAGGAATCGTTCAAGACACTGTACACTGTGTATGTTAGGCCCATACTGGAGTATGCAGCACCAGTCTCGACCCCTGCAACCACAATTAGGTGAGTACAATTAGGTGAGTACACACCTACACACATACACAAACACACACACAAACAGTCACACACACACGCACACGCATGTATAACAGGCCTAGTGTCTAATCGACATGTGCCTATGACAAAATGGTAAAAAAAAAAAAAACACACACAGGATGTTCCAGAGAAGGGACACAGACACAAGAGGTCACAATTGGAAGTTGAAGACTCAGATGAGTCAGAGAGATATTAGGAAGTATTTCTTCAGTCATAGAGTTGTCAGGCAGTGGAATAGCCTAGAAAGTGACGTAGTGGAGGCTGGAACCATACATAGTTTTAAGGCGAGGTATGATAAAGCTCATGGAGCGGAGAGAGAGAGGACCTAGTAGCAACCGGTGAAGAGGCGGGGCCAGGAGCTAGGACTCGACCCCTGCAACCACAAATAGGTGACTACAAATAGGTGAGTATGCACACACACACGCAAACACACACACACACACACACACACACACACACACACACACACACACACACACACACACACACACACACATACATACATACACACACACACACACACACACACACACACACACACACACACACACACACACAGGTGTCGTAGAGCCAGAAATAAATATGCACAGGTAAGTAGGGAGGCCCAACAGCAGATATGGCGAAAGCCAAATCTGACCCGAAGCTGTTGTACAGCCACATCAGGAGGAAAACAGTCAAGGATCAGGTAATCAGGCTAAGGAAGGAAGGAGGAGAGATCACAAGAAACGACAGAGAGAAGTGTGTGATTCAAAGTGTTCACAGAGGAGACAGAAGGGGCTCCAGAAAGCCAGAGTGGTGGGGTACACCACAAAGTGTTGGACACAATACATATAACTGAGGAAGAAGTGAAGAGGCTGCTGAGCGATCTAGACACCTCAAAGGTGATGGGACCGGATAACATCTCTCCATGGGTCCTGAGAGAGGGTGCAAAGGCACTATGTGTACCCCTAACAACAATATTCAACACATCTATCGAAACAGGGAGATTACCTGAAGTATAGAAGACAGCAAATGTAGACCCAATTTTTAGAAAAGGATACAGACAAGAAGCACTAAATTACAGACCAGTGTCACTGACATGTATAGTATGCAAAGTTAAAGAGACGATTATCAGGAGAAGAGTGGTGGAACACCTACAAAGAAAAGAGCTTATCAACAACAGCCAACACGGTTTCAGGGACGGGAAATCCTGTGTCACAAACCTACTGGAGTTCTATGACAGGGTGACAGCTGTAAGACAAGAGAGAGAGGGGTATGTAGATTGCATTTTCTTGGACTGTATGAAGGCGTTTGACACAGTTCCACACAAGAGATTAGTGAAAAATCGGAGGACCAGGTAGGGATAACAGGGAAGGCACTACAATGGATCAGGGAATACCTGTCAAGAAGACAGCAGCGAGTCATGGTACGAGGCGAGGTGTCAGAGTGGGAGCCTATGGCGAATGGGGTTCCACAGGGGTCAGTCCTAGGACAGGTGCTGTTTCTGGTATTTGTGAACGACATAATGGAAGGAATAGACACCGAAGTGTCCCTGTTTGCAGATGATGTAAAGTTGATGAGAATAATTCAGTTGGAAGAAGACCAGGCAGAACTACAAAGGGATCTGGACAGGCTGTAGGCCTGGTCCAGCACATGCCTCCTGGAGTTCAACATCACCAAGTGCAAAGTCACGAAGATTGGGGAAGGGCAAGGAAGATCGCAGATGGAGTACAGTCTAGGGGGCCAGACTACAAACCTCACTCAAGGAAAAAGATCTTGGAGTAAGTATAACACCAGGCACATCTCCTGAGGCACTCATCAACCAAATAACTGCTGCAGCATATGGGCGCCTAGCAAACCTAAGAACATCATTCCGCCATCTTAATGAGGAATCGTTCAGGACCCTGTACACCGTGTATGTTAGGGCCATATTGGCGTATGCGGCACCAGTTTGGAACCCACATCTAGCCAAGTACGTAAAGAAACTAGAGAAAGTGCAAAAGTTTGCGACAAGCCCATTCAAACCCCTGCACAGAAGCCCTCCAAACTTTCCTCAGCACTGGTGAACACTCCTTCAGATGGATCAAAAAAACTGGAACCGACCTCCGCATGAATCAGTAAGAAAGGCATCAGCGGCACTTCTCCACTCTATGGAATATTACCCCATTCTAAACTACCATTCCTCCATTTCCCCCCAAACTACTTCTTAAATCACAACCAAAATTTCGCCTTGAAGCCAAACATGATGCCTTAAGCTGTATTGATAACTTAGTCACACAGCACACACTCTCGCAAATTATTTACGTTGATGGTTCTGTTCACCAATCCACTGGTGCAGCTGGTAGTGCTGCTGTTGTCGTACAGAGTGATGGCTCTCTTAAAGAAATTGGAGTACGCATCAATAATTGGGCCTCTACCCTTCAGACAGAACTGTTTGCCATACTCCTTGCACTGAAATGCATCTATGTATTTAAGATTGACAGTTTAATTGTAACTGATTCTCTGTCATCCATAAATGGTCTCAACTCATTAAGCATAAATTGTGGCATGCTTGTGTCAGAAGCCAGACATAGGTATGGTAAGATTGTGGACAGTGGAGTCAGAGTGCACATGCTGTCTTCAGATGCATGATAGAACTGATAAATTGGCTAAGCTGTATGCTTTCAAAGAGGGAGTAGATTACAATCTTGGCTTGTCAGGTAGTAGTTTGAGAACAATAATACGAAAAGAACTTCAACTGAATTTTATTGACTTAAGACTCAGGGAGATTGACACCAGTGAGTCCATCTATCATCATTCTATCATGCAGGAGGAGCCACATGTCTATGGTGCATCCAACAAAATAAGCAGACTCTTGGATGTCACTACGCCTGGCTCCGGCTGGGTTATACGTATCTTTGGCAGGTTAAATCACCACAACCAGATGTAGACCAAACGAAATGTAAACTTTGCCAGATGGACTATTGTCACACCCTGCGTCATTATGTACTGGAGTGCGATCAGATTAATGAATTTAGAGACAACTTACTCAGAAATGTTCAAGAAATGGCAAAGTATTTTATCCACAGTGGTATATTACAGGCCATTCTGGAGAAACACCCTGACTTTGCTAGCTGTAAATAGAGCATTACCACATGTGTGCGAGTGTGTGTGTGTGTGTGTGTGCGTGTACTCACCTATTTGTGGTTGCAGGGGTCGAGTCACAGCTCCTGGCCCCGCCTCTTCGCTGATTGCTACTAGGTCCTCTCTCTCCCTGCCCCATGAGCTCTATCATACCTCGCCTTAAAACTATGTATGGTCCCTGCCTCCACCACATCACCTTCTAGGCTATTCCACGGCCTGACTACTCTATGACTGAAGAAATACTTCCTAACATCCCTTTGATTCATCTGAGTCTTCAACTTCCAATTGTGACCTCTTGTGTCTGTGTCCCATGTCTGGAACATCCCGTCTTTGTCCACCTCGTCTATTCCGCGCAGTATTTTATATGTCGTTATCATGTCTCCCCTGACCCTCCTGGCCTCCAGTGTCGTCAGGCCGATTTCCCTCAACCTTTCTTCATAGGACAATCCCCGTAGCTCTGGGACTAGTCTTGTTGCAAACCTTTGCACTTTCTCTAATTTCTTGACGTGCTTGACTAGGTGTGGATTCCAAACTGGTGCTGCATACTCCAGTATGGGCCTGACGTAGATGGTATACAGAGTCTTAAACGAATCCTTACTGAGGTATCGGAACGCTATCCGTAGGTTTGCCAGGCGCCCGTATGCTGCAGCAGTTATCTGATTGATGTGCGCCTCAGGAGATATGCTCGGTGTTATACTCACCCCCAGATCTTTTTCCTTGGGTGAGGTTTGCAGTCTTTGGCCATCTAAACTATATTGTGTCTGTGGTCTTCTTTGCCCTTCCCCAATCTTCATGACTTTGCATTTGGCAGGGTTAAATTCAAGGAGCCAGTTGCTAGACCAGGCTTGTAGCCTGTCCAGGTCTCTTTGTAGTCCTGCCTGATCCTCGTCCGATTTGATTCTTCTCATTAACTTCACATCATCTGCAAACAAGGACACTTCTGAGTCTATCCCTTCCGTTATGTCGTTCACGTATACCATGAACAGCACAGGTCCTAGGACTGACCCCTGTGGAACCCCGCTTGTCACAGGCGCCCACTCTGACACCTCGTCGCGTACCATGACTCGTTGTTGCCTCCCTGTCAGACATTCTCTGATCCATTGCAGTGCCTTTCCTGTTATGTGTGCCTGGTCCTCTAGCTTTTGCAGTAACCTCTTGTGAGGAACTGTGTCGAAGCCTTCTTGCAGTCCAAAAATACGCAGTCGATCCACCCCTCTCTCTCTTGTCTTACTTCTGTCACCTTGTCATAAAACTCTAGTAGGTTTGTGACACAGGATTTTTCTTCCCTGAAACCGTGCTGGTTGTCAATTATACACTTGTTTCTTTCCAGGTGCCCCACCACTCTCCTCCTGATGATCTTCTCCATGACCTTGCATACTATACACGTTAGTGATACGGGTCTGTAGTTTAGTGCCTAATGTCTTCTCCCTTTTTAAAAATTGGGACTAAAATTTTGGGCCTTTTTTCCATACCTGGGGAGTTGCCTTTTTTTCAAAGGGATGTGTTAAAAATTCTTTTTTAAATGGCTCACACTAATACTCGCTCCCTTTTTAAAAAGGACCCATGGAAAAGATTTTGGGTCTGGCCCCAGGGCCTTTGGGGTTTGCCCAAGTTCCCCAATAGCAGCTTCTTTCACCTCCTCCTTGGTTATTTGTACCTATCCAGCATTTTGCTGGTTTTCCCCCCTTTTTCCTAAATTCCTGACAAAACCCCCGGGCTTTTTCTTGTAAATTTCCCCATCCCCCTTTCCCCCAGTCTGATTCCCTTTGGCCCTTTTGACTTTTTTTTTTTCCCTCCTGATGGGGCTGTAAAACCCAGCTTGGGGTTCAGTCTTTATTTTTTGATGTTATTTTCATTTTCATATTGTCTCGACCCTCCCTTCTTATCTGTGCATTTTTTTTTTTCTGGCTTTCGGCTGATTTTTTTTATTTTCCTGATTTTCTCTGTCTTTGTAAATTTTTCCCCAATTCACTAGTAAAACCTATTTTTGCCCCCCTACCCCTTTTGGGTAAACCCAAAGGCCCTCTTTTCTGTTCTTCCCCATTATTTTGTTTCCCGGGGGAAACAAACCTCTCCTCTGCCCCCTTTGTTTTTTGTTGCACTATCCATCATTTTTTTGTAGGGTTTTCCCCTGTCAGCCCCCTTTCTCCCCCCCTGAAATGTTTTGAAGGAAGTTCCCATGCCTGAGTATTTCCCCCCCTTTTGTATTTTGGGTTTTTTTCCCGCCTTTTCCCCTCCCTACTCTTTTTCCACTTGGACCCAAAACTATGTAGTCAAAGCACAAAACCACATGTTTCATTAGCCCCAGGGGCCTTTCATACATGTTTCCCCTCGATGCCCAACTACTCATGGTAAATCCCAAGGCCCAAACCCTTTGCTGGTTCATCCCCCTCCTCTCCCCCTCTGGTATTGTCTCTAACATGTTGATGCAGGGGAGGTTCCCCAGTCCCAAACATCCTCACTTGGCTCTCCATTTTTTGGGGCCCCCCCATGGGGCTCCGGTTTTTTCCCAGTCAACCCCCTTGTGATTGAAATCACCCATAACTATTTAATTTTGGGCCCCCCCCCTTTGTTTGCTCTCCGGGCCACCTCGGCTAGTGTGTCGATCATTGCTCTGTTCCCTCTCATCGTATTCTTCTTTTGGGGCCCCCCTGCATTTCTGGGGGGGGGTTTTGTACTTTACTGAAAATTACACCTTTTGTCCCTCGGGACGGGAATTTGTTTCCTACAAAGTGGGGTTTCCCTTTGCCCATGCCACCCATTCCTTCCTTTTTTCTAAAAACCCCAGGGGTTTTTAATGAGCAGGGGCAACTCCTCCCCCCCCTCTCCTCCCCCCTGCCCTTTCCTGGGGATTTGATATTCGGATGGAAGTTGAATCTGTTATTATTCTGGTGAGTTTTGTTTCTGTGAGTGCTTTTAGGGTTCGGGGGATGTCTCTTTGATTCTTTCGTGCCACCCCTCATACTTTTTTGTTTTTTCCATTTTGCTTTTGTAAAACCCCCACCTTCAACTTCTTTTCTAAGACGGTGGCCCGGGTGAAGAAATTTGGGTTTGGGAATGGGAGCCCTGGTAAGGAACTATGGGTTTTTGCTGGGGGGGTTAAATTTGTAATGTAGTGGGGGGGGGCCCTTTTGGTGTGGCAGGGGGTGTTTTGATTTAGAGTGTTTGGTTGCCCCTGGGGTTACCTGGTTGGGGGCTTCTATAGGAAGTTTTTGAGGGGGGCTGTATTTGTTTTTTTTTTTCTTCCTGGGCTGGGATCTCCTGTCTGTCTTCTCCATCCCCTCTCCTTTCCTCCTTTCCCCTTTTGTCCCCTCACTCTCGGGTTTTTTCCTTTCTTCTTGTGTTCTGTCGGGGTCGGATACCCTTTCCCTGTAGCCCCCCCCCAAATGCCCCTTAAAGCCGTCCCTTTCCCCTGCGGGAAACCCTGGTCCGAGTCGCTTCTCCCTTGAAGGTACTCTCACGGGCCGGGTTTTTTTTTTTAAAAAACCCCCCTATTCCCCGAAAATTTCCAGCTGGGTCATATCGTTTTTTTCCCCTTTATTGCTTTAAATGATGTTTTTCGTTGTTTTTTTTTCCCCCTTGGGTTTTTCTTCCCTTTATGCCCCCCCCTTCGATTTCCCTGGGGGCCCATACAAAAAGATTGCCCTCACCCTTTCATTCCCCACTGGCATATCCCTGGGGAAATCCCCTCATTTTAATTTGGTTTCCCCCTCCACTGCACCCTTTCCTTTAAATTTTTTCATGGCTAATGTACTTGGGCTCAGTGGCCTTTTCATTTTCCCTTTTCTCGGTTTTCCCTTGGCCCCGGGTTGTTGCGTTGGGGCCTCCACATATGGGTTTTATTTTCTTTCATTTGTTTAACCCCCCCCTTGATAAGCATCCCCAAAGCAGTTTTTGCCCCTTCTTTCCCAAACCAGTCCCCTTATTTTGGTGGGGGTAGCGTCTCTGTTGTCAATCCCAAAATGTTTTTTGGGTTCTTTAGGTGTTTCAGTTTTTTAAAATTCCTCTTCAAAAACCTCTGTTTTCCTAGCTTCTGCTCCCTTTGACATGCACCTCCCACTTCCTGCTTTCCCATCAAATCCTCTCTTCCATTCTCATGTAATTTTCTAGTTTTTTTCCCCCCTTTTCATGTTTCCCTTTTTTTATAAAGCTCTGCTGACCAATCTTCCCTTTGCTTTTTTCCTCCCCCTTTCCCCCTTGGGTTTTTTCTTTTTTCTCTCTGGCAACCCATTTTTGTTTTATCCTGATTTCCTCAGAGTGGGAAAAACCTTTCTATTTCCCGGGATTAGGTTAGTATTTGTGAAATGTCAGAGGGGTGGGGGGGGGGAAAGGTAGTGGAGGAACTGGGGCTAGTGGGAGCTGAGGGGGGAGGGGTGTGTGGTGTTGTGGTGGGTTGGGGTGTGTGTGTGTGTGTGTTTGTGTGTGTGTGTGTGTTTGTTTTTGTTGTGTGTGTGTGTGTGGTGTGGTGTTGGTGTGTGTTTTGGTGTGTGTTTGGTGTTTGGTGTTTTTGAGTGTTTTGTTTGTGGGGTTTGGGGGCGTGTGTGTGTGTGTTTTCTTGTGTGTGGGGTGTGGTGTGTGTGTGTGGGGTGTGTTGTGTGTGTGTGTTTGGGTGTTTTGGGGTGTTTTTGGGTGTACTCACCTAGTTTGAGGTTTCCCCGGGGGGTCGGGGCCCAAGCTCCTGTGGGGAGTGTGTGTGTAGGGTGTGTGTGTGTTTGTATGTGTGTGTGTATAAACCTAGTTAGGTTGAAAGGGGTCGCCCCCAAAGCTCCTGGCCCCCCCTCTTAACTGGCCGTTTATAGGTCACTCCCCCTAAACCCATGATTTTATCGTCCCTCTGCTTAAAAGGAAATGTAGGGGAAATCCCCCCTCCACTCACCCCTTCCCCCAAACTATTCCATTTCCCTTTTTACTACTCTGGGGCGAAAAAATTTACTTCCAAACATCCCTGTGATTAAAGGTGTGTTTTTAAAGCTTCCAACTGTGCCCCCGTGTTGTTGTCTCCAGCTTGGAACTCCTGTTTTTTGGTCCACCTTGTAAATTCCTCTCATTTTTTTGTAATCTTTATCTTGTCTTCCCTATCTCTCCTGTCCCCAGGCCCGTCGGGTTAAATTTCCCCCTTAACCCCCCCTCGTAGGACATCCCTCTTAGCTCTGGGACTAGTCTTGTTGCAAACCTTTGCACTTTCTCTTTTTCTTTACGTCTTGGGGGGTTTTGGGGGTTTTTCCAAATGGGCCCCCATACTCCAAGGGGGGCCTAACGTACACGGTGAAACAGGGCCCTGAACGATTCCTTATTAGATGCCCGGAATGCTGTTCTGAGGTTTGCCAGGCCCCCATATGTTTGAAAGAAAGTTATTTTTTTGTGTGCGTTTCGGGGGTGGCGGTGTTATACTCACCAAAAGATTTTTTTCCTTTGGGAGTGAGGTTTGTATTTCTCGGGCCCCCATAGACTGTCCCTTCCCCCTTGGGGTTTTCTTTGCCCATCCCCAATTTTCCATGACTTTGCACTTGGGGGATTAACTCCAGGACCCAATTGGGGACCGGGCCCTCCCGGGCTTGCCAGACCCTTTGTAGTTCTGGGCCCGGTCTTCGATCGAATTATTTTTTTCTCATCAACTTTCACGTCATCTGCAAACAGGGACACCCCGGAGTTTTTTCCCCTTTCCCTTTATTTTTGTTCACAAATACCAGAAAAAAAGCACTGGTCCTAGGGCTGACCCCTGTGGGGCCCCCCTGGTCGCAGGGGCCCACCCCGGACACCCCTAGCCCATTACTCGGGTTTTTTGGGCTTTCCCGAAAGTTTCCCCGATTTCCCTTTCAGTGCCTTCCCCGTTATCCCCTGCTTGGGCCCCCCAGTTTTTGCACTAATCTCTTGTGTGGTAAATGTGTCAAAAAAAAAAACCCCCTTCCCTTTCAGTCCAAGAAAATGCAATCCCCCCCCCCTCTCTTTTCTTACTGCTGTCACCAAGTCCCTAGAACTCCAGTAGGGGGGTACCAAAGGGTTTCCCCTCTCTGAAAACCATGTTGGCGCTGGTGATGAAAATCATTTCCTTTTTAGAGTTCCACCAAATTTTTCCCTGACAATCTTTTCCTGGGTTTTGCATGCTATACTGTCAGTGACACTGGTCTGCAGTTTTTTGTGCTTCATGTCTGTCTCCTTTTTTAAAGATTGGGGGCAAATTTGGGTGTTTCCTGCCTCAGGGAATTTTCCCTGTTTTCGAAAAGATGTATTAATATTGTTTTTAGGGGTACACATACGCCCTGCTCCCTCTCTCCCGGACCCATGGGGGATGTTATCTGGCCCCAAATTCCTTTTAGGTATCAAGCTCCTCAGAAGGCCCCCTTCACTTCTTCCTCGGGTTTTTGGGTACTGGTCCACACATGGGGTGTACCCCCCAACCCTCCGTCTTTTTTGGAGCACCTTCTGTTCCTCTGTTAACACTTCTTTTAATCTCTTTTTGAGTTCCTCACATACTTCACTGTCCCCTTTCTTGTTGTCTCTCCTCCTTCCTTTCCCTTTGCCTGATTACCTTTGGGCCTTTTTACGGTTTTTTTTCTTTCCCGATGTGGCGAATAACGCTTTGGGTCAGATTTGGCTTTTGCTGTATGTCGTTTTCATTTTGACCGTTTGGGGCCCCCCCCTTATTTTGTGCAAATTTTGTTCGGGGTTACGACTGCTCTCCTTTTTCTCCTGGGGCCTTTGCCTTCTTTATTTTTTCCATTCCCTAGCAAACTTTGGGTTTTTTTCCTCCTTGCATCTTTGGGTGAACCTTTGGCCCCCATCCTGGGTTTTTCCCTTATTCCTGTTACCCCTTTGGGGAAAAAACCTTTTCCCCCACCCCCCTTGCACATTTTTTTTACATATTCCTTCCCTTCATTAACTGGTTTTCCCCGCCAGTTTTTTCTGTCCCCCTGAACCTCATTCGGAAGTTCCTCATTCCCTTTTAATCCCCTTTCCCCGTTTTTTTGGTTTCATTTTCCTTGCCTTCCTGCTTTCCCCCTCCACCCCTTTTTACTCTACTTGTATTCAAAACTCAAAAACCCCAAAGAAACGCTGGCCCCCAAGGGGTCTTTCAATGGGGAAGCCTCAATATCTGCAAAACTCAAGGTTTAAACTAATTCCATCCTTTCTGGTTTTATCCTCTCCTCCTTCTTGTAGTGTCCCTTACGTGTTTTGGACATGAAGTTTTGCAGTTTCCCCCTCCATCATCAGGCCCCCCTATGTGGGCCCTTTGGGCCCCCCCTTTGGGTTTCCCAAATTCTCCCATTCGATCTCCTTTTGGTTTTTAAAACGGGCCCCTGATCAGGAGCTTTGCCCCCGATGCATGAGGCCCTTTTTGGCCACTGGGGCCAGTGTGTCAACCCGCTCTATTTGCTCTCGCATAAACCCTTGCCTTGGGGCCCCCTGCTTTTTCTGTGGTGGGTTTAAAAACATCACTTCCCAAATTTCACCTTGGGACCACCAGAGTGAAAGGGTTCCCGCAAATTTAATTTAAAATTTCCTTTTTCGCTGTCCCCCTTTCTCCAGCTCATCCCCAAAAATTTCCCTGGTGTTTGATAAACAATGGGCCCCTCCCCCACCCCCCCCCGTTTCCTTCCCTTTTTTTCTCAGGATCGGGGATCCTGCTGGAAAAATGGCATTTTGGGGTTTTCATCCTGTAAGCTTGGTTTCTGTGATCACTATGAAGTCGGTGGTTTCCTCTTTGACTTTTCATGCCAACCTTTTTCCCACTTGTTTTTTATTCCTTTAGCGTTTGTTTTACCATACCTTCGGTTTCCTTTCCAAAACTGTGGTTTGGGGGGGGGCCCGTGGGGTGGGAGAAACCCGGTAGCATACTGTGGGGGTTCTAAGGTTGGGAGTAGGGGGGGAACTGTGGGTAGGAAATTTTATTGTGTGTTTGGGGTTTTTTTTGAAGGTTGTGGGGGGTTTTGAGGAAGTTGTGTGTGTGCTTGCCCTTTCTCCCCGTTCTGCTCTGACGACCCTGCTGGTTCCATCCTTTCTCCTTCCTAAACTCCCTTTTGCTTTTTTTGTCCTTCCCTCAGCCGGGTGTTTTCCCCTGTTTGTGTTCTGGGCCCCTGTCTAGGAACACCTTTTTTGTAAATCTTCCTAGCTTTCCCCCCGTGGATTCTCTTTTGGGGGATCCTGTTTTGGGACTGTTCCTGTCCCCGAGAATCAGCTTGATCGGGCGGTTTCCTTTCCCCCTTCAAGTACCCCCTTATTCTCTGAAAATTTAAAAATCTCATCCCTGTCTTCTCCCCCCCCATTTCCCCTTTATGATTTTCTCAATCTTTTTTCTTTCCCTTTCCGGCCATCTTTCAGTGTTTTTGTCCCCCTTTTCCCCCTCTCCCCAAAGCCCATGGATAATTTACGATTTTTCCCTTTCCTTCTCCGATTGCCCCTCCCCTGTGACTCTCGTTTCCCGTCGTATGTGGTCATTTTCCCCCCCTTGATTTTTCCCCGTGGCTTTTTGGGGGGGGAGCATGGTTGTGTCTCAGCCCCCCGGGCCTATCTCCCCCCTCCATCTGGGAACCCCTCTTTCTTTCCCCTTTTTACTCCCTGGCCCTTCTTTGCAGGCTGATATGACCTTAAAAAACCCCCCTAATTCATATCCCCCTTCCCCCGTTCAGCCTCTCCCTCTTTTGTATGGTGTGGTTTTTTCTTGGGGCCCCTACCCCGGACTTGGGTTCAGCCTGTTTTAAACCCCAAAATTTTTAGGACCTTTACCCTTTGGGACTGCATTTCGCCCTTTTTGCCTCCCAATTTTTGTCTCCTTTTCCCAAACCCCTTTTTTTCCCCTTTCCAGAGAGCCTTTTTTTTCTCCATTTTTTCCCGAAAGGCCTTTTCCTTTTTTTCCCCCCATTCTTTCTCAAACCTTTTCCCCTGTTCCTCCATCCATTCCCCCCTACCAGTACCAGTGTCTTTTGAAACCCTGATTCCCGCGGAGGGCCCAACCATTTTTTTTTTTTTTTTTTTTTTTTTTAGTAAAAGGGGAGAGAGAAAGAGAAAAAGAAAAAAAGGGGGGAGAGTGAGAGATATGAGAGAGAGAAGGGGAGCCTAGAAAGGGGGGGGGAAAAGAAGGGAAAAAAAGGGGGAGAAAGTGAGAGAGAGGGAAAAGGTAAGAGGGGGGGAGTGACAAGGGGGAAAAGAGAGAGAGAAAAAGAAGAGGAAGGGGGAGAGAGTAAAGAGGGGAGGGAAAAGAGAGAGGGGGAGAGAAAGAGGAGAGGAAGAGAGAGGAAGAGATAAGAAAAGAGAGCCCGGATGAGAGAAAGGGGGAGAAAGAGGGGAGAGAGAGAGGGGAAAAGAGAGAGAGAGAGAGGGGGAGGGGGAGAGAGAGAGAGAGAGAGAGAGAGAGGAAAAGAGAGAGAGAGAGAGGAAGAGAGAGGAGAGGGAGGAAAAAAGAGAGGAAAAGGGGAGGGGGGAGAAGGGTGGGGGGAAAAGGAAAGGGTTTTAGGGTCACTTCACAGGGAAAGGGTAAAATCCTGTATATGTGTGTGTGTGTGGTTCTGTATGTGTGTGGTGTGTGTGTGTGTGTGTGTGTGTGTGTGTGTGGGGTGTTTTGTTTTGTGTGTTGCGTGTGTGTGTGTGTGTGCATTATGATTGTGTATGTGTGTGTGTGTATGAGTTTGTGTATGTGTGTGTGTGTGTATGAGTTTGTGTATGTGTGTGTGTGTATGTGTTGTGCATGTGTGTGTGACTCACCTAGTTGTACTCACCTAGTTGGGGTTTCGGGGGTCGAGTCCGAGCTCCTGGCCCGGCCTCTTCACTGATTGCTACTAGGTCACTCTCCCTGAGCCGTGAGCTTTATCATACCTCTGCTTAAAGCTATGTATGGATCATGCCTTCACTACATCGCTTCCCAAACTATTCCACTGACTGACTACTCTGTGGCTGAAGAAATACTTCCTAACATCCCTGTGATTCATCTGTGTCTTCAGCTTCCAACTGTGTCCCCTTGTTACTGTGTCCAATCTCTGGAACATCCTGTCTTTGTCCACCCTGTAAATTCCTCTCAGTATTTTGTAAGTCGTTGTCATGTCCCCCCTATCTCTCCTGTCCTCCAGTGTCGTCAGGTTGATTTCCCTTAACCTCTCCTCGTAGGACATACCTCTTAGCTCTGGGACTAGTCTTGTTGCAAACCTTTGCACTTTCTCTAGTTTCTTTACGTGCTTGGCTAGGTGTGGGTTCCAAACTGGTGCTGCATACTCCAATATGGGCCTAACGTACACGGTGTACGGGGTCCTGAATGATTCCTTATTAAAAGATGTCGGAATGCTGTTCTGGGGTTTTTGCTAGGCGCCCATATGCTGCAGCAGTTATTTGGTTGATGTGCGCTTCAGGAGATGTGCCTGGTGTTATACTCACCCCAAGATCTTTTTCCTTGAGTGAGGTTTGTAGTTCTCGGGCCCCCCTAGACTGTACTCTGACTGCGGTCTTCTTTGCCCTTCCCCAATCTTCATGACTTTGCACTTGTGGGATTGAACTCCAGGAGCCAATTGCTGGACCAGGTCTGCAGCCTGTCCAGATCCCTTTGTAGTTCTGCCTGGTCTTCGATCGAGTGAATTGTTCTCATCAACTTCACGTCATCTGCAAACAGGGACACCTCAGAGTCTATTCCTTCCGTCATGTAGTTCACAAATACCAGAAACAGCACTGGGCCTTGGACTGACCCCTGCGGGACCCCGCTGGTCACAGGTGCCCACTCTGACCCCCTCGCCACGTACCATGACTCGCTGATGTCTTCCTGACAAGTATTCCCTGATCCATTGTAGTGCCTTCCCTGTTTTCCCTGCTTGGTCCTCCAGTTTTTGCACCAATTCTTGTGTGGAACTGTGTCAAACGCCTTCTTGCAGCCCCAAGAAAATGCAATCCACCCACCCCCTCTCTCTTGTCTTACTGCTGTCACCATGTCATAGAACTCCAGTAGGTTTGTGACACAGGATTTCCCATCCCTGAAACCATGTTGGCTGCTGTTGATGAATCGTTCCTTTCTAGGTGTTCCACCACTCTTCTCCTGAAAAATCTTCTAAATGTTTTTGCATACTATACATGTCAGTAACACTGGTCTGTAGTTTAATGCTTCATGTCTGTCTCCTTTTTTAAAGATTGGGACTACATTTGCTGTCTTCCATGCCTCAGGCAATCTCCCTGTTTCGATAGAGGGTTTTTGAATATTGTTGTTAGGGGTACACATAGCGCTTCTGCTCCCTCTCTCAATACCCATGGGGAGATGTTATCTGGCCCCATTGCCTTTGAGGTATCTAGCTCACTCAGAAGCCTCTTCACTTTTTCCCTCGGTTGTGTGCACTGTGTCCAGCACATGGTGTGTGTGCCCCACCTCTCCGTCTTTCTGGAGCTCCTTCTGTCTCCTCTGTGAACACTTCTTTGAATCTCTTGTTGAGTTCCTCACATACTTCACGGTCATTTCTTGTTGTCTCTCCTCCTTCCTTCCTTAGCCTGATTACCTGGTCCTGACTGTTGTTTTCCTCCTGATGTGGCTGTACAACAGTTTTCGGGTCAGATTTGGCTTTCGCGCTATGTCATTTTCATATTATCTTTGGGCCTCCCATCTTTTCTGTGCATATTCGTTTCTGCTCTACGACTGTTCTCCTTATTCTCCTGGGTCCTTTGCCTTCTATAATTTCTTCCATTTCCCCAGCACACTTGGTTTTTGCCTCCCTGCCCTTTGGGGAAACCATGGGCTCAAACCTGGCTTTTTCATTATTCATGTTAACCTTGGGTACAAACCTCTCCTCAGCCTCCTTGCATTTTGTTGCTACATATTTCATCATCTCATTAACTGGCTTCCCTGCCAGTTCTCTGTCCCACTGAACCCCGTTCAGGTAGTTCCTCATTCCTGTGTAGTCCCCTTTCTTGTAGTTTGGCTTCATTCGTCCTGGCCTTCCTGCTTCTCCCTCCACTTGTAGCTCTACTGTGTATTCGAAGCCAAGGGGTCTTTCATATGTGATGTCCTTGATATCTGCACTACTCAAGGTGAATACTAAGTCCAGCCTTGCTGGTTCATCCTCTCCTCTCTCTCTTGTAGTGTCCCTTACGTGTTGGCACATGAAGTTTTCCAGTACCACCTCCATCATCTTAGCCCTCCATGTATCTTGGCCCCCATGTGGGTCCAAGTTCTCCCAATCGATCTCCTTGTGGTTAAAGTCACCCATGATCAGGAGCTTTGCCCTGCATGCATGAGCTCTTCCTCGGCCACTCTACCAGTCTGTGTCAACCATCGCTTTATTTGCTTCGTCATATCCTCTTGCCTTGTGCCTCCTGCAGTTTTTCTGTGGTGGGTTATACATCACTGTGCTAATTACCACCTTGGACCGTTCAGAGTGAAAGGCGTTCCGCTATGGTGAGTCACTTTCTTCTCCGCTGTCTCCTCTCTCATCCAGCTCATCAAAATTCCAGCGATTTTTATCAGCAACGCCACTACTCCTCCACCCACCCCTGTTCCCTCTGTCTTTCCTGTCTTTCCTCAGGATTTTTGGTATCCCGGTTGGAAAGATGGCAATCTGATAATCATACCTGCAAGCTTTGGTATCTGTGATCCTCTATGATGTCCGGCGGTGATGCTTCTTGACTCTTTTCATGCCACTCCCTCACACTTATTTGTTATTCCTTCAGCGTTAGTGTACCATAGCCGTCAGTTTTCCCTGTTCAATCACTGGTGGTTTGGGGGGCCTGTGAGGGTGGGAGACCTGGTGGCTTACTGTGATTCACTATAGCTCGGTGGTTGGGTGGAGGCTGTGTGTATGGATTGAAGTGTGTGTGGGATGGTGTGATAGGGGTGTATGGGTTCTGAGAAAGTTGTGTGTGTGCTTGCCCTTGCTGTTTCTGTTCTGAGCTCTGACTGACACTCTGCTGTTCCATCCTCGTCTCTTTTCTAGCTCCTATCGCTTTTTTGACCTCTCCTCATCTGCTTGCTGTCGTTCTGATTTTGTTCTGGTCTCTGTCCTAGGAACAACGCTCTTGTACTCTCCACGAGTATTTCAAACGTGGTTTCTCTGAGGATCCTGTTCTGCTACCTGTTTCCATCCTGGGAATTCCACTTGATTGTCGGTTTCTCCCCCTTCGAGTAACCCCCCCTATTCTCTGAAAATTTATACAAACTCGTCATCTCTTCAATCTATTTCGTGATGATTTTCTCAGTCTCCTTCTTTCTTCCTGCTGCTTCAGTGTGGTTGTCCTTTCCTCTCTCTCACTGAAGGCCAATGGATAAATCACTGATTTTGCCCTTTCTTCCTCCCATTGCCTCACCCTCTGTGACTCTGGATCCTGCCTGCATGTGGACAGTTTCATCCGCTCCCTTGATTTTTCCAGTGCTCTGATAGCCTACTTGTTTGTGCCCTCAGCAATTCGACCTATCACCCCTCCATCAGCAACCAGCTGTTCTTCCCGTTTTCACTCCTGGTCCTCCTTGGCAGGCTGATATGACTCATCATAATTCATAATTCCTTCCTTCCTCCTGTTCAGCCTCGCAGCTTTCATATGCTGTGTCTTCTCTGTTCCACTGCCCCCCTGTAACTCTCGCTTCAGGCCTTTTATCTCAACTTCTAGGACCCTTATATTGGCTACTGCAGTTTCGGACTTGTGCCTTCCCAATTCTTTCTCTCCTTCTTCCAACCTCTTTTCGCCAATTTTCACAGAGAGCTCTTCACCATTTTTTTTTCAGAAAGCCTCTCCTAATTTTCTCCTTCCCACTCTTGGTTCCAATCCTTTTCCACTGCTCCACCTTCCACTCCTCCCGCCTAACCAGGAACCATTCTCATCTGATCCTTGGTTCCTGCACCCCACCATTTTTTTTTTTTCTTTTTATTTTTGGATAGAAGAGAGAAGGGAAAGGTAAAAGGAGAGTGAGAGAGGGAAGATATGAGAAGGGAAGGGGGAGAGTGTGAGAGGGGGAAAGAGAGAGAAGGGAAGAGAAGAGAGGGGGTGAGAGTGAGGAGGAAATGTGTGTGTGTATGTGTTAGTAGTGTGTGAGTGTGTGTATGAGTTTGTAGTATGTGTGTGTGTGTGTGGGTGTGTGTGTGTTGTAGTGTGTGTGCGTAATGAGTTTGTGGTGTGGCGTGTTTGTGGTGTGTGTGTGTATGGTGTTTTGTGTAATGTTTGTGTGTGTGGTATGTGTTTTGGGTATGTGTTTGTGTGTGTGTGTGGTTGGTGGGGGGGTTGTGTGTGTGTGGTGCGTGTGTACTCACCTATGAGTTGCTGGGGGCGAGTCGAGCTCCTGCCCCGTGTGTGTGTGTGTGTGTGTTTGGTGTGTAGTGTGTGTGTATGAAGTTTGTGTATGTGGTGTGTGTATGAGTTTTGTTGTATTGTGTGTTTTTGTGCGTGTGGTATGAGTTTGTAGTATATATATATAATATATATATATATATATGTGTTGTGGGTGTGTGGTGGTGTGGTGTGTGGTTGTGTGTGTTTGTGTGTGTGTTGTGTGTGTATAGTGTGTGTGTGATGATTTGTGTATGTGTGTGTGTGTTGTGTGTGTGTGTGTATGGACTTTTGTATATGTGTGTGTGTGTATGTGTTTTGTGTATGTTGTGTGTGTGTTGGTATGAGTTTGTGTGTGTGTTGTTTGTGTGGTGTGTGTATTAGTTTGTGTATGTGTGTGTGATGATTTGTATGTGTGTGTGTTGTTGTGTGGGTATGTGTTTGTGAATGTGTGGTGTACGTGTTTGCGTATGCTTGTGTTGTGCGTGTATGATTAGGGTGTGTATGTGTGTTGTGTGTGTGTGTGTGTGTGTGTGTGTGTATGAGTTTGTGTATGTGTGTGTGTGTGTATTGTGTTGTTGTGTATGAGTGTGTGTGTGTGCATGTGTGTAGTGCGTGTGTATGGAGCTTGTGTGGTGTGGTTGAGGTTTGTGTGTGTGTGTGTGTGTGTGTATGAGTTTTGGTGTATGTGTGTTTGCTATGTTTTGTATATGTGCGTTGTGTGTGGTGTGTGTGTACGTGTTTGTTAATGTGTGTGTGTGTATGCGTGTTTGTGTATGCGTGTGTGTGTGTCATGAGTTTTGTGTATGTGTGTGTGTGTTGTGTGTGTGTGTGTGTGTGTGTGTGTGGTGAGTGTGTGGTGGTGTGTGTGTGTATGACTTTGCGTATGTGGTGTGTGTGTGTGTGTGTGTATGACTTGCTTGTGTGGTGTGTGTGTGTGTTGCTGTGTGTGTGTGAGGTGTGATGTGTATGAGCTTGCGTATGTGTGGTGGTGTGTGTGTGCTGTGTGTGTGTGTGTGTGTGTGTGTGTGTGTGGTATGACTTTGTGGTAGGTTGTGTGTGTGTATGTGTTTGTTTATGTGTGGTGTGTGTTATGAGTTTGTGTGTGTGTGTGTTTGTGTGTGTGTGATTGAAGTTTGTGTATTTTGTGTGTGTATGTGTTTTGTATGTGTGTGTGTTTTGTGTGTGTGTGTGTAAGGTGTTTGTGAATTGTGTGTGTGTATGAACCACCTATTTGTACTTCACCTCTTTGTGGTTGCCGGGGGAGTCCGAGTCACAGCTCCGGCCTCCGCCTCTTCGCTTGATTGCTACTAGGTCCTCTCTCTCCCTGCCCCATGAGCCTCTATCATACCCGTCGCCTTAAAACTATGTATGGTTCCTGCCTCCACCACATCACTAGTTTCTAGGCTATTCGTGTCCATGGCCTACATACTCTATGACTGGAAGAAAATACTTCCTAAACATCCCTTTGATTCATCTGAGTCTCAACTTCCAATTGTGACCTCTTGTTCTGTGATCCCCACTCTGAACATACGTCTTTTCGCACCTCGTCTATTTCCGCGCAGTATTTATATGTGCGTTATCCTGTCTATCACACTGACGGGGGGGGGGGGGGGGGGGGGGGGGGGGGGGGGGCCTCCTGGCCTCCAGTGTCCCGTCAGGCCGATTTCCCTCAACCTTCTTCATGAAGGACAATCCCCTAGCTCTGGGACTATCTTGTTTGCAACCTTGCACTTTCTCTAATTTCTTGACGTCCTTACTAGGTGTGGATTCCAAACTGGTGCTGCATACCTCATATGGGCCTGACGTAGATGGTGACAGAGTCTTAAACGATCCTTACTGAGTATCGGAACGCTATCCGTAGGTTTGCCAGGCGCCCGTATGCTGCAGCATTATCGATTGATGTGGGCGCCTCAGGAGATATGCTCCCGGTGTTATAAAATCAACAAACTCACCCCCAGATCTTTTTCTTGAGTGAGGTTTGCCAGTCTTTGGCCATCCTAAACTATATTGTGTCTGTGTCTTCTTTGCCTTCCCCAATCTTTATCAATGACTTTGGCATTTGGCAGGGTTAAACACAAGGAGCCAGTTGCTGGACCAGCTTGAAACCTGTGTGTTGTGTATGCGTTGTGTGAGTGTATTAGTTTGTGGTATGTGTGTGTGGTGTGTTGGTGTGTGTGTGTGGTGTGTGTTAGAAGTTAGTGTAATGTGTTGGTGTGTGTGTGTATCGCGTGTTTGGTATGTGGTGTGTGCATGTGTGTGGTGTGTGTGTGGTGTGTATGATTTGTGTGTGTGTGTGTTGTGTGTGTGTGTGTATGATTTGTGTATGTGTGTTTGCGTATTGTTTGTATATGTTGCGTGTGTGTGTGTGTGGTGTATGTTTTTTGTGAATTGTGATATGTGTATGTGTTTGTGTATGCGAGGTGTGGTGTTGTATGAGTTTGGTATGTTGTGTGTGTGTGTGTGTGGGTGTGATGTGTGGTGTTGTGTGTGTGTGTGTGTGTGTATGACGTTGCGTATGCGTGTGTATGTGTGTGTGTGTGTGTGTGTACTCTCACCTAGTTGAGGTTTGAGCGGGGGTCCGAGTCTCGAGCTCCTGCACCGCCTCTTCACTGATCGCTAACTTAGGTCCACTCTCCCTGAGTCCGTGAGCTTTATCATACCTCTGCTAAAGAGCTATGTATTATCCCCCCCAACTACATCGCTTACCAAACTATTCACTTACGACTACTCTGTGGCTGAAGTAAATCTTTCCTAACATCCCTGGTGGATTCATCTGTGTCTTCCACTTCCAACTGTGTCCCCTTGTTACTTGTGTCCCAATCTCTGGAACATCCTGTCTTTGTCCACCATGTCATCCTCTCAGTAATTTTGTATGTCGGTACCCGAGTGATCCCCACCTATCTCTTCGCTGTCCTCCAGTGTCGTCAGTCAGGGTTGATTTCCTTAACCCTCGTCCTCGTATGACATACCCTCATACTCTTGGACTAGTCTTCTGTTGCAAAACCTTTGCACTTTCTCTAGTTTCTTGTCTTCACGGTGCTTGGCGGAGGTGTGGGTTCCAAAACTGGTAGCCGCATACTCCAATAAGGGCCTAAGCATACACGTTGTACAAGGGTCCCTGAAATTGATTCCTATAAGATGTCCGGAAATGGCTGTTTTCTGAGGTTTGCTAGGCGCCCATATGCTGGCAGCAGTTATTTGGTTGATGTGCTCATCAGGAGATGTGCCTGGTGTCAAACACACCCCTAAGATCTTTTTTCCTTGAGTGAGGTTTGTAGTTCTCTGACGCCCTAGACCCTGTACTCCGTCTTGCGCTTCTTTGCCCTTTCCCCAATCTCCATGACTTTGCCACTTTGGGTGGTTGGCAACTCCAGGCTCCAATGCAGGACCGCATGTTGCAGCCGTCCAGAACCCTTTTGCAGTTATCTCTGCCAGGTCTTCGAACGAGGTATTCTTCTCATCAACTTCACGTCCTGCTGCAACATGGGACACCTCAGAGTCTATTCCTATCGTCATGGTCGTTCACAAAATACCAGAAACAGCACTGGTCCAAGGACTGACTCCCTGCCTGACCCTCGCTTGTCACCAGGTGGCCCACCTCAGACACCACGCCACGTACTCCATGAACTCGCTGCTGTCTTCCCTGACAATATTCCCTGAGGGCTGGAGTTTGTAATGCAGTGGGTGGGGGCATTGGATGTGGCATGGGTGTTTTGGTTTAGAGTGTTTGGTTGCACTGGGGTTGACCTGGTTTGGGGGCTTCTATAGGAAGTTGTGAGAGAAGCTGTATTTGATCTTCTTCCTGGGTCTGGGATCTCCTGTCTGTCTTCTCCATCCCCTCTCTTTCCTCCTTTTGCCTTTGTACCATCTCTCTCTGTTTCTGCCTTTCTTCTTGTGTTCTGTCGTGGTCGAGATACACCTTCCTGCATGTCCCTTAATCGTGCTTTCTCTTGCAGGATCCTGTTCCGAGTCGATTCTGCCTTGAAGGTCACTTTCACTGGCCGGCTTCTTTTTTTACAACCCCCCATATTCTCCGAAAATTTTCCAGCTGGGTCATGTCGTCTTCTCCTATTGCTTTTATGATACTTTCAATTGTTTTTTTTCCCCTTGTTTTCTGGCTTCATATGTTTCCCCTTCAACTTCCTGGAGCCCATACACAAAGATTGATCTCACCCTTTCATTCTCCCACTGCATATCCTTGTGTATCCCCTCATTCAATTTAATTTCCTCCATTGCAGCTTTCCTTTCTTCAGTTTCACTAGCTAATGTACTTGGGCTCAGTGGCCTGTCATTTTCTCTTCTCGGCTTTCCCTGGGCTCTGCTGTGGTCTGTTAGGGCCTCCACATATACCTTAGCTCTTTCATTTACTACAGTCTCCTCTGATAGAGCTTCTACATGCAGTTTTGCTCCTTCTTTCCCTACAGTCCCCTTATTTGTGACTGAGGTAGCAGACTCTGTTGCCAATCCCAAAATACCCTTTAGTTCTTTAGGCTGTTTCAGATTTTTCAGTTCCTCTTCTAAACTCTATATCCTAGCCTCTGCTTCTTTGACTTGCACCTCCCACTTCCTGCTTTCCATATCTATTCTCTCTTCCATTCTCCTGCTAAGTTCTTCTAGTTTCTTTTCCCATTCATGTTCCCTTTTTATGAGCTCTGCTGCCCAATCTTCCTTTGCAGCTTCCTCCTCCTGTCCCTTGATTTTCCTTCCTGCTCTCTGGCAACCCATTTTTGTTTCATCCTGATTGCCTCAGAGTGGGAAACCTATGTAATTCTGTGTTAGGTTAGTAGTGTTTATGTCAGAGTGGGGGGGGGGAAAGTAGAGGAGGAACTGTGGCTATGTGGGAGAGGAGTGGGGAGGGGGATTTAGTGGGGAATATGGGGAGTGGGAAGGAGGGAGAAGCAAGTGGGTGAGTGGGAGAGGGAGAGGGGGAAGGAGGGAGAGGTGGGGAGGGGGAGGGTGAAAGAGGGAGGGGTGGGATCAGGGGAAGCAGTGAGATGTCGGTGGGGAGGGGGGAGTGTATGTGTGAGTCTGGATATGTGTGTGTGTGTGTGAGTGTGTGTGTGTGTGTGTGTGTGTGTGTGTGTGTGTGTGCGTGTGTGTGTGTGTGTGTGTGTGTGTGTGTGTGTGTGTGTGTGTGTGTGTGTGTGTGTGTGTGTGTAATTATGTGTGGAATTATGTGTGGGTTTATTATGTGTCTGAAAAGTAGGTGACTTGTGCGTTGGAGTGTAATGTGGAGTCTCAGTGGTCGCTTGACTGACCACAACCTCTTGTGACCTGACCCCCACCCTCCTGGGACTTGACCTGCACCTACTTACAATGTTGCCCTTTTTGCTTGTCCTGCCACCTAGCTTATAGTACTTTACTCGCCTTGTTCAATGATTACCAATTGCTACTCCTTATTGAATACTTTAGTGCCTATTCTTTATCGTGCTATCAGAGTTAGACCATTCACAATCAGCTTGGTGGTTAATTGGAACCTGAAACCCCACACCCAAACAACCACTCATAGGTGATAGGTGAATACAGTACTTGCAATGCAGCTGTAGCGGCCTGTAAATTATCCAGCTCGATATGACGTCCTGGCGTAGATCCACCTCAATTTTTTCTTGTTATATAATGTACCCTATTCACTGTATTTCTCTCACTGGTCACACGATTGTTTCACTTTATTATCTTTCTTGGGTGACACGTGACAACGTCGCCTTACCACCCACACTAGCCTGCCCGCTCTGACTGCGCCACCACGTTTCACTTTCTAGATCACTTGCAAAATTGTGACTCTTCCCACACTTATGTAGCTCAGGCAGATTGTAAAATCGCTTCAAGGATTGTTCACTACCCTAACACACTTTGCAACCCTTGCAGAACACTTGGGTAGCCCTCAAAAACACTTATATTCGCGGAGCACGGAAGGCGTGACTCGCCCACGCGGTGTCCCTACTGTGTGTGTGTGTGTGTGTGTGTGTGTGTGTGTGTGTGTGTGTGTGTGTGTGTGTGTGTGTGTGTGTGTGTGTGTGTGTGTGTGTGTGTGTGTGTGTGTGTGACTCAACAATCAATATTTGCAACAATAACTCATTACAGTTGTGACCGGGTGTGGAAGTGTGAATTGCTCATTACTCTATAATTTGTTTATTATTGTAGCCATATATAAACGTCAGTAACCATTCTTACAGGATTCAATACCTATGTAACTTGTGAGTTCATTACCCTTGTACCTAGTTCAGCTATCAAAACTTTGGGAGCCCAGTCCCTGGACCCATTACGTATCTCTGTAATCTGTAAATACCTTTGTAACTTGCCATGATTGTGACCAGACCTACCTGGAGTTCATTACATTTGTAAATTGTGAGTTCATTACCTCTGTAACTTGCTCAGCTATCAAAACTTTGGAGTCCAGTCCCTGGACCAATTATGTACCTCTGTAATCTTTTGACTACCGTCCACAGGATGGGTATGGGGTGCATAATAAACATATTAAACTAGAAAAAAAGACTAGTCCCAGAGCTAAGAAGTGTGTCCTACAAGGAGAGGTTGAGGGAATCGACCTGACGACACTGGAGGACAGGAGAGATAGGGGGGACATGATAACGACATATAAAATACTGAGAGGAATTGACAGGTGGACAGAGATAGAATGTTCCAGAGATAGGACACAGCAACAAGGGGACACAGTTGGAAGCTGAAGACACAAATGAATCACAGGGATGTTAGGAAGTATTTCTTCAGTCACAAAGTAGTCAGGAAGTGGAATAGTTTGGGAAGCGATGTAGTGGAGGCAGGATTCATTCATAGCTTTAAGCAGAGGTATGATAAAGCTCATTGTTCAGGGAGAGTGACCCAGTAGCGGCCAGGAAAGAGGCGGGGCCAAGAGCTATGAATCGATCCCTGCAACCTCAACTAGGTGAGAACTAGGTGAGTACAGTCCTAGGACCGGCGCTGTTTCTGGTACATATGAATGACATGACGGAAGGAATAGACTCAGAAGTGTTCCTGTTTGCAGACGATGTGAAGTTAATGAGGAAAATTCAATCGGAGGAGGATCAGGCAGGACTACAAAGGAATCTGGACAGGCTGCAGGCCTAGTCCAGAAAGTGGCTCTTGGAGTTCAACCCCACCAAATGCAAAGTCATGAATATTGGGAAGGACACAGGAGACCGCACACTGGGTACAATCTATAAGGCTAAAGACTACAAACTTCACTCAAGGAAAAGGATCTTGGGGTGAGTATAATGCCGAGCACATCTCCTGAGGCGCACATCAGCCAAATAACTGCTGCAGCATATGGGCGACTAGCAAATCTACGAACAGCATTCCGACATTTCAGTAAGGAATCGTTCAGAACTCTGTTTACCGTGTACGTCAGGCTCATATTAGAGTATGCAGCACGAGTTTGGAACCCACAGCCAGCCAAGCAATTCAGGAAATTAGAGAAAGTGCAAAGGTTTGCAATGAGACTACTCCCAGAGCTAAGAAACATGTCCTACAAGGAGAGGTTAAGGGTAATCGATCTGACGACACTAGAGGACAGAAGAGACAAGCGGGTTATGATAACAACATATCAAATACCGAAAGGAATCGACAAGGTGGCCAGAGACAGAATGTTCCAGAGATTGGATACAGCAACAAGGGGTCACAACTGGAAATTGAAGACTCAGATGAGTCACAGGGAAGTTAGCAAGTTCTTCTTCAGTCATGGAGTTGTCAAGAAGTGGAATAGTCTGAAAAGTGATGTAATCAAGGCAAGATCCATACATAGCATTAAGAAGAGGTATGATAAAGTTCATGCAGCTGGGAGAGAGTTTACATAGTAGCGACCAGTGAAAATGCGGGCCCAGAAGCTATGAATCGACCCCTGCAACCACAATCAGGTGAGTACACACACACACACTAGAGAAAGGAAGTAGTATAGAAGGCAAAGAATCCGGAAAAATAAGGAGATTAGTCAAAGAGACAGAAAAGAATATACACATGTAAGGAGGGAGGCCCAGCGACAATTCGAAAATGACATAGCAGCGAAAGTCAAGTCTTACCCAGAGTTTTGTAGAGTCACATCAAAGGAAAATAACAGTCAAAGACCAGGTAATCAGTCTGAGGAAGGAAGGAAGGAAGGAAGGAAGGAAGGAAGGAAGAAAGGAAGGAAGGAAGGAAGGAAGGAAGGAAGGAAGGAAGGAAGGAAGGAAGGAAGGAAGGAAGGAAGGGAGATCACAAAAACGACCAAGAAGCATGTGAAGAGCTCAACATGAGATTTAAAGAAGTATTTACAGTGGAGACAAAAGGGACTCCAGAGAGTGGTGGGGTACACCATGAAGTGCTGGACACAATACATACAACTGAGGAGGTGATGAAGAAGCTGCTAAATGAATTAGATACTTCAAAAGTGATGGGGCCGGAAAATATCTCTCCATGGGTCCTGAGAGAGGGAGCAGAGGCACTGTGTGTACGACTAACAACAATCTTCAACATGTCTATCGAAACAGGGCGACTATCTGAGGTGTGGAAGACAGCAAATGTAGTACCAGTTTTTAAGAAAGGAGACAGACACACAGCACTAAACTACAGACTAATGTCACTGACATGTATAGTATGCAGAGTTATGGAGAAGATTATCAAGAGAAGAGTAGTGGAACAACAGTCCTAGGACTGATGCTGTTTCTCGCATATGTGAATGACATGTAGGAAGGGATAGACTCAGAAGTGTCCCTGTTTGCAGATGATGTGAAGTTAATAAGAACATAAGAACATAAGAAAGAAGGAACACTGCAACAGGTCTACTGACCCATGCGGAGCAGGTCCATGTCGTCCCCCCGGATTAGACCAATGACCCACCCCCCCGGATTATCCCAATGACCCACCCAGTCTGGTCATCCCCACTCAAGGATGGAGCACTGTACCAGACCCAGCAGCACAAGCTAGTCAGGTCCAACTCACACCCACCCACACCCACCTCAATAACTGTACTCGGGAGCTTGTTCCACTCATCCACAACTCTATTACCAAACCAGTACTTTCTTATATCCTTCCTGAATCTGAATTTTTCCAACTTGAAACCATTGCTGCGAGTCCTGTCTTGGGTGGAAATTTTCAGCACACTATTTACATTTATTCCCTCATCTTTGTCGTTTATGTAAATTGTGAACAACAATGGGCCCAACACTGACCCCTGAGGAACACCGCTTGTGACGTGCCCCCATTCTGATTTCTCCCCATTTATGCAAACTCTCTGCTGTCTATTTGTCAGCCATGCCTCTACCCAGGAAAAAATTTCTCCTCCTATTCCTTGTGCCCCAAGTTTCCTCAATAGCCTCTGGTGTGGAACTCTATCTAAAGCCTTACTGAAGTCCATATACACAATATCATATTCATTACCATGATCTACCTCCTCAAACACCTTAGTGAAAAAAGTTAGTAAATTCGTGAAACAGGAACGCACCTTTGTAAAACCGTGTTGAGAATCATTAATCAATCTGTGCCTGTCAAGATGGCAACGAATTGCTTCGGCAATTATTGATTCCATAAATTTTCCCACTATGGAGGTAAGGCTTATTGGTCTATAGCTCGAAGCCATGGACCTATAGACCAATAAGCCTTACCTCCATAGTGGGAAAATTTATGGAATCAATAATTGCCGAAGCAATTCGTTGCCATCTTGACAGGCACAGATTGATTAATCCGAATTAAATCGGATGAGTATCAGGCAGAACTACAAAGGGACCTGGACAGGCTGCAAGCCTGGTCCAGAAACTGGCTACTGGAATTTAACCCCACCCAATGCAAAGTCATGAAAATTGGGGAAGGGCAAAGAAGACTGCAGAAGGAATACGGGCTAGGGGGGCCAAAGGCTGCAAACCTTACTCAAGGAAAAGGATCTTGGGGTGAGTATAATACCGAGCACATCTCCTGAGGTGCACATCAGCCAGATAATTGCTCCAGCACATGAGAGCGTGGCAAACCTCAGAATAGAATTCCGACACTTTAGTAAGGAATCGTTCAAGACTCTGTACACTGCGTACATCAGGCCCATATTGGAGTATGCAGCACCAGTTTGGAACCCACACGAAGTCAAGCACATTATGAAATTAGAGAAAGTGCAAAGGTTTGCAACATGACTAGTCCTGGAGCCAAGGGGAATGTCCTACAAAGAAAGGTTAAGGGAAATCGACACTCGAGGAGAAGAGAGATAGGTGTCGTGTAGGGGGCTCTCAATCATGGATTGGGTATAAACACACATGACGGGTGACTTGGTAACTTATGTTAATGGTAAAATATGGAGCACCATAGCCTGACCTGTCTCCTTCCTAGTGTCTCATCTTCAACTCCCCTGCCCATCGCCCGGTGGGCAATGGCGGCATTCAAATCATGCTAGGTCAGCAGTGAGTCACATAAAGGTCAGTGATATAACAGTCAGTGATTTATGCAGGGAGGTGGTCAATCAGTAACTGTTACTATGAGTACAGTAGTACACAGTACTAATATGCTGGGGATACATAGGGAATCAGTAACACTACTGACAGCTCGGTCATGTTACGTATGGGGTCTCAACATACATCTAATACAAATTAGAGGTGACAGGCGTATGGCTCTGGGCTGATTCAATACAATATCAAAGTACACAACAGATAAACATTTTAACTATACATAAGGATGTTATTGGAATGGATGTTAATGTAATACATTTCAAGTATGATATATCACAATTCATAGGAATTGATAGAATTAACGGTGGTATTAAACAATAAGAGAGATAAAAAAAATGATCAGTCAATCTATTCATGTGATCTACGGATTCTGAGGAAGGATATGTACAAAGAAGGAAGTGAGTAACAGAAAAGGCAGACTTAGTGCACTCAGATCTATTACTGTTAAATCTTAGAATGTGAAGAGAACGTGAACACACATATGCACACACAAAAAATTCTTGAATATTAATAAGTTGATATAGTAACAGACAGCTGAAATACATTTTAAACTATATTATTTATCTATACAGGTTATGAATATTTATTCCCAACTCTGCTAGAGTGAGATTTACATATGCAGAATGGTTGTCATCTCTGGGAGTATCAAACTCTGTTGCAATGGTAACTCATGCTGTGGATGAGGAAGATCTAAATTTGTATTTACAAATGATACTTGAGGATTTCTCAATTCTTGTCATGTACGTAGGGAATAATGACATTCAGGCTGGTCGTCTGACTGACTGTTAGAGGTAAAGGGTACCAAGTCAAGAGGATTGTCAGAGTCTGTCGCATTAGTCTGGGTAGGAACATCATCATCATCGCATACTAACTTCATATGATCTAAATGTGATTCTTTATACTTATTGCCATTGATATGTTCAACTACTTGAAAAGGACCAACAAACTTTTGGTCGAGCTTAGGCATTGCGGATGTTTTCTTAAAGTTGGTCATCATAACTCTCGAACCTACTTCAGTTTTTATAGGCTTTGCTCGAGTATTAGTGACTCTTGTCAATTCTGCTGTTGATTTATGAAGTGTTTCTCGGATTCCTCTAAAAACACCTTGACCTAAGCTGGTACGAGTTGCTATGAAACCATCAGGATTGTAATTTGGTTTTGAAACAGAATATAACAACTCTTATGGTAAATGCTTGTCTACACTGTACAATGCTTAATGTAGAGTGTCACCTACAGAAGCATGGTAAGCAGAATTTATGGCACACCGCACATCAGGTATAACTTCATCCCAGGTTGCACTATTGGGATTCATAGTGGCTCTCAAGACATCAAGCACTTTCTTACTAGTTCTTTCTGCTAAACCATTACTGGCAGGATGGTGAGGAATAATGGTCGATTTATAGATCTTGTACAAAGTACACAAATTTTCAAGAATCACATTACAGAATTCACCTCCATTATCTGTTATTAGGGACTTAGGAGTTGTGTGCCTGCAAATTATACGTTCCTTAAACGCTTTAGCCACTGTCTCAGCAGTCTTATCTGCAATATGAACTAACTCACAATACCTGGTGAAATGATCTACCATGACACACAGATGCTTGTTGCCCTGGAGGGAACATTGGAAATTAGTTAATAGATCTAGTGCAACTCTTTCTCATGGCTTGCTAGTGGTTGATTACACCTGGATTGGGTTAGGACCATTAACATTACCTTTATGTTGCATGCAGACACTACATTTCTTAACATACTCAGAAATATCAGTTGCCATACGAGGCCAAAAAGTATTTCAATCTGGCTTGTTTTACAGAACGATCCATACCAGGGTGCGCAACACCTGGTACATCGTGAACTAGCTGTAAGGCTACATTCACTAGTGATTATGGAATTACTAACTGGTATACTCTTCTGCTAGGAGTACCCAACTCGGCTGTGCGATACAGTAATTCTTGGTTCATGACAAAGTCACTGACGGTGCTGGTGGCTTCACAGTCAGAATAAGATCTTCCTGGAACAGGAATCAAATCACACCAGACAACATGGGATCGGTTCTTTGAGCATTCTTTACGTCCTCAGCACTAAATGGAGGATCTGCGGTTACTATACCAACATGTCACGATAAAGTATCTGTGACTACATTTGACTTGCCAGGTAAGTGTTCAAATGTAGGGTTGAACTCTTGGATAGTCAAAGACCATCTGGCTAATCTTCCAGTAGGTTGTTTGTTCTGGAATAAAGGTATCAGTGGAGCATGATATGTCAAGACATGAACAGAGTACTGATATAATGTCTCGGAAGTGCTTTAAAGACCATACTACAGTGTTGCTAAGGCTTCTTGCTCAGTCACTGTATAATTATGTTCAGCCTTTGTAAGGGATCGACTAGCAAATGCAACTGTGTTGTACTTGCTATCGGCCTTTTGAGCTAGTACGGCACCTATGCCAATTGAACTAGCATCGATTGTTAGGTAGAAAGGCTTAGAAAAATCTGGAAATTTCAAAATTGGAGCATAAGTTAGCTTTTCTTTAAGAGTTTGGAATGCTCTTTCCTGACGGAAGGTCCAAACGAAAGGAGCATCTTTCTTGAGCAACTCAGTTAGAGGAGCAGCTATGGAAGAAAAATTAGTAATGAAACATCTATAAAAACCTGCTAAGCCCACCAAGGATCTTACGGCATCAGTAGTTTTTGGAGATGGAAAATTTGATAATGCAGTTACTTTACTTTGGTCAGTCGTAACCCCTCTAGGAGTGACTCCGTGACCAAGAAACTTAATTTCTGATCTGAAAAACTGACATTTAGACAGTTTGATCTTTAAATTGGCTTCTTCAAGCTTACCAAGTTCTACATCAAGTCTTTTCAAGTGTGTATCTATGTCGTCAGACATGACAATTACATCATCCAAATACACAATAAGTGCGCTACCTATGAGGCCTCTAAAGATATTATTCATGAGCCTCGAGAATGTGATAGGAGAAGATCGTAAACTGAAAGGCACACGGAGAAAGTGATAATGACCTGTAGGAGTGGAAAATGCGGTTAGCTCTTGGCTGTCCTCATGAAGAGGGACTTGCCAAAACCCTTGTAACAAGTCCAGGGTCGAAAAAAACTTTGTTATCTCTGATGTTACGTAAAAGGTCTCCAAGTACAGGAAGTGGGAAGTGATCTGGCATTTAACTTCCTAAAGTCAATCATTGGGCGCCAAGTACCATCCTTCTTAGGTACTAGAATCAAAGGCACATTCCAAGATGAATTGATAGGTGCGATGACACCATAATCAAGCATCTGATTGATCAATCTTCTGTGACAGCAACTTGTGAATGAAGCATTCTGTATGCAGGTATACAAGTAGGTCTGGTACCAGGTTCAAGTAGGATACAATGGGACAGTAGGTTCGTTATACCCATCTTCTCACCTGGTAAGGCAATGGCTTTACGAAATTTGTTCAACAGATTCAATAAACGCTTGACCTCGTCTGGGAAGTCAGTGGGAGCTAAGTCTTTCTCCTCCACTGATGGAGTGGACTGATCCAGTGGAGTGGTACGATGGGTGACTTGGTGACTTATATTAACGGTGAAATATAGAGCGCCATAAACTAACCTTACGTCTGGTCTTCAACTGCCCTGCCCAGTGCCCAGAGGGCAATGGCGGCATTCAAATCATGCTAGGTTAGCAGTGAGTGACATAGCGTTTAGTAATATAACAATCAGTGATTCACGCAGGGAGGCGGTGAATCAGTAACGATTACTATGAGTACAGTAGTACCCAGTACTAACATTCTGGGGATACATAGGGAATCAGTAACACTACTGACAGAGGGACATGATAACGATATATAAAATACTGCGATGAATTGACAGGGTAGACAAAGACATGATGTTCCAGAGATGGGACACAGCAACAAGGGTCATAATTGGAAGTTGAAGATTCAGGTGAGTCAAAGGGAAGTTAGGAAGTATTTCTTCAGTCAAAGAGTTGTCAGGAAGTGGAATAGTCTGGAGAGTGACGTAGTGGAGGCAGGATCCATAAATAGTTTTAAGATGAGGTATGATAACCCTCATGGGGCAGGGAGAGAGAGGACCTAGTAGTGACCAGTGAAGAGGCAGCGCCAGGAGGTATGATTTGATCCCTGCAACCAGTTACATGAATACTCACACACACATAGGGGATTTTTCCAGAATAGTTTGTAATATACCACTGCGGATAAAATACTTTGACATTTTATGAACATTTCTGAGTGTGTTGTCTCTGAATTCATCAGTTTTATCGCACTCTAGTACATAATGACGCAGAGATAACAATTGTCCATCTGGTAAAGTTTGCATTTCGTTTGGTCTATATCTGGTGGTGGTGATTTAACCTCTGAAAAATACTAGTAACCCAGCTAGAGCCGGGCAGTAGTGACATCCAACAGTCTGCTTAATTTGTTGGATGCACCACAGACATGTGGCTCCTCCTGCATGATAGAATGATGATGTCGGAGGAAAAGTAATTCTTCGGATGGATTTAAACGTTGTTGACGCCATGAATACAACCTGTCTACCACCACATTAAGTGATTTAACGCCTACATCTAACATTAGGTATGATAAGAAATGTTAGTGTTCGTAGTAGTAATATATTAACATAGAATCAAGTAGCTTCAAGACTAGTTCTTTAGTGGAACAGGGAACAATGATTACCATATACCCATAGAAGAAAAAGAAGAATTAGAAGATAAACACTAGGAATAGATAATGTATGTAGGTAGATGGATGTTTTACTGTACTATGGTGTTGATTTACATTTCTTCCCTCCGAGATACACCTGGACTCTAACATTCATCACTTTAAAGAACTACACAGTCCATTAATGGCATCCTTAGTTAAAATGGAAACTTTTTCCATCTCAGTTATAGAAAGATGCAGCGCATCCATTGTATACATATTACGTTTGCCTAGGGTGTCCCGTAGCTCCATTGCTAGCGCAGTCAGCTGACACAACACTAAGGTCTGGGGGTCGATCTCCGGCACGGGTGGAAACATTAGAACGTGTTTCCTCAAGACACCTGCTGCCCGTGTTCACCTATCAGTAAAATAGGTATCTGGGTGTTAGTCAACTGGTGTGGGTCGCATCATGGGGACCAAATAAACCAAATTTTCCCGAAATGCTCTGCATAACAAGGGGCTTTCTATATAGTAGTATGTTATTGATGTCAGCTAGGACTGTATACCTTGTACATGCACTTGTAGAACCAAAGATCATTATTATCATTATAAAATAAATAATCTCAGTTGCAATGGTTATTCCGTCCTGTACCTATACATCCAAATGGTATAAAATACCGACAGGTTGTCAGGTAAGACACATATGCAACAGTTATATAAAGCTCCATCCTGTCCTTTCAACTTCATATTGTTTCAGACTTCGGAACAATGCTCTTCTCCAGACTGAGGGACTGACCACCTCAAAACTTTAAGGGTGATGGACTGATTACATCGTCTTCAAGTCTCTTCTGCTTCTATCAACTTTTCTGTACTCGACTGAAGAAGCCTACTGTGTAGGCGAAACGTTTCAAAATAAAGATACCTAACTGTTGCATATGTGTCTTACCTGACAACCTATACATCCAGCAATTTATACCAGTTGCCTTAGATATCTATTCGATTTATATTCTTCTTGGCAAAATACTACACTTGACAAGTACTTCTCACTTTGATCTCTCTCCTGTGCTTCCTCCTAGATCCAATGTCATTGCCTCAAGTACTAAATAAGATAATTAGTCTGTTCCTTTTGTGCCATGAAATCTCATCTGTCAATTATTTCCTCTTTCTTGCACCCTCTCTCACTATTCTGTTACGAAAGGCTCTGTCTATATATTTAATATGCAAATCTCAGGCAATAGCTACATTCTTTACTTAGTAAGTTGTAGTTTTTGCACTACTGCTCCAGTTTAACATCTTTATTATGCACTCCATACCCATCCTGGGGGCAGTAGTCAAAGGATTACAGAGGTACATAATGGGTCCAGGGACTGTACCTCAACATTACAGAGGTACATAATGGGTCCAGGGACTGGGCCGCAGAATTTTGATAGCTGAACAAGTTACAGTGGTAATGAACTATTTGTTTATATCTGATCACAATCGTAATGAATTAGTTATGCAAACCTTAATTAGGTCACACACACACACACACACACACACACACACACACACACACACACATCCCATAAAACTGGGCATCTACATGAGGTATGGAAGACGGCAAATGTAGTCCCCATTTGTAAGAAAGGAGACAGAAACGAGGCATTAAACTACAGACCAGTGTCGCTGACATGTATAGTATGCAAAGTCATGGAGAAGATTATCAGGAGGAGAATGGTGGAGCACCTGGAACAGAATAAGATTATTAACAACAACCAGCATGGATTCATGGAAGGCAAATCCTGTGTCACAAACCTTCTGGAGTTTTATGATAAAGTAACAGAAGTAAGACATGAGAGAGAGGGGTGGGTTGATTGAATTTTCCTGGACTGCAGGAAGGCCTTCGACACAGTTCCACGGAAGAGATTAGTGCAGAAGCTGGAGGATCAGGCGTGTATAATAGGAAGGGCACTGCAATGGATCAGAGAATACCTGACAGGGAGGCAACAACAGGTCATGGTACGTGATGAGGTATCAAAGTGGGCGACTGTGACGAGCGGGGTCCCACAGGGGTCAGTCCTAGGACTAGTGCTGTTTTTGGTATATGTGAATGACATGATGGAAGGGTTAGAGTCAGAAGTGTCCCTGTTCGCAGATGATGTGAAGTTAATGAAGAGAATTAAATCCGATGAGGATCAGGCAGGACTTCAAAGAGACCTGGACAGGCTGACCACCTGGTCCAGCAACTGGCTTCTGGAATTCAACCCTGCCAAATGCAAATTCATGAAGATTTGGGAAGGACAAAGAATACTGCAGACAGAGTATAGGCTAGGTGGCCAAAGACTGCAATCCTCACTCAAGGAGAAAGATCTAGTGTTCCGACACCTAAGTAAGGAATCATTCAAGATACTGTACACTGTGTACGTCAGGCCCATACTGGAGTATGCAGCACTAGTTTGGAACCCACACCTGGTCAAGCACGTCAACAAATTAGAGAAGGTTCAAAGGTTTGCAACGAGGTTAGTTCCGGAGCTCAGGGAAATGTCCTACGAAAAAGGTTGAGGGAAATCGGCCTGACGACACTAGAGGAAAGAAGGGTTAGGGGAGACATGATAATGGCATACAAAATACTGCGCAGAATAGATGAGGTGGACAGAGACAGGATGTTCCAGAGAGGGGACACAGAAACAAGGGGTCACAAATGGAGCTGAAGACTCAAATGAGTCAAATGGATGTTACGAAGTATTTCTTCAGTCACAGAGTAGTCGGAAGTGGAATAGTCTAGCAAGTGAGGTAGTGGAGACAGGAACCATACATAGCTTTAAGATGAGGTATGATAAAGCTCATGGAGCAGGGAGAGAGAGAGGACCTAGTAGCGTTCAGTGAAGAGGCGGGGGCCAGGAGCTGAGTCTCGACCCCTGCAACCACAATCAGGTGAGTACAGTTAGGTGAGTACACACACACACACACACATATACACACATAGCTTTAAAAAGAGGTGTCATAAAGCGCATGCAGTAGGGAGGGAGTGGACCTAGTAGCGACCAGTCAAGAGGTGGGTCCTTGAGCTCTGAATCGACCCCAGCAACTACAATTAGGCGAGTGCAGAATATGGACAGATAAGGAGGGAGGCCCAGCGGTAATATGATGATGACACAGCATCGAAAGCCAAATCTGACCTGAAGCTGTTGTACAGCCACATCAGGAGGAAAACAACAGTCAAGGAGCAGTAACTATGAGGAGTAAATATGAGGAATGGCACGAAAGAATCAATGAGAAATCCCCAGACATCATAGCAGTCACAGAAACGAAACTCACTGAGACAATAACAGATGCAATCTTCCCACCGGGATATCAGATCCTGAGGAAAGATAGAAGGAGTAGAGGGGGAGGAGGGGATGCCCTGCTCAAAAAAAAAAACAAAAAACAAAAAAACAATGGGGATTTGAGGAAATGGAAGGCATGGACGAGATTGGAGAAAGAGACTACATTTTTTTTATTAACACATTGACCGATTCCCACCAAGGCAGGGTGGCCCGAAAAAGAAAAACTTTCATCATCATTCACTCCATCACTGTCTTGCCAGAGGGGTGCTTTACACTACAGTTGTAAAACTGCAACATTAACACCCCTCCTTCAGAGTGCAGACACTGTACTTCCCATCTTCAGAACTCAAGTCCAGCCTGCCAGTTTCCCTGAATCCTTTCATAAATGTTACTTTGCTCACACTCCAACAGCACGTCAAGTATTAAAACCCATATGTCTCCATTCACTCCTATCCATTACGCTCACACACGCTTGCTGGAAGTCCAAGCCCCTCGCACACAAACCCTCCTTTACCCCCTCCCTCCAACCCTTCCTAGGCCAACCCCTACCCCGCCTTCCCTTCACTACACATTTATACACTCTTGAAGTCAGTCTGTTTTGTTACATTCTCTCTACATGTCCGAACCTCCTCAACAACCCCTCCTCAGCCCTCTGGATAATAGTTTTGGTAATCCCACACCTTCTAATTTCCAAACTACGAATTCTATCCATTATATTCACACCACACATTGCCCTCAGACATGACATCTCCACTGCCTCCAGCCTTCTCCTCGTTGCAACATTCGCCACCCTTGCTTCACACCCATACAAGAGTGTTGGTACAACTATACTCTCATATATTCCCCTCTTTGCCTCCACGGACAAAGTTCTTTGTCTCCACAGACTCCTAAGTCCACCACTCACCCTTTTCCCCTCATCAGTTCTATGATTCACCTGATCCTTCATAGATCCATCTGCTGACACGTCCACTCCTAAATATTTGAATACATTCACCTCCTCCATACTCTCTCCCTCCAATCTGATATCCAATCTTTCATCACCTAATCTTTTTGTTATCCTCATAACCTTACTCTTTCCTAAATTCACTTTCAAGTTTCTTCTCTTACATACCCTACCAGTTTCATCCACCAACTTCTGCAACTTTTCTTCAGAATCTCTCAAAAGCACAGTGTCATCAGCAAAGAGCATCTGTGACAACTCCCACTTTGTGTTTGATTCTTTATCTTTTAACTCCACACCTCTTGCCAAGACCCTCGCATTCACTTCTCTCACAACCCCATCTATAAATATATTGAACAACCACGGTGACATTACACATCATTGTCTAAGGCCTACTTTTACTGGGAAATAATCTCCCTCTCTCCTACATACTCTAACCTGAGCCTATCCTCATAAAAACTCTTCACTGCTTTCAGTAACCTACCTCCTACACCATACACTTGCAACATCTGCCACATTGCCCCCCTATCCACCCTGTCATACGCCTTTTCCAAATCCATAAATGCCACAAAAACCTCTTTATCCTTATCTAAATACTGTTCACCTATATGTTTCACTGTAAACACTTGATCTTTCCTAAAGCCTCCTTGATCATCTGCTATCCTACTCTCCGTCTTACTCTTAATTCTTTCAGTAATAACTCTGCCATACACTTTACCAGGTATACTCAGCAGACTTATTTCCCTATAATTTTTGCACTCTTTTTTAAATGGACTACATAGTAGGTACAATTCAGTCTGGGGAACATGAAGTAGACATTGGGGTGATGTATAACCCACCACAGAACTGCAGGAGGCCAAGAGAGGAATATGAAGAGAACAACAGAGTGATGGTGGACACACTAGCTGAGGTGGCAAGAAAAGCTCACTCGAGAAGAGCAAAGTTACTGGTTATGGGTGATTTCAACCACAGGGAGATTGATTGGAAAAACCTGGAGCCACATGGGGGTCCTGAAACATGTAGAGCCAAGATGATAGATGTGATACTGGAAAACCTCATGCATCAGCATTTCAGGGACACTACCAGAGAGAGAGGGGAGGATGAACCAGGAAGGCTGGACCTTGTGTTCATACTGAGTAGTTCAGACATTGAGGACATCACCTAAAAGAGGCCCCTTGGAGCTAGTGATCACGTGGTTCTGAGTTTTGACTATGTGGTAGAGTTACAAGTGGAGAGGATAACAGGAATTGAATGGGAAAAGTCAAACCATAAAAGGGGGGAACTACACAAGTGTGAGGAACTTCCTGCAGGAGAACTGGTAGGAAAGCCAGTAAACGAGATGATGGAATATGTAACAGCAAAATTCAAGAAGGCAGAGGAAAGGTTTGTTCCCAAGGGCAATAGAAATAATAGGAAGATGAAAGCAAGACCTTGGTTTACCCGAAGGTGTAGGGAGGCAAAAACTAAGTGCACCAGAGAATGGAAAAGGTACAGGAGGCAAAGGACCCAGGGAAATAAAGAGATTAGTCGAAGAGCCAGAAACGTACATACACAGATGAGGAGGGAGGCCAAGCAACAGTACGAAAACGACATGGCATCGAAAGTCAAGTCTGACCCGAAACTGCTGTATAGCCACATTAGGAGGAAGACAACAGTCAAAGAAAAGGTGATCAGGCTGAGGAATGAAGGTGGAGAACTCACAAGAAACGATCAAGAGGTATGCGATGAGCTTAACATGAGATTTAATTATTTACAGTGGAGACAGGAAGGCCGCTGGGAAGACAGAACAGTGGGGGACACCATCAAGGAATATACCAACAAGTGTTGGATGACTTACACACAACTGAGGAGGAGGTGAGGAAGCTGCTAAGTGACCTTGATACCTCAAAGGCAATGGGACTGGACAACATCTCACCATGGGTCCTTAGAGAGGGGGCAGAAATGCTGTATGTGCCACTAACCACAATTATCAACATATCCCTTGAAACTGGGCAACTACCTGAGGTATGGAAGACGGCAAATGTCGTTCCCATTTTTAAAAACGGAGACAGAAAAGAGGCACTAAACTATAGACCAGTGTCATTGACGTATATAGTATGCAAAGTCATGGAGAAGATTATCAGGATGAGAGTGGTGGAGCACCTGAAACGGAAGAGTATAAACACCAACCAGCATGGATTTATGAAAGGCAAATCCTGTGTTACAAACCTTCTGGAGTTTTATGATAAAGTAGCAGAAGTAAGACACGAGAGAGAGGGGTGGGTTGACTGCATCTTCTTGGACTGCAGGAAGGCCTTCGGCACAGTTCCTCACAAGAGATTAGTGCTGAAGCTAGAGGATCAGGTGCGTATAACAGGAAGGGCACTGAATACATGACAGGGAGGCAACAACGAGTCATGGTGCATGATGAGGTATCACAGTGGGCACCTGTGACGAGTGGGGTCCCACAGGGGGCGGTCCTAGGATCAGTGCTATTTTTGGTATGCGTGAATGACATGATGGAAGGTTAGACTCAGAAGTGTCCCTGTTTGCAGATGATGTGAAGTTAATGAGGAGATTTAAATCAGATGAGGATCAAGCAGGACATACCTGGAGTTTACCTGGAGAGAGTTTCGGGGGCCAACGCCCCCGCGGCCCGGTTTGTGACCAAGCCTCCTGGTGGATCAGAGCCTGATCAACCAGGCTGTTACTGCTGGCTGCACGCAATCCAACGTACGAGCCACAGCCCGGCTGGTCAGGTAGTGACTTTAGGTGCTTGTCCAGTGCCAGCTTGAAGACTGCCAGGGGTCTATTGGTAATCCCCCTTATGTATGCTGGGAGGCAGTTGAACAGTCTCGGGCCCCTGACACTTATTGTATGGTCTCTTAACGTGCTAGTGACACCCCTGCTTTTCATTGGGGGGATGTTGCATCGTCTGCCAAGTCTTTTGCTTTCGTTGTGAGTGATTTTCGTGTGCAAGTTCGGTACTAGTCCCTCTAGGATTTTCCAGGTGTATATAATCATGTATCTCTCCCGCCTGCATTCCAGGGAATACAGGTTCAGGAACTTTAAGCACTCCCAGTAATTGAGGTGTTTTATCTCCGTTATGCGCGCTGTGAAGGTTCTCTGTACATTTTCTAGGTCAGCAATTTCACCTGCCTTGAAAGGTGCTGTTAGTGTGCAGCAATATTCAAGCCTAGATAGAACAAGCGACCTGAAGAGTGTCATCATGGGGTTGGCATCCCTAGTTTTGAAAGTTCCCATTATCCATCCTGTCATTTTTCTAGCAGCTGCAATTGATACAATGTTATGGTCCTTGAAGGTGAGATCCTCCGACATGATCACTCCCAGGTCTTTGACGTTTGTTTTTTGCTCTATTTTGTGCCGAATTTGTTTTGTACTCTGATGAAGTTTTGATTTAATCGTGTCTACCATATCGGAGTAATTGAAATTTCTCATCGTTGAACTTCATATTGTTTTCTGCAGCCCATTGAAAGATTTGGTTGATGTCTGCCTGGAGCCTTGCAGCGTCTGCCATGGAAGACACTGTCATGCAGATTCGGGTGTCATCTGCAAAGGAAGACACGGTGCTGTGGCTGACATCCTTGTCTATGTCAGATATGAGGATGAGAAACAAGATGGGAGCGAGTACTGTGCCTTGTGGAACAGAGCTTTTCACCGTAGCCGCCTCGGACTTTACTCTGTTGACTACTACTCTTTGTGTTCTGTTTGTGAGGAAATTATAGATCCATCTACCAACTTTTCCTGTTATTGCTTTAGCACGCATTTTGTGCGCTATTACGCTATGGTCACACTTGTCGAATGCTTTTGCAAAGTCTGTATATATTACATCTGCATTCTTTTTGTCTTCTAGTGCATCTAGGACCTTGTCGTAGTGATCCAATAGTTGAGACAGACAGGAGCGACCTGCTCTAAACCCATGTTGTCCTGGGTTGTGTAATTGATATGTTTCTAGATGGGTGGTGATCTTGCTTCTTAGGACCCTTTCAAAGATTTTTATGATATGGGATGTTAGTGCTATCGGTCTGTAGTTCTTTGCTATTGCTTTACTGCTCCCTTTGTGGAGTGGGGCTATGTCTGTTGTTTTTAGTAGCTGTGGGACGACCCCCGTGTCCATGCTCCCTCTCCATAGGATGGCAAAAGCTCGTGATAGGGGCTTCTTGCAGTTCTTGATGAACACGGAGTTCCATGAGTCTGGCCCTGGGGCAGAGTGCATGGGCATGTCATTTATCGCCTGTTCGAAGTCATTTGGCGTCAGGATAACATCGGATAGGCTTGTGTTAACCAAATTCTGTGGCTCTCTCATAAAAAATTAATTTTGATCTTCCACTCTCAGTCTGGTTAGCGGCTCGCTAAAAACTGAGTCATACTGGGACTTGAGTAGCTCAATCATTTCCTTGCTGTCATCTATGTAGGACCCATCTTGTTTAAGTAGGGGCCCAATACTGGACGTTGTTCTCGACTTTGATTTGGCATAGGAAAAGAAATACTTTGGGTTTCTTTCGATTTCATTTATGGCTTTTAGTTCTTCCCGCGATTCCTGAATCCAATAAGATTCCTTTAGCTTAAGTTCGATGTTTGCTATTTCTCTGACCAGTGACTCTCTACGCATTTCAGATATATTGACCTCTTTTAGCCGCTCTGTTTTTCTTTTTCGTCGCCTGTAAATGGAACGCCTGTCTCTTTCTATTTTACATCTACTCCTCCTTTTTCTTAAAGGAATAAGCCTTGAGCATGCATCGAGTGCCACCGAGTTAATCTGTTCTAGGCATAAGTTGGGGTCTGCGTTGCTTAGTCTATCTTCCCAGTTTATATCGGTTAGGACTTGGTTTACTTGGTCCCACTTTATGTTCTTATTATTGAAGTTGAATTTGGTGAAGGCTCCCTCATCACTAATCTCATCATGTCGGTCTGGAGCTCCGCGCATGCATGTCTGAACCTCGATTATGTTGTGATCTGAGTGTATATTGTTTTTGATATGGTGACATTTCTTATCAGATCATCATTGTTAGTGAAGATGAGGTCTAGTGTATTCCCCAGTCTAGTAGGCTCTATTATTTGCTGGTTTAAGTTGAATTTTGTGCAGAGATTTAAAAGCTCGTGTGTGTGTGAATTCTCGTAAGAGCTGCCTCCTGTAGTTATCACTGCAACAACATTATTTGCTATATTCCTCCATTTTAGGTGCCTTAAGTTGAAATCCCCCAGGAGCAAGATGTTGGGTGCAGGAGCTGGAAGATTTTCCAGACAGTGGTCAATTTTTAACAGCTGTTCCTGGAATTGTTGGGACGTTGCATCCGGAGGCTTGTAGACTACCACAATGACTAGGTTTTGGTTCTCGATCTTTACTGCTAAAACTTCCACTACATCATTTGAGGCATTAAGCAGTTCTGTGCAAACAAGTGACTCTGCGATATACAGGCTAACCCCCCCCCCCTTTTGCCTGTTCACTCTGTCGCATCTGTATAGGTTGTAACCTGGGATCCATATTTCGTTGTCCAAGTGATCCTTCATGTGGCTCTCTGTGAAAGCCGTGAAACCATTGCATTTGCTCTGCATGTAGTCACGATTGAAAAGGTATTTTGTTGTTCGTTTTGCTGTTTTAGACCCTGTATATTTGCAAAAAAGAATGTCATCGGTCTGTTGGTATTGGTGGTACTGGGGGGGGACTTTTTTTCCGGCATTAGTATCTGTATCTGTTGGTTTGGAGTGGAGGCCATCGACTGTGGTTCCACTCCTGAACTTCAAAGAGACCTGGTGTAACAGGGCTGGACACCTGGTGCCAGCATCTGCTTCTCGGATGTTAACCCCGCCAAATGCAATGTCATGAGATTCGGGGAAGGGCAAAGAACACGCAGACGGGGGTTACGCTAGGTGGGTAAAGATGCAAACCTCGCACAAGGAGAACGCCTTGGGGTGAGTATAACACTGAGCCTGTCTCGGAAGTAAGACAACTAGAAAATGCTTTTGCAGCATATGGGCGCCTGGCAACTGGAGCACCGTTCCGATACCTTAGTAGGAATTATTCAAGACACTGTACCGTGTTCGTCAGGGCCCATATGGCGCATGCAGAACCTGATTTGGAACCACAACTGATCAGCATGGTCATAAGAAATTAGAGAAAGTGCATATGTTTACGGACAACGGTGTTCCAGAACTAAGGGAAATGTCTACAAAGAAAGGTTATGGGAATCGGCCTGGACGACACTGGTGGGACAGGAGGGTTTAGGGGAGAAATGATAACGACATGTAAAATACTGCGTGGAATAGCCGAGTGGAGACTTAGCACACCTTTGGCTAATTTTTCAAATATTACTACAAAAAGGCATAGTGCCATGATAGTGGAAAACGGAAATGTTATACATATTTCAAGGCAGGTGACAGGTCCTGGGCTTCGAAGACTATAGACCGTAAGCTTATTCCATAGTGGGAAATTTATGGAATCAATAATTGCCGAAGCCAATTTCGTAGCCATCTGATTAGGCGTTAAATTGATTAAGGATCTCAACACGTTTTAAGGGGCGTTCCTGTCTTACGAATTTACTAGACTTTTTTCTCTATTGTTTTTTTCTGGGGGTTTTGTTGGAGGTAGCTATGGTATGAATATGGATGTGGTGTATATGGACTTCAGTAAGGCTTCGATAGAGTTCCACCCCTCCCCCCCCCCCCCCCCCCCCCCCCCCCCCCCCCCCCCCCCCCCCCCCCCCCCCCCCCCCCCCCCCCCCCCCCCCCCCCCCCCCCCCCCCCCCCCCCCCCCCCCCCCCCCCCCCCCCCCCCCCCCCCCCCCCTCAACCAGGTGGCTGTTGAGAATAACTTAGGCACACGGATAGGAGGAGGTAACTTTTTCCTGGGTAGAGGCATGGCTGACAAATAGGGCAGCAGAGAGTTTGCATAAATGGAAAGAAATCAGAATGGGGCGGCACGTCACAAGCGGTGTTCCTAGGGGTCAGGTGTTGAGCCCGTTGTTGTTCACAGGTTTACTAAACGACTAGACGAGGGGAATAAATAGCGACTTAAGCAAATTTTTTCTGATGACACAAAAATAGGCCGTCCAATCATTCTAATGAGGACACTACAGCACTCAGGATGATTTGATAGACTGATGCAAATGGTCGGAGAAGTGGCAGATGCAGTTTAATATAGACATTGGCAAGTTCTAATTGTTGGACAGGAAAATAACATGCGACATATAAACTAAATTTTAATGTTGATCTTAATACTACGGATTGCTAAAAAGGATTTCGAAGTTCTGGTTAGCAGTAAATCCTAAAACCAAGACAACTGTGCATTAGTGTTCGCCAGTAAAGGGCTTTAGCAGATCTGATCGTTGGTTTCATATCTGAAGTATAAATAATAGAAGTCCTCAGGTTGTGCTTCAACTCTAAACTCCTGGTTAGGCCTCATTTAGATATGCTGCTCAGTTCTGGTCTACTGTATTCAGACTGGTTTAAATGCCCTAGAAAATGTACAGAGGAGGATGACAATAGATGATCCCCATGTATCAGAAATCTTCCCTTTGAGGATTGATGGAGGGCCCAGAATCTGCACTCTTCTCGAAAGGCGTCGAAGTAGGGATGATATGATTGAGTGTATAAATGGAAAAAGGAATAAATAAAGGGATGTAAATAGTGTGCTGAAAATTTCCGGCCAGGACCAGGACTCACGGCAATGGTTTCAAGTTGGAAAAATTCAGATTCAGGAAGGATATAGGAAAGCACTGGTTTGGTAGTGAGAGTTGTGGATGAGTGGAACAAACTTCCCGAGTACAGTTATAGAAGCTATAACGTTGTGTGGTTTTAAAAATAGGTTAGATAAATACATGAGTGGGTGTGGGTGGGTGTGAGTTGGACCTGACTAGCTTGTTCTACTAGGTCTGATGCCGTGCTCCTTCCTTAAGTGGAAGTGACCTGATTAGGTGGGTCACTGAGCTAATCCGGGGGGGAGGACATGGACGTGCTTCGCATGGGCCAGTAGGCCTGTTGCAGTGTTCTTTCTTATGTTCTTATGTTATTTACAGAGGGCAAAGTCGGAGTATTTTTCCAGAATGGTTTGTAATATACCACTGTGGATAAAATACTTTGACATTACTTGAATATGTCAGAGCGAGTTGCCTCTGAATTCATTAATTGTATCGCATTGCAGCACATAATGGCGGAAGTGTGAAAATTTCCATCCCACGGGCCCTGAATAGTGCGTCACTCTACAATTCCTCTTTACCTGCTGTCTTTCTGATTGCTGTTCCCTGGGGACAGTGTCCGTTGAAGCTTCTAACCCATAGCCTGAGTTGCTTGTGAACACACACTTATGATTCAAACGCCAGTAATTTTGTTTTAACAGCATCCACTTCCTAACACAATTACCAAATTTTTTAATGCTGGATCATGCATTGTTGGTTTTGTTCTTAGTTCTGATTGTTGTAAGTAATATTAATAATAACAGTGATTGTTAAAGTATCAACGACAAATAAGAACAATTTCAAGGTGAGCTTTCCAACCAGGGTTAGCAACAAATGATTTGCGGTCCGTTCGACAAAGGAAATACTATTTACATGAATAATTTTACCACGAAGCTCTGTTTCTTCTGCATTAATTTAATGAAGGTGTACAGAAACTACATCATTTACATGAGGTGTTACAGAACTACATGATTTATATGAGCGTGTACAGAACTACATATTTCTTGAGGGTTGTACAGAACTAATAGAATTTATATGAGGTGTACAGAACTAATTATATATGAAACGAGTACAGAACTACATTATTGATACGAGCGAGTCAGTTTATATATTGGACAACTACGGTTTGATTCAATGCTTTATAAAACTACTTAGAGTTTATAATGCCGAGGAAATGATGAGTGTAGTGGTGGCAGTTTTCGGTCAAGGTTGAGAGAACTGTATCGTTCTGTCATAGTCCAACCCTTCTTGAAAGACAGTATTTTTTTTTCGTGACTGGCTTGATGTTCAATATGGATGAACTGAGTTTTATCAACATATAGATAGGCAGTAGTATAGGGTTGGCCCTCACGTAATGAATGGGTTTATCAGAAATTTCTAGGGTAAGAGCAACTGAGCAATTATTCTTGACCCTGCAGAGCCCGTGTTACTGATGAATGCTACGTCCCCCTAATCTCTATATCAAGTGCGACAAGGTGTTAGTGACTTGATTATATTTATGATTTCCCGTTGTTGGAGCCCAAGAACGGTGGTTGTGATGCCACGCACTTTCACTGACCTACGATCTACCTAGCAGAAAACAGATACTGAGCAGTTAGTCAGCTGTTATATGTGGCATCTTAGGAGACGACCTGACGACCTCGTTTGAAAAAAAATCCACGCTGTTTGGCTTTCTTGGATTTGGTTAATGAAACGAAGTAATCTACTCCTCAAGACCGGCCAGTGTAATATATATATCTTAGGTATAATATTTATCAGGAAAGAGGAAAAGTGTTTCCTGACGCGGGTGCTAGTTATATAATGACCCGCAGCTGGATCTTTCGGTCATCTGGGCGAGGCCTTTCACTGGCTTACCGATCCACCACTTTAAAAATTATAGTTATGATTATAGCCATTTCTTATACTCATATATCTTCCTCAATGCTCTGTTTTTTATTCTTAAGTTATGATTTCCCCTAAATATTTGTGTACACTTGGTTTCCTGGGAACCTTGAACTGACCAAACTTCTTCTCCTCGACTTAAACTTGCTTTTGTTTACTAATTTTAGAAATAAATATTCCGTAAAATACATTCTCTTCTGACGCCTGAATACCAGTAGCTTGATTGATCAGAGACATGTGCCACGATTAGCGGACGGAGGATCAAGACTCCATCATCACACCAAGCGCTGAATGACCCACAAGGATTTAGCGCTTCATGAAGTGCAATCTATAGTCTCTAGGTGGGAAGTGGCGCCCTTGACTCTAGCAATTGAACTCATAGCGGAATACACAGTGATAAAGTTGAAGATTAGATTTTTAGATTAGATTTGCACGAAGGTGTACTAGTTTATTGGGCAACCATATCCATCCTGTGGACGGTAGCGCGTGAGATATGGTTACACAAACGGCCCAGGAATAGGCCCAAAGGGTTAACAGGAAAAATAGGGATTTATATCTACATATCTAAAGTTCACTTATCTGTTACAAGAAAATTTAGGAAATTTGCTTAGTATATCGGGTTTATCTTATTTTCATTATAAGATATCTTGACATGCACATAGGTTATTATACTTCTGTCTCTGATTCCTCAATAAGTGGACAATTAAGCAATAGTGTTCAAGACAGTGACCATATGCCTGTCACATAATTACACTTAGTTTGTCACATCTGTGTGTCTCCCAACTGCCAGAATACTTGTAACCAGCCAACTTGGGCCACACAACACAGCCAGTCTGTCACTTGCCCGTTGCCCATAAAAAATATATCTACTTCATGTTACAAGTGGGTTAAAGTTTACTCAGCTCAAACTGAAATCCTATAACAATATTTTCATTATTACTTCTCTCCAAATATCCTAATGCTAGACACGTTATACAAAGTTATATCTACTTCTCTTCTGGGATTTTCTTGGCTAACATATCAGTTTCATTAGAAGGAGTAATCCAATGTGTGATGGGATCCATAGCAATTGACTTTAAATTCCTTTGTCCTAATTTTTGAGTATCTATACCGGGTTTCTCAATGAGCATGTTGTTGAGTCATTATATGAGTAAAGACTTCATGATGACATAGAATAAAGTAATGGAAGAGTCAAGCTCAGTGTCATAGGTTAGCTTTAGCTCCATTAGACTGCAAACAATTCATTTGCAATGTAGACCCCAGTTTTTAAATTTCTTATGCCTAACTCAACAAATTTATTATCGTTCTTAATAGGGAGGTGGCAACAAGAGCAGATGCATCCCTGCCAGAAGACTCCTTTTTAAAGATCCATCAGTGTATATAACTTGTGATAACTTGTTACTACCAGCTAGGTGAGAAATTTCTTCTTGAGCAGTTGCTCTAACAAGTGATTTAAGGAAGTGATTACTAGCAATGAACTTCTTGGGAGGGACTTGCAGGTATGTGATATTAAATGAACACATCTTCCATGGAGGGGTGAAATGCTCTTGTTGCCTACAGTGATGCAGTTCGTGCAGGTTATAAAACTTAATGCAATTGCACGTTTTCACAATCTATTTAGATCTTTGTGTATTTACCTCTAGACACTTGGTAAGATTCATTGTGACAGAGTCTGGTTCATTTCTCAACATTCTAATACTGAGTACAGTGCTAATCTCAACAATCCTATCACTGATATTAGAAATACCAAGCTCCTTCCTCATATTAAGAACTTTTGTAGATCTGGGACAGCCAAGAAAAATTCTGAGAGCTTCTTTTTGCATTAACTCCAAGGGTCGGAGAGAACTTTCCTAGCTAATATAAACATGGGAGCAGCATAATAAATTTAAAGGGACCTAACATAGCTATGTAAAATCATTCTCACGATTCTCACATTAGCACCATAGTTGGGTTGTAAGCCAGCAACAGCTTTGAGAGCATTGCCTAGCTTTGCATTTCTTATTTATTTTGTGGTATAGTGGATTTGTTAAAGGGAAACATCTACACCAAGATATCTGTAAGTTTTAACGTAGCTAATGATTCACCCTGCAAATAGATGGGTGGGGGATGTCGTTTGCTTGTTAATATCTTTGATTTAGAGGAAGATATTATGAGGCCTAGTTGATTACAAATTGCTTGAACTTCATTAAGAATGGTACTCATCTTCTTATGCCCTGCTGCATGGATCATGATATCATCAGCATAGCTTATAGCTATATGTTTAGGTGAGGCAGGTAGAGCATTTAGGAGAGCATTAATAAAGAATATTAAATAGCATGGGACAAAGGAACTCCTCTCTGCGGTGTACCTAAAGACATTTCTTTAGAATCACTTCTGAAGCCTTGGTAAAGGACAGAGGATACTCTATTGACAGGTATCCTATTATCCAGCAGAGTAAGCTTCCACCAATATTCATTTTGGCTAGTTCATGTAGTATAAGGGTTCTGTTTGTGATATCAAATGCAGTTTTTTAGATCAGAAAAGTGGTAAAACTAGTAGAGGTGTGTACAGTGAGAAAGGTGAAATACAGTTCTGTACACACTTTTACCTTTCATGAACCCATAGGGGTAGGGGAAAAGTTGATGTCTGATTCTGTAGTACAGTCTGTTAAGCATCATTCTTTCAAAAGTTTTTACAAAGACAACTATTAAGGAGATCGGCCTAAATGTATCAGGCTGTTGGGGCTTGGGGATAGGCACAATGAGACTATTATCCAGGAAGTAGGAAGAACGCCCTCAATGTAACTGAGATTATACAGTGCCAACAAAGGGTTATCAGGATCGCCTTAGAGTTCTGAGAATATCATAGGTTATACCATCCTTTCCAGGAGCAGTTGATCGACCTTTAGTTAATGCATTATCTAATTCATACTCGGTAAAGAGGCAATCACTCTCACAAATTTTTGGCTCATAAAATTAATTAGTTTCAACATTTCTTCAGAAGTACTCCTAAATTTTTTTCTAATATGAGATGGAAGGTTTTCAGGGCTGGATGTTTTGGGAAACCAGTCATTTATGAGGTCATTTGCTTTTTCAAGACAAAGGATGAGCAACTTTGCCATCTTTTTCCTGGTTATTTTTTTTTAACATTTCCAAGCCAAATTTAAAAAGGGGTGGACCTATTTAATCCACTAACAAACTGTTCCCATTCCTGTTCCCTTTGTTCTTGCTTTCTATTCCTTGCATTTGTTAGTGCAGCTTGGGAACGTTCTGAGCAGGTCAGGGGTTGTACATTCACGTATGCTTTACCATCCTCCTAGCTACTGCATGTGTTAGATTGCGTAGCTGTGGATCATTATAGTATTTACATTGGTTTTTATTGTTATTTATAGTGGAAGGTCAAATGTTTCCTATTCCTGCCCCACTTGATCTGTGAGGACAGTCTCAATAGGGGTTAATTAAATCATAAAATTAAATTTTTGTGTGCCAATGGGCTGGTAATCTTATACCATTGATCCAATGGTTAATAAAGTTGTCTCTGTTTTTCGGGTTGAGAATAAGTTTCCTCCTTCTGAATTTAGCTTCTTGATTGCGGGAGAGTGATCAAGATTGACAGTTGTTAGTTCTTGGGAAAGTGATCAGATAGAAGATCATCAACTATGACAGAGTCATGCATCGTAATATGATGTATTAAATCCAAGACACAGATCTATATTCCCACCATATATGTAAGTAGGCTCAGAAAGTGCCCACAATTCGAACATTATCATGCTCATTTAGCAATTTCACTAGTTTAGTTCCATTGGTGTATGTTAAAAAGACCCCACCAATATTCTTATGTCTGGCATTAAAATCTCCAAAAGAATGAGGGTGGGTTTCACTATTGATGCGATCTGGTAAGGCATCAGGCGGGCTGGTTCGCTGGGGCAAAAAGAGATTAAAAATTTTTTATGGAAAAAATCGCCTGCATTAAAACTTTGACACACCATGAATACTGCATGTTAACCCGACTCTCAAGGAAAAGGAGTGAATGGGGCCCAAGTTCTTTCTGACATACATCACACAACAGTTGGTTGACCTTAGGTTATAAGCTGTATATCCAGGCAAGTTTGGTGGAGGTGCTCCATCTTTCAGTCTACATTCCTGCAAACAGATGACATCAATATTCTTGGTTGCACTAATATGATGTAAGTCAGGCAACCGCTTCCTGATGGAAGCAATGTTCCATGAAAAGATTTGTAATGTATCCATTGTAATGAGTTATTACAATCTCTGGCTCATAAGATGGTAAAACTATTATGCTTTGGCTACAGTGTGCAGGCACCTAAGAGCAAATAGCATAGTTTGTACGTCTTTATCTTCAGGGCCCTTATTTTTAAGCATTTTTCGGCATCTTGGCAGCCAGTTAAAAGGCAAGTCTTGAAGCCAAGAGCCACAGGCTTCTTTCTTACAAATTGCTTGAAACTGAACGGGGATTGCTGCATTTTTGACATCATCACCATACTCAAGAGCATCATCCTGATTACATATATTTATTAAACTTGTCAGGATCTGTTCAAGATGCTCATTTTTTTTCTGGAAATTTGTTATAATATGAGGAAGGTCAGGCGGATGGCACTTGTGAGTTAGTGCTTTCTTTAACACCTACCACCTTAACAGGTACCATGGTTACATTAGTGTTCTCTGATGGTGCCTGTGGCAAGTCTGCTTCATCATTCATTGCCTGCCTGCCTCCAGGTAGGCAGGCAGGTAGGCCCTGTGCATCTGACTCATCTCCAGTTTCCAGGGGGGTTACCTGTGTGGTGTCCGTCTGACTGTTGTAGTTGTGTTTACTGGGAAAAATGACAAGCTCATTCCCATATTCAAGTGTAGCCGTAGGTATCAGTAGTGGCAGATCAGTAGTTCCACATGTGCTAGCAGGGATGGCTAGCTCCTCCACAACTAGTGTGTGTGATGGCATTCTGGTATCACCAGAATCCTTTGCAGTGAGGTTGGGTTCTTCTACACTTTGCAGAGGTTCAGTCTGAGATCTGGCTGTGGTAGACTGGATGGCCTCATCCTCAGTTACCATTAAAGGACTGTTATCAGGTTTAAAATCGAAGGTTGTTTGGGTTCTGATGAAAGTCCTTGTGAAACTGTAACCCAACTTCTTTCCAGTTAATCACTTAAAATTTTTTTGGCTGTCAAGGCCTACTGTGCATTCTCTAGGGGAATGTTTCCCAGCACACTTACCAAAACCAAGAATGTAGTATTCCACAGTCTACTGCAACATGGCCATAGTGCTGGCATTTGTAACACCTACGTTTAGGGGTAGGTACACTTCGATGTTTAGGAAACGAAAAACCATGCACCCAGATTAATTTTCGGGGAGGGCACAGGACCTAACCAACTGGCAATAATTTGGGATTTTCCTTTAAGTCTTTTAGGCTTGATGATATGGTCACTTAAAGTCAGATGGGATGGGTCCATGTAGAGAGGGTATCCAAAGATTATGATACTGACCCATTTTTTAAAGTGGGGAGTGTCTGATGGAGGTCGGAGCAGCTTAATACCCCCATAAGGTGTGCTAAGTAGATCATTGATTAGTTCTTCATTCTGTTCCACAAACACAAAGTTGTGCGTGTTTTTCCTAAATTGGATCCTTGACTTAGGATGTTTCCTTACTGCTTCTATTAGCCATGCACACTTAGCAGGCATCAGGGTGTTGGTATGCACACTTAGCAGGCATCAGGGTGTTTGTCATGCACACTTAGGGCATCAGGTTGTCATGCACACTTAGTAGGCATCAGGGTGTTGTCATGCACACTTAGCAAGCATCAGGGTGTTGTCATACACACTTAGCAGGCATCAGGGTGTTGTCATGGAAGTTCAGCTTAACACATTCTGCCTTTGAAGAAAGACTTCTTGCAGCCTGTGTGCAACAAGGACGTTCAGTTTCACATTGCCTACGAGTCAAGTGAGTCTGACTACGTCGGCGCTCTAGTCCTTTCTCACTTTTTCTCTTTTGTTTACTTTTAAAGGTTTTGAAACTATCATCATTTCCATCACCTGCTGAAATAGGTTCCTCTCTGATAGTTGCCATGTTTGCCAGTGATGATATCTCGTGTAAGACTCACAACACAAGAATTCCTCGCTTACCTTCCCCTTATAGCTTATACAAGAGTAAATATTTACTATAAAGTCAGAAGTCTAAAACAGATCATATGACACAAGTGTTCAAGTTCAATGAACACTTCCAATTATACTTAACTCAGGTTACTACTACTTAATACGATACACACCTTACTAAAAACACATTCAGAAACTTCTTGTGTTAATAATATGGTACATATAATGGATGGTACAGGCGAGGTCTTACACCTTATCACAAATTACAAAGATGAAGAGAGAGAAGAGAGAGAGAGAGAGAGAGAGAGAAAGTAGGCAATATTGATCATAAAATTAGAATTCTGACATACATCACATTAAACAAGAGGTTCAAATTCAATGATAACTTCCACTTGAGTTAGTTCAGGCTACTGCCACCTAATGTACCTCACTGAAATAATAATATTGCAGACATCACAATGAATGCTGAAGACAAACTCTTACCCCAACCATAGATTGTAAACAATAATACTTTAGAAAAGAAACCCCACTGTAACTAGGTAATGTTACAATGACAATGAGATAAATCACTGTGGTCGACTTCCTTGGTCCATCCTGGGTAACTCACACGTTACTATATATATTATATATGTATGCAAGCGTAAGTGTGCAGCTGTAGATAGATGAACCAGTACCTAAACAATCTCACTTACACACGCGTTACTATGTATGACAAGTGTTACCAAGTACACCAAGTGTACACTTTATCACTTAGAATACACTTATGTTGATGTAAATATAGGTGAGAGTGGTACACCGCTGGTCGTAATAAACACACTGAACTTCTCAAGGTCACACACTAGGCCCAGCTTCTGGAGAGTTACCAGTGTTTTAGTTTAATATGTTTATTATGCGTCAGTGCGAGTCTGCAGTCATTCACTTGGTGTCAAATTAAACACACAATCCAGTTTTACCAAATAGTCTAAAACAATTTACACAATGTATAACCAGATATATAATGATTGCAAACTGTTACTATTACAATTTTAACTAGGCGCTAAACCCACTAGATGAGATGGCAAGGAACATAGATGTTAACAGGCTGACTCTTGCTTAACACAGTTGAAAGGTAACTGAATTACTCAAGAGAGAAAGTATTCATGAAACTGAACATTATGCAGCAGTAAGATTGTTCACAGTAAAAATGCGAAGCATAAGTTACACACTCAAAGTTGAAGTTGAACAAAAACAACAAGAAGGTTTACTACAGTTATCGCTGGGAGATCTAAGTAAGGGTTGACTATACAGTAAACCAGCATTGAAAATTTGTAGTTGCTCGCATCAAATGCCTTCACGTAATTAAACGACATCCTTAGGAAAAGAAAAAAATCGATCAACCACTTGATGATACGTCTATATTATGCAACTGTCCACTTGGCATGTATCAAGTACAGTCATCTGTATTTACAGGATATGATCATGTTTTCAAATGTAATGACACACAAAGAGTTAGTACCTCACTGTAGGCTGTCTCTTGCAGAGAGTTAGCAGGCCTCACTGCAGGCGGTCTCTTGCTGAGAGTTAGCAGGCCTCACTGCAGGCGGTCTCTTGCGGAGAGTTAGCAGGCCTCACTGCAGGCGGTCTCTTGCTGAGAGTTAGCAGGTCTCAAATGCAGGCGGTCTCTTGCTGAAGTTAGCAGGCCTCACTGCAGGCGGTCTCTTGCTGAGAAATTAGCAGGTCCCCACTGTAGGCTGCTCTTGCGAGAGTTAGCAGGCCTCACCCGCAGGCGGTCTCTTGCTGAGAGTTAGCAGGCCTCACTGCAGGCGGTCTCTTGCGGAGAGTTAGCAGGCCTCACTGCAGGCGGTCTCTTGCAGAGAGTTAGCAGGTCTCACTGCAGGCGGTCTCTTGCTGAGAGTTAGCAGGCCTCACTGCAGGCGGTCTCTTGCTGAGAGTTAGCAGGCCTCAATGCAGGCGGTCTCTTGCAGAGAGTTAGCAGACCTCACTGCAGGCGGTCTCTTGCTGAGAGTTAGCAGGCCTCACTGCAGGCGGTCTCTTGCTGAGAGTTAGCAGGCCTCACTGCAGGCGGTCTCTTGCGGAGAGTTAGCAAGGGCCCCACTGCAGGCGGTCTCTTGCGAGAGTTAGCAGGTCCTCACTGCAGGCGGTCTCTTGCTGAGAGTTAGCAGGCCTCACTGCAGGCGGTCTCTTGCAGAGAGTTAGCAGGCCTCACTGCAGGCGGTCTCTTGCTGAGAGTTAGCAGGCCTCACTGCAGGCGGTCCCCTTTCAGAAAAGTTAGCAGGTCTCACTGCAGGCAGTCTCTTGCTGAGAGTTAGCAGGCCTCACTGCAGGCGGCCTCTTGCTGAGAGTTAGCAGGCCTCACTGCAGGCGGTCTCTTGCAGAGAGTTAGCAGGTCTCACTGCAGGCGGTCTCTTGCAGAGAGTTAGCAGGTCTCACTGCAGGCGGTCTCTTGCGAGAGTTAGCAGGGCCCCACTGCAGGCGGTCTCTTGCAGAGAGTTAGCAGGTCTCACTGCAGGCGGTCTCTTGCAGAGAGTTAGCACACCTCGCTTGTGGCGGTCTCTTGCAGAGAGTTAGCAGGCCTCACTGCAGGCTGTCTCTTGCAGAGAGTTAGCAGGTCTCACTGCAGGCGGTCTCTTGCAGAGAGTTAGCAGGCCTCACTGCAGGCGTCTCTTTCAGAGAGTTTTGGGAGGCCTCACTGCAGGCGGTCTCTTGCAGAGAGTTAGCAGGCCTCACTGCAGGCGGTCTCTTGCAGAGAGTTAGCAGGCCTCACTGCAGGCCCCCCCCCTTCTCTTGCAGAGAGTTAGCAGGGCCCCACTGAGGGGGGTCTCTTGCAGAGAGTTAGCAGGCCTCACTGCAGGCGGTCTCTTGCAGAGAGTTAGCAGGCCTCACTGCAGGCGGTCTCTTGCAGAGAGTTAGCAGGCCTCACTGCAGGCGGTCTCTTGCAGAGAGTTAGCAGGCCTAACTGCAGGCTGTCTCTTGCAGAGAGTTAGCAGGTCTCACTGCAGGCGGTCTCTTGCAGAGAGTTAGCAGGCCTCACTGCAGGCGGTCTCTTGCAGAGAGTTAGCAGGCCTCACTGCAGGCGGTCTCTTGCGGAGAGTTAGCAGGCCTCACTGCAGGCGGTCTCTTGCGGAGAGTTAGCAGGCCTCACTGCAGGCGGTCTCTTGCAGAGAGTTAGCAGGCCTCACTGCAGGCGGTCTCTTGCAGAGAGTTAGCAGGCCTCACTGCAGGCGGTCTCTTGCAGAGAGTTAGCAGGCCTCACTGCAGGCGGTCTCTTGCAGAGAGTTAGCAGCCTCACGAGGCGGTCTCTTGCAGAGAGTTAGCAGGCCTCACTGCAGGCGGTCTCAGGCAGAGAGTTAGCAGGCCTCACTGCAGGCAGTCTCTTGCAGAGAGTTAGCAGGCCTCACTGCAGGCGGTCTCTTGCAGAGAGTTAGCAGGCCTCACTGCAGGCGGTCTCTTGCAGAGAGTTAGCAGGCCTCACTGCAGGCGGTCTCTTGCAGAGAGTTAGCAGGCCTCACTGCAGGCGGTCTCTTGCAGAGAGTTAGCAGGCCTCACTGCAAGCGGTCACTTGCAAAGAGTTAGCAGGCCTCACTGTAGGCGGTCTCTTGCAGAGAGTTGGCAGGCCTCACTGTAGGCAGTCTCTTGTAGAGAGTTAGCAGGCCTCACTGTAGGCAGTCTCTTGCAGAGAATTAGCACGCTTCACTGCAAGCGGTCTCTTGCAGAGAGTTAGCATGCTTCACTGCATGCTGTCTCTTGCAGAGAGTTAGCAGGCCTCATTGCAAGCGGTCTCTTGCAGAGAGTTAGCATGTCTCACTGCAGACAGTCTCTTGCAGAGAGTTAGCAGGCCTCACTGTAGGCAGTCTCTTGCAGAGAGTTAGCAGGCCTCACTGCAGGCGGTCTCTTGCAGAGAGTTAGCATGTCTAACTGCAGACAATCTCTTGCAGAGAGTTAGCAGGTCTCACTGCAAGCGGTCACTTGCAAAGAGTTAGCAGGCCTCACTGCAGGCGGTCTCTTGCAGAGAGTTAGCATGTCTAACTACAGACAATCTCTTGCAGAGAGTTAGCAGGTCTCACTGCAAGCGGTCACTTGCAAAGAGTTAGCAGGCCTCACTGCAGGCGGTCTCTTGCAGAGAGTTAGCAGGCCTCACTGCAGGCGGTCTCTTGCAGACAGAAGGACGGACAAGTTTAGGGTTTAAGAACATAAGAAAGAAGGAACACTGCAATAGGCCTATTTACCCATGCGGAGCAGGCCATGACCCCCCCCCCCGGATTAAACCAAAGACCCCCCCCCCGATTAGCCAATGCCCACCCATTGATCATCTCCCTCAAGATCAGCAGCACAAGCCCGTCAGGTCCAACTCACACCCACCCACACCCAACTCATGTATTTATCTAACCTATTTTTAAAACTACACAACGTTTTAAAACCTGAATACCCGTACTCGGGGATTTGTCCACTTCATCCACAACTCTATTACCAAACCAGTGCTTTCCTATATCCTTCCCCGAATCTGAAATTTTTCCAACAGAAACCATTGCGCGAGTCCTACTTGACTGGAAATTTCAGCACGCTATTACATCCCCTTTATTTAATCCGATTTCCATTTATACACCTCGATCATATCCCCGAATTTCTACCCTTTCGAGAGAGTGCAGATTCAGGCCCTCGTCTATCCTCATAGGAAATTTCTAATACATGGGACATCTTTGTCATCCCCTCGTAATTTTTCAGAGCATTATATCCATTTTTGTAATATGGTGACCAGAACTGAGCACAATCCCAAATGAGGCCTCACCAAGGATAATAAGTGAAGACAACCTGAGGACTTCTTATTTATACTTCTAAAATAAGAAGCCAAGAATTCGTTACTTGATTGCGAACACTAATGCACTGTTGTCTTGGTTTTAGATTACTGCTAACCAGAACTCCTAAATCCTTTTCGCAATCAGTAGTATTAAGGTCTGCATTTAGTTTATATGTGGCATGGTTATTTAACTGTTCAACATTTAGAACTTTGCATTTGTCAATATTAAACTGCATCTGCCACTTCTCCGACCATTGCATCAGTCTATTCAAATCATCTTGGAGTGCTCTAGTGTCCTCATTAGAATGAATTGGACGGCCTATTTTGGTGTCATCAGCAAATTTGCTTATGTCGCTATTTATTCCCTCATCTACGTCGTTTATGTAAATTGTGAACAACAACGAGCCCAAAACTGACCCCTGAGGAACACCGCTTGTGACGTGCCCCCATTCTGATTTCTCCCCATTTATGCAAACTCTCTGCTGTCTATTTGTCAGCCATGCCTCTACCCAGGAAAAAATTTATCCTCCTATTCCGCGTGCCTTGAGTTTCCTCAATAGCCTCTGGTGTGGAACTCTATCGAAAGCCTTACTGAAGTCCTTATACACAATATCATATTCATTACCATGATCTACCTCCTCAAACACCTTAGTGAAAAAAGCTAGTAAACTCGTAAGACAGGAACGCCCCTTTGTAAAACCGTGATGAGATTCATTAATCAATCTGTGCCTGTCAAGATGGCTACGAATTGCTTCGGCAATTATTGATTCCATAAATTTTCCCACTATGGAGATAAGACTTATTGGTCTATAGTTCGAAGCCAAGGACCTGTCAACTGCCTTGTAAATAGGTATTACATTTGCCATTTTCCACTTATCAGTCACTATGCCAGTTTGTAGTGATATGTTAAAAAGATTAGCCAAAGGTATGCTAAGTTCCTCTTTACATTCCTTTAGCACCCTTGCAAACAGTTCATCAGGACCTGGGGATTTGTAAGGTTTTAGTTTCTCTATTTGTCTGAGGGCCATGTCACTAGTTACCGCAATCGTACATAGTTTATTATCATCCTGTTCTACATAATCTATTATTTCAGGAATATCACTAGTATTTTCCTGGGTGAAAACTAAGAGGAAGTAGGTATTTAGAATTTCACACATATCCTTATCACTGTCAGTGATCTGACCAGAGTTACTTTTAAGTGGGCCAATCTTGTCCCTAATCTTACTTCTGTATACCTGAAAGAACCCTTTAGGGTTAATCTTTGAATCCCTTGCGACCTTAGCCTCATAATCCCTTTTTGCTTTTCTTATTCCTTTCTTTATTTCTCTCTTTAATTGAATATATTGATTTCTTAAATGCTCATCCCCTCTTTTGATACGCCTATATATGCCTCTCTTTTCACCAATGAGATGTTTTAATCTATTGTTCATCCATTTGGGATCATTTTTGTTAGATCTAATTTCCCTACTCGGAACAAAAGTTGTCTGAGCAGCTAGAACTATGCTCTGAAAAACGTCATATTGGCAACCAAGATCACCTACCTGACCCATAGTCAGGACATCCCAATTTAGCCCACTCAGGTAATTTTTCAGTCCCATGAAGTCGGCCATGCTAAAATCTGGGACAGAGATTTGATTGCAGTTATCTGGGTAATTCCATGATATATTAAAACTAAGTGATTTGTGATCACTTTCCCCAAGCTCATCATTAACCTCAAGATTATTAATTAGTGAATCTTTGTTGGCAAGAACCAAGTCAAGCAGATTGTTTCCTCTAGTTGGTTCTGTCACAACCTGTTCTAAAAAGCAATCCTGAACCGTATCAAGAAAGTCAGTAGATTCAAGATTTCCTGTCATATTGTTCCAATCAATTTGTTTAAAGTTAAAATCTCCCATTAACACAACATTTTCATATCTAGATGCCTTATGAATTTCGTCCCATAACAGCTTACTGCCCTCCCTATCAAGGTTTGGGGGCATATAAATCACACCCAAAATTAATTTGTCATGTCCCTCGAGAAACTGTAGCCAAACAGATTCTGTGTTCGATGTTTCTAATCTTATATCATGTCTAAGACAACAATTTAAATTTTCTCTGACTTACATCGCCACACCACGACCCTTCCTGCTGACCCTATCAGTGTGGAATAGTTTATAACCCTGTATGTTGCATTCAGAAGGCATTTCTCTATCTTTCAGGTTGAACCAGGTCTCTGTTATACCAATAATATCTATATTACCTACACTTGCAAATAATCTTACCTCATCTATCTTATTTCTTAGACTCCTACTATTTGTATAGTAAACCTTAAGGGAGCTAGTCACTCTTTGCCCTCTACTATCCCTCTTTGTTTGTTGATCAGTTGATTTGCCATTACTAGCAACTTTATTTTGAATATTGTCTTTTAAACATATCCCTGAGATATCCCGGTAATAACTGCTGTTTTTAACCCTAATGCTGCAGCCTGATTGTTTCCCACAAACACCCATACCTCTATAATCTATCAGTTTAAATTCCTAGACAAGTCACCAATTACCCTCTCAATTGAATTGGCTAATGCAACCACTCCATCCCCAGAGAGATGAACCCCATCCCTTGCACACATATCACGTTTGCCAAAGAACAGGTCCCACTTATCAATGAATGGGATTGCAAGTTCCTTGCAGTACCTGTCTAGTCAGCAATATATACCAATTGCTCTAGACATCCATTCATTGCCCACTCCCTTTCTAGGCAAGATGCTACATATGACTGGGATCCCTCCCTTAAACCTAACTACTTATATGGCTGACCTGTACTTATCCAGCAGCTCCTCTCTCCTGCCCTTCCCAATGTCATTACCCCCAGCACTAAGACAGATAATGGGCTTGTTCCCATTACCTCCCATAATATTATCCAACCTGCTGACTATGTCACCAACACCAGCTCCAGGAAGACTCACTCTCTGTCTGACCTTTCTGTTTCTGTTACAAAATGCACGGTCCATATATCTTACCTGAGAATCGCCTACTATTAAAATATTCTTACCTTGATTAGCAGGGGAATGAGTGGTACCTTCAACCTCACTAACCACTGAAGTACACTCGTCTTGGAGAACAGAGAATCGATTTCCTACCTTCACATCTTCTCTATTAACTCTCCTCATCTTCCTTCTTCCTGAACTGTGAACCACTTACCACTTAGAGCGGCTGCCACTATCACTGCTGGCGACCATTCCTTCCTTACCAGCTAAATCCTTCTCACACTCACTCCCAAACTCATCTATGCGAAGCTTCAGCCTCCTATTTTCCTCCTGAAGAAGTAGAATCTCCTTCTTCAACACTTGAACCTGAGATTCTAAAACACTACAACAAGCCATGGTGCTTGGTAACAGCCCACGCTTACTCCCAAGAGCTTAGGCAGGTATACCGCAGACTTTAATTCGTTTCATGAAGATTTTAACTGCTGCATCGCTCACATGCAAGGATTCACTGAAGAAATATCAGTAAGTCGAATTCAAGGAGCACCAGTTGCTTGTGAAGGACTCAAGAATAACTTAGTTTTTCAACATGTCAGAGTTTGTACATGGTACTATTTATTTTATTTTCATTAACACATAGGCCGTTTCCCACCGAGTCAGGGTGGCCCGAAAAAGAAAAACTTTTATCATCATTTACTCCACTATCTTGCCCGAGGCGTGCTTACACTACAGTTATTAAAGACATCTTCGTATGTCTTCCCTTCGGTCTCCTGAAACCCATGAATGAAAACTGACTTCTCCCTCTCCTCTTTTTATTGCTTTTACTCCCGCGTCTCGGGGTCCCATTTGAACATAGCCATTGCTGCTTCCCTTATCAATTGTTGGATCTCTCTACCTCCCCCTCCCCTCACTGCTGTCCCCCTGCCCAGCAGCATACCACTTTCATTCCTTGACATTTCCAGGTGGCCTGATAGGACCTCAATGTAGGACTTAACTCCTTCCTTCCCTTTGGTACCCCTCATTGGATGTTGGTGTACCTGCTACTGATAGCATGCTCCTTCCATTCCTTGGTTCTATATCTTGCTTCAGCATTTTCAGGTCATCTTCTAGTCTGTATCCTGGCTTTTGCAGTTTTGACTTACACCTCCCACTTCTTACTCTCTGCATCCATCCTCTCTTTGATTTTAGCATAAAACTCTCCTAGTTTCCTTTCCCTTTCTTGTTCCATCCTTCTCCTTAGTTCTTCCATCCATTCTTCTTTCATAGACCCATCCTCCCTGGGTCTTCGACCTTCCCTCTTGGGTCTCATGTTTTTCTCAGTGAAGTTCCTAATGTTAACCTCTCAGAGCAGTTCATAATATTAACCCTCTCAGTGCAGTTATTAATGTTAACCTCACCTTAGCACACTGTTTATGTGTGTGTATGTGTATTTGTGTGTGTGTGTGTGTGCATGTATGTGTGTGTGTATGTGTGTACTCACCTAATTGTACTCATCTAATTGTGGTTGCAGGGGTCGAGACTTAGCTCCTGGCCCTGCCTCTTCAATGAATGCTACTAGGTCCTCTCTCCTCCCTGCTCCATGAGCTTTATCATACCTCATCTTAAAGCTATGTATGGTTCCTGCCTCCTCTACGTCACTTGCTAGACTATTTCACTTCCTGACTACTCTGTGACTGAAGAAATACTTCCTAACATCCCTTTGACTCATCTGAGTCTTCTACTTCCAAGTGTAACCCCTTGTTTCTGTGTCCCTTCTCTGGAACATCTTGTCTCTCTCCACCTTGTCTAATCCATGCAGTATTTTGTATGTCGCTATCATGTCTCCCCTAACCCTCCCGTCCTTCAGTGTCATCAGGCCGATTCCCCTTTCTTTGTAAGACATTCCCCTTAGCTCTGGAACTATCCTTGTTGCAAACCTTTGCACTTTCTCTAATTTCTTGATGTGCTTGATCAAGTGTGTGTGTGTGTGTGTGTGTGTATGTGTGTGTCTGTGTGTGTGTGTGCATGGTGTGTTAGTTGCCATTTTGTCACAGGCACTTGTCAATAAGACACTTGGCCTGTGTGTGTGAAGAGGCGGGGCTCCTATCCTTGCCTTCATTTTCTTTAGTCCCCTCATTAGTTCCTGGTGTGCTCCTCATCTTTTCACGGTCTCCACCTAGGTCTGATAGGGCTTCCACATATAGTGCAGCTCCTATGTTCCCTACAGTCCCTTCATCTGCGACTGATGTAGCAGTTCCTGATGTCATGACTGTACTGCTCTTCAGTTCTCTAGATTCTTTCAGATTTTTTAGTTCCTCTTCTAAGCCTTGTATCTTCGCTTCTGCTGCTATGGCTTGTATCTCCTATTTCCTGCTCTCTGCAGCTATCCTCTTCTCTATTCTCGTGCTGAGCTCTTCTAGCACAGCTCTTCCTCTCTTTTCGTGAGTTCTGCCTCCCAATCTTCCCTCCCAGGTTTATCCACCAGTCCCCTGGTTCTCTGTCCTGTCCTTTGGTAACAAATTTGTGTGTGTGTGTGTGTGTGTGTGTGTGTGTGTGTGTGTGTGTGTATGTGGTGTGTGTGTGTGTGTGTGTGTGTGTGTGTGTGTGTGTGTGTGTGTGTGTGTGTACTCACCTATTTGTACTCACCTATTTGTGATTGCAGGGGTCGAGTCATAGCTCCTGGCCCCGCCTCTTCGCTGATTGCTACTAGGTCCTCTCTCTCCCTGCCCCATGAGCTTTATCATACCTCGCCTTAAAACTATGTATGGTTCCCGCCTCCACTACGTCACTTTCTAGGCTATTCCACGGTCTGACTACTCTATGATTGAAGAAATACTTCCTAACATCCCTTTGATTCATCTGAGTCTTCAACTTCCAATTGTGACCTCTTGTGTCTGTGTCCCCTCTCTGGAACATCCCGTCTTTGTCCACCTTGTCTATTCCGCGCAGTATTTTATATGTCGTTATCATGTCTCCCCTGACCCTCCTGTCCTCCAGTGTCGTCAGGCCGATTTCCCTCAACCTTTCTTCGTAGGACAATCCCCGTAGCTCTGGGACTAGCCTTGTTGCAAACCTTTGCACTTTCTCTAATTTCTTGACGTGCTTGACTAGGTGTGGATTCCAAACTGGTGCTGCATACTCCAGTATGGGCCTGACGTAAATGGTATACAGAGTCTTGAACGAATCCTTATTGAGGTATCGGAACGCTACCTGTAGGTTTGCCAGGCGCCCGTACGCTGCAGCAGTTATCTGATTGATGAGCGCCTCAGGAGATATGCTCGGTGTTATACTCACCCCCAGATCTTTTTCCTTGAGTGAGGTTTGCAGTCTTTGGCCATCTAAAGTATATTGTGTCTGCGGTCTTCTTTGCTCTTCCCCAATCTTCATGACTTTGCATTTGGCAGGGTTAAACTCAAGGAGCCAGTTGCTGGACCTTCTTGTAGCCTGTCCAGGTCTCTTTGTAGTCCTGCCTGATCCTCATCCGATTTGATTCTTCTCATTAGAATGTGTGTGTGTGTGTGTGTGTGTGTGTGTGTGTGTGTGTGTGTGTGTGTGTGTGTGTGTGTGTGTGTGTGTGTGTGTATGTGTATGTGGTGTGTGTGTGTGTGTGTGTGTGTGTGTGTGTGTGTGTGTGTGTGGTGTGTATGTGTGTGTATGTGTGTATGTGTGTATGTGTGTATGTGTGTGTGTGTGTGGTGTGTGTGTGTGTGTGTGTGTGTGTATGTGTGTATGTGTGTATGTGTGTATGTGTGTATGTGTATGTGTGTGTGTGTGTGTGTGTGTGTGTGTGTGTGTGTGTGTGTGTGTGTGTGTGTGTGCGCGCTCACCTAATTGTGGTTGGAGGGGTCGATTCACATCTCCTGGCCGTGCCTCTTCACTGTTCGCTACTAGGTCCACTTTTTCCCTGCTCCATGAGCATTATCATAACTCTTCTTAAAGCTATGTATGGATCCTGCCTGTGTGTGTGTTTGTGAAGAAAATCATAAACTCACTAACAGATCAGTACCGGAAATTAAATGAAAAAGCTTGAAGGCAGCATGAAATTTCTCACGACGATGTAACTGTGTAGATTAAAAGGAGACACAATTACAGCATTCAGAATACTCTTGGGTAACTATCAGGTGGACAAGGATAGACTACTTTTTTTTCCCCGAGAGGGACCACTGCGAGTTGGCACACATAACTTGACACACATGAGTTGGCACACATAACTTGACACACATGAGTTGGCACACATGAGTTGAATGCCTGAAGAATAATAACGTTATCGCTATTATTTCAGGGGAGAAGCGTTAAACTCTTAGGGGTCATACTGCGCCTGGGTAATGGAAGGTAATCAGGGGGTGATCCAAGAGACCAATTTCTAGAATCAAGAGCCCACCATCAGCATCAATGTTAGTGTAATATACAAGTGGGGTGAGCAGGAACAACACAACAGAAGCTGACTCCAGGCCACTGTGCCCCGTGGTCTGGTGGCTAAATCTCTTGCTTTACATGCCGAGGGTCCGGGGTCGATTCCCGACGAGGGTAGAAACATTCCGCGTGTTTCTTTACACCGGTTGTCTATGTTCCCCATCAGTAAAATGGGTACCTCGGAGTTAATCCACTGGTGTGGGTCGCATCCTGGGATAAAACTGACCTAATTTGCCCGAAATGCTTTGCATAACAAACGGCTTTCTATGTAGTAGAATGTCATTGATGTCAGCTAGACCTGTATACCTTGTACATGTAGATATAAAGGTATTATTACACTGTTATTATTAAGCAAGTACTCAACCAAGGCAATATATACTCAAATGGTTAGTAGACAACAAACTATCATTACACCTCGGGAAAACTGAAGCCATTCTCTTTGGCACGAAACATAAACTGAGAAGGGTAAATAATTTTAATGTTCAATGTAATGGGGAGCCCATCACTTTGGTTTCATCAGTAAAATATTTGGGAATCCCCTTTGACCCATGCATGTCAGGAGAATTGATAGGGAACAGTGTAGTAAAGAAAGCGAATGCCAGACTGAAGTTCCTGTATAGACAAGCACAGTGTCTACCTACTGAGGCTCGCAGGACCCTATGTCTAGCCCTTATAAAATGCCATATGGATTACGCTTGCTCTTCTTGGTACTCTGCCTTGACAAAAAAACTGAAAGATAGACTGCAAATCACCCAGAACAAAATCGTAAGATTCATCCTGGGGCTGGGACCAAGAGAACATGTAGGCCAGGATGAATTACAGCAGTTGAATATGCTGAATGTTGAAGACAGAGTAAAACAACTGAAGTTAAATCATGTTTATAAAATTGCTCACAAACAGTGTCCAGAATATCTTGCTGTCAATTTTGTCAAGGTTGTGAACCAAAGCAATCATAGTACTAGGGGGAGAGAGCACAACTTTGTAGTAGCCACAGTCAGTGGCCAGGCTTCAAACACCTTTTATTGTACAGCAATAAAGAAATGGAACAGACTGCCTGCACATGTCAAAGTCAGTCATAGCATGAACCAGTTCAAGAAGACTGCCAAAAAGTGTCTGATGAATGTAGCTACAGAAAGGGAGGGGAATGATTTTCTATTTTTTAGCTAACATACGTGTAAATTTTACCGTATTCCTAGTAATGACCCTCGTATTGTAGATAGTCTTAATGATCCTCGTGTAGTAGATAGTCTTTTTAGTATGATAATAAGATGTTATCTTCATTGTAGAATAATAAGAAAATATTATAACCTTTATATTATAATAATAAGGTAAAAGGACCCCAATGGAAATAAGTCACTGTGTCTGACTTTTTTGGGTTATCCTAGGTTCTCTACACATATGCTGCTATGTATGATAATTCTATGTAACTGTATTGTGTATACCTGAATAAACTTACTTACTTACTTACTTACTAAAGGTATTTTCTGAGAGGCAGGACTAAACAAACTGAAAATTCAGCTGGTTGGAACCAGGAGCTGAGACGACTCTGTCAGGCACAAATGGTAAGTAACATGAGCGCGCGAGCGCATGTAGACGTCATACAACTATAAGGATCAAGGGTAAATTCTTAATTAATTCTACTACTATTACTACTACTGCCACTACTACTTCTACTACTGTTACTACTACTACAACCACTAGTACTGCTACTACTTCTGTTACTACTACTACTACAACAATTACTAGTTCTGCTACTATTACTACAGTTACTACTACTGTTACTACTACTACAACTACTAGTACTGCTACTACTGCTGTTACTACTACTGCTTCTATTACTACTACTACTATTGCTAATGCAGCTACTACTGCTACTGTTACCACTATTACTGCTGCTATTACTACTACCACTACTGCTACTACTACTACTGCTACTTCTACTACTACTACTGTTACTACCACTGCCACTACAACTACTACTACTGTTACTATTACTACTACTACTGCGACTACTACTACTATTACTACTGTCATTACTATTGCTACTACTGTCACAACAACTACCGCCATTGCTACTACTGTTACTACTACTACTACTACTACTACTACTACTGCTGCTACTACTAACTGGCACCACTACAACTACTGTCATTATTACTACTACTACTGCTACTACAACTACTGCTACTACAACTACTACTACTGCTACTATTACTAATACTACTACTACTACAAATACTACTACTGTCACTACTACTACTACCACCACCACTACTAGTACTACTACTATTACTGTCACTGCTACTACGACCACCACCACTACTACTGCTGCTACTACCACTACTGTCTCTACTGCTACTACCACTACCACTACTACTACTGTCACTACTACTACTGTATCACTACTACTGCTGCCACCACCACTACTATTACTGCTACTGCTACTACTGCTACTACTACTACTACTAATAATAATTATTATTGTTATTAATATTATTATTAGTATTATTATTATTATTACTATTACAATAATAATAATAATAATAATAATAATAATAATAATAATAATAATAATAATAATAATAATAATAATAATAATAATAATAATAATAAATACACACACACAAACACACACTGTTCATACACTTTTTAAATTACTGTGACAGTGGGACGTCAACAATCTTCTCAAGGAACCACTGTTGTATTGGTCCGCCACAGAGTATAGTGGCCCATCCCAGGGCCGCTCCTAGGGCACACTAAGGCAATTACTGTCTCAAGTAGAGACATTTAGATATAATGAGGAAAAATAGGATGACTTGGAGGGTGTATAAATCTGTAATAAAGGGAAGGCGGAATATAGGTCATCCTAGGAAAGGTTAGAGAGAGGGAGTGTTGGTTTTTTTATATGAGGGACTTGAACATTCAACAGGCGTTTGCAAGCGTGTTAGGGGAGAATGGGAGCAAATAGTTTTTGTGACTTGACGTGCTGTTTGAGTGTGAACTAGACAGCATTTATGAAACGATTTTGGAAAACTAGTTAGCCGGACTTAAGTCCTAGAGGTGGTAAGTACAGTGCCTGCACTCTGAAGGAGGGGTGTTAATGTTGCAGTTTAAAAACTGTAGTGTAAAGCACCCTTCTGGCAAGACAGTGATGGAGTGAATGATGGTGAAAGTTTTTCTTTTTCGGGCCACCCTGCCTTGGTGGGAATCGGCCAGTGTGATAATAATAATAAAAAAATAATATATATATATATATATATATATATATATATATATATATATATATATATATATATATATATATATATATATATATATATATATATTTTTATTATTATTATTATTATCACACTGGCCGATTCCCACCAAGGCAGGGTGGCCCGAAAAAGAAAAACTTTCACCATCATTCACTCCATCACTGTCTTGCCAGAAGGGTGCTTCACACTACAGTTTTTAAACTGCAACATTAACACCCCTCCTTCAGAGTGCAGGCACTGTACTTCCCATCTCCAGGACTCAAGTCCGGCCTGCCGGTTTCCCTGAACCCCTTCATAAATGTTACTTTGCTCACACTCCAACAGCACGTCAAGTATTAAAAACCATTTGTCTCCATTCACTCCTATCAAACACGCTCATGCATACCTGCTGGAAGTCCAAGCCCCTCGCACACAAAACCTCCTTTACCCCCTCTCTCCAACCTTTCCTAGGCCGACCCCTACCCCGCCTTCCTTCCACTACAGACTGATACACTCTTGAAGTCATTCTGTTTCGCTCCATTCTCTCTACATGTCCGAACCACCTCAACAACCCTTCCTCAGCCCTCTGGACAACAGTTTTGGTAATCCCGCACCTCCTCCTAACTTCCAAACTACGAACTCTCTGCATTATATTCACACCACACATTGCCCTCAGACATGACATCTCCACTGCCTCCAGCCTTCTCCTCGCTGCAACATTCATCACCCATGCTTCACACCCATATAAGAGCGTTGGTAAAACTATACTCTCATACATTCCCCTCTTTGCCTCCAAGGACAAAGTTCTTTGTCTCCACAGACTCCTAAGTGCACCACTCACTCTTTTTCCCTCATCAATTCTATGATTCACCTCATCTTTCATAGACCCATCCGCTGACACGTCCACTCCCAAATATCTGAATACATTCACCTCCTCCATACTCTCTCCCTCCAATCTGATATTCAATCTTTCATCACCTAATCTTTTTGTTATCCTCATAACCTTACTCTTTCCTGTATTCACCTTTAATTTTCTTCTTTTGCACACCCTACCAAATTCATCCACCAATCTCTGCAACTTCTCTTCAGAATCTCCCAAGAGCACAGTGTCATCAGCAAAGAGCAGCTGTGACAACTCCCATTTTGTGTGTGATTCTTTATCTTTTAACTCCACGCCTCTTGTCAAGACCCTCGCATTTACTTCTCTTACAACCCCATCTATAAATATATTAAACAACCACGGTGACATCACACATCCTTGTCTAAGGCCTACTTTTACTGGGAAATAATTTCCCTCTTTCCTACATACTCTAACTTGAGCCTCATTATCCTCGTAAAAACTCTTCACTGCTTTCAGTAACCTACCTCCTACACCATACACTTGCAACATCTGCCACATTGCCCCCCTATCCACCCTGTCATACGCCTTTTCCAAATCCATAAATGCCACAAAGACCTCTTTAGCCTTATCTAAATACTGTTCACTTATATGTTTCACTGTAAACACCTGGTCCACACACCCCCTACCTTTCCTAAAGCCTCCTTGTTTATCTGCTATCCTATTCTCCGTCTTACTCTTAATTCTTTCAATAATAACTCTACCATACACTTTACCAGGTATACTCAGCAGACTTATCCCCCTATAATTTTTGCACTCTCTTTTATCCCCTTTGCCTTTATACAAAATAACTATGCATGCTCTCTGCCAATCCCTAGGTACCTTACCCTCTTCCATACATTTATTAAATAATTGCACCAACCACTCCAAAACTATATCCCCACCTGCTTTTAACATTTCTATCTTTATCCCATCAATCCCGGCTGCCTTACCCCCTTTCATTTTACCTACTGCCTCACAAACTTCCCCCACACTCACAACTGGCTCTTCCTCACTCCTACAAGATGTTATTCCTCCTTGCCCTATACACGAAATCACAGCTTCCCTATCTTCATCAACATTTAACAATTCCTCAAAATATTCCCTCCATCTTCCCAATACCTCTAACTCTCCATTTAATAACTCTCCTCTCCTATTTTTAACTGACAAATCCATTTGTTCTTTAGGCTTTCTTAACTTGTTAATCTCACTCCAAAACTTTTTCTTATTTTCAACAAAATTTGTTGATAACATCTCACCCACTCTCTCATTTGCTCTCTTTTACATTGCTTCACCACTCTCTTAACCTCTCTCTTTTTCTCCATATACTCTTCCCTCCTTGCATCACTTCTACTTTGTAAAAACTTCTCATATGCTAACTTTTTCTCCCTTACTACTCTCTTTACATCATCATTCCACCAATCGCTCCTCTTCCCTCCCGCACCCACTTTCCTGTAACCACAAACTTCTGCTGAACACTCTAACACTACATTTTTAAACCTACCCCATACTTCTTCGACCCCATTGCCTATGCTCTCATTAGCCCATCTATCCTCCAATAGCTGTTTATATCTTACCCTAACTGCCTCCTCTTTTAGTTTATAAACCTTCACCTCTCTCTTCCCTGATGCTTCTATTCTCCTTGTATCCCATCTACCTTTTACTCTCAATGTAGCTACAACTAGAAAGTGATCTGATATATCTGTGGCCCCTCTATAAACATGTACATCCTGAAGTCTACTCAACAGTCTTTTATCTACCAATACATAATCCAACAAACTACTGTCATTTCGCCCTACATCATATCTTGTATACTTATTTATCCTCTTTTTCTTAAAATATGTATTACCTATAACTAAACCCCTTTCTATACAAAGTTCAATCAAAGGGCTCCCATTATCATTTCCCACCTGGCACCCCAAAACTTACCTACCACACCCTCTCTAAAAGTTTCTCCTACTTTAGACATTCAGGTCCCCTACCACAATTACTCTCTCACTTGGTTCAAAGGCTCCTATACATTCACTTAACATCTCCCAAAATCTCTCTCTCTCCTCTGCATTCCTCTCTTCTCCAGGTGCATACACGCTTATTATGACCCACTTCTCGCATCCAACCTTTACTTTAATCCACATAATTTTGAATTTACACATTCATATTCTCTTTTCTCCTCCATAACTGATCATTTAACATTACTGCTACCCCTTCCTTTGCTCTAACTCTCTCAGATACTCCAGATTTAATCCCATTTATTTTTCCCCACTGAAACTCTCCTACCCCCTTCAGCTTTGTTTCGCTTAGGGCCAGGACATCCAACTTCTTTTCATTCATAACATCAGCAATCATCTGTTTCTTGTCATCCGCACTACATCCACGCACATTTAAGCATCCCAGTTTTATAAAGTTTTTCTTCTTCTCTTTTTTAGTAAGTGTCTACAGGAGAAGGGGTTACTAGCCCATTGCTCCCGGTATTTTAGTCGCCTCATACGACACGCATGGCTTACGGAGGAAAGATTCTTTTCCACTTCCCCATGGACAATAGAAGAAATAAAGAAGAACAAGAACTATTTAGAAAAAGGAGAAAAACCTAGATGTATGTATATATATATGCAAGTGCGTGTCTGCGAAGTGTGACCAAAGTGTAAGTAGGAGTAGCAAGATATCCCTGTTATCTAGCGTGTTTATGAGACAGAAAAAGAAACCAGCAATCCTACCATCATGCAAAACAGTTACAGGTTTTGTTTCTGTTTTTGTTCGTTTCTGTTTCACAGTCATCTGGCAGGACGGTAGTACTTCCCTGGGTGGTTGCTGTCTACCAACCTACATATATATATATAATTATATATTATATATATATATATATATATATATATATATATATATATATAAATTATATATATATATTTATTGTGACCACAAACGAGTAGTATTGATCAATAACAACACTGCACTAGCCAAGGATTCGAACCCATGCTGCTTTGGCCCGCTTCATGGTGGGCGAAAACACATGACGCCCTAATCTACTGGACCATACGATCCTTAGGAGTAGAGCATCCAGAGGAACTGGATGTTGTACTCGCCACCCAAGGATGGTGTGGATGACTCTAGGCTAGTTTTATTCTAGTCCCTGTTTGGTATACTAGTTTAACTAGCAGTATTTTTGTATTAATGTGACCACAAACGTGTGGTATTGATCAATAACAACACTGCACTAGCCAAAGACTCGAACTCATGCTGCTATGGTCTGCCTCATGGTGGGCGAAAACACATGATGCCCTAATCCACTGGACCATACGATCCTTAAGAGTAGCACATCCAGCAGAACTGAATGTTGTACTCGCTACCCAAGGACACACGATGGTGTGGAGGACTCTAGGCTAATGTCATTCTAGTCCCTGTTTGGTGTACTAGTTCAACAAGATGTATTTTTATGTTATTGTGACCACAAACGTGTGGTATTGATCAATAAAAACACTGCACTAGCAAAGGACTCGAACCCATGCTGCTTTGGCCTGCCTCATGGTGGGCGAAAACACATGATGCCCTAATCCACTGGACCATACAATCCTTAAGAGTAGCACATCCAGCAGAACTGAATGTTGTACTCGCTTCCCAAGGACACACGATGACGTTGATGACTCTAGGCTAATTTCATTCTAGTCCCTGTTTGGTGTACATTTAGGTCCTTGTCATAGTGATCAAGTAGTTGGGACAGACAGGAGCGACCTGCTCTAAACCCATGTTGCCCTGGGTTGTGTAATTGATGGGTATCTAGATAGGTGGCGATCTTGCTTCTTAGGACCCTTTCAAAGATTTTTATGATATAGAATGTTAGTGCTATCGGTCTGTAGTTCTTTGCTATTGCTTTACTACCCCCTTTGTGGAGTGGGGCTATGTCTGTTGTTTTTAGTAACTGTGGGACGACCCCCGTGTCCATGCTCCCTCTCCATAGGATGTTAAAAGCACATGATAGGGGCTTCTTGCAGTTCTTGATGAACACGGAGTCCCATGAGTCTGGCCCTGGGGCAGAGTGCATGGGCATGTCATTTATCGCCTGTTCGAAGTCATTTGGCGTCAGGATAACGTCAGATAGGCTTGTGTATACCAAATTCTGTGACTCTCTCATAATTTCATTTAGATCTTCGACTCTCAGTCTGGTTAGCGGCTTGCTAAAACCTGAGTCATACTGGGACTTGAGTAGCTCACTCACTTCCTTGCTGTCATCTGTGTAGGACCCATCTTGTTTAAGTACAGGCCCAATACTGGATGTTGTTCTCGACTTTGATTTGGCATAAGAAAAGAAATACTCTGGATTTCTTTCGATTTCATTTATGGCTTTTAGTTCTTCCCGCGATTCCTGACTCCTATAAGATTCCTTTAGCTTTAGTTCGATGTTTGCTATTTCTCTGACCAGTGTCTCCCTACGCATTGCAGATGTATTGGCATCTTTTAGCCTCTCTGTTATTCTTTTTCGTCGACTGTAAAGAGAGCGCCTGTCTCTTTCTATTTTACATCTACTCCTTTTTCTTAGATGAATATGTCTTGAGCATACATCGTGTGCCACAGAGTTAATCTGTTCTAGGCATAAGTTGGAGTTTGTGTTGCTTACTCTATCTTCCCAACTTATATCATTTAGGACTTGGTTTACTTGGTCCCACTTTATGTTCTTATTGAAGCTGAATTGGGTGAAGGCTCCCTTGTGACTGATCCCATTTTGTCGGTCTGGGGCTCTGCACATACATGTTTGAACCTCGATTATGTGATCTGAATGTATTGTTTTTTGATATGGTGACATTTCGTATCAGATCATCATTGTTAGTGAAGATGAGGTCCAATCTAGTAGGCTCTATTATTTGCTGGTTTAAGGTGAATTTTGTGCAGAGATTTAAAAGCTCGTGTGTGAGTTCTCATCTGAGCTGCCTCCAGGTGTTATCTCTGCAACAACATTATTTGCTGTATTCTTCCGTTTTAGGTGCCCTAACTTGAAATTTCCCAGGAGCAAGATGTTGGGGGCAGTAGCTGGAAGATTTTCCAGACAGTGGTCATTTTTCAACAGTTGTTCCTGGAATTGTTGGGACATTGCATCCAGAGGCTTGTAAACTACCACAATGACTAGAGTTTGGTTCTCGATCTTTACTGCTAAAACTTCCACTATATCATTTGAGGCATTTAGCAGTCCTGTTCAAATAAGTGACTGCGATATACAGTCCAACCCCCTTATTTTGCCTATTCACTCTGTCGCATCTGTATAGGTTGTAACCTGGGATCCATATTTCGTTGTCCAAGTGATCCTTTATGTGGGTCTCTGTGAAAGCTGCGAACATTGCATTTGCCTCTGCAAGCAGTCCACAGATGAAAGGTATTTTGTTGTTTGTTGCTGGCTTTAGACCCTGTATATTTGCAAAGAAGATTGCCATTGGATTCGTGGTATTGGTGGTACTGGGGGGGTCACTTTTTTTTTCCGGCACTAATATCTGTATCTGTTGGTTTGGAGTGGAGGCCATCGACTGTGATTCCACTCCAGAAATTACTGTATTTGGTGTACGATTTCTGCCATTTCCTGACAGTTTTTTTTTCCTTCCTGGCACTAAAAAAACCTCTCTCTTGAGAGGCTGTGGCTACCCAGGTTTTCCCATGGTCTGGATGTTTTGTATCTTTTTGTCTCCTTTAGATGGTGTGCCTGGCAATTTAATCTATAGCACTGTCTTTCCTGTACTGAAGAGGTGAAAAAGCTTACAGGAAGGGAGTTTGCATTTTCCTGTTGCCATATGGGCACGGCATTTTCTAGGGTGGTCAAAGTTGCACGTCCCATCCGTTTTTCCAGATATCCCATGCCTGCAGATACCAAGTACATTATATTTGCACAGGCTTGGCTTCTGTTTGCCTTGGATTTTTGTGACTGTATTCTCTGTTGGTGCATGTTTTCCTGTCGCATTTCTATCCTCGCTAGTACTAACAATGGAGCTCTCACCAGTTGTTTCTGGTAATTTATCTTCACTATTACTAGTGGAGTCTCCTTGTTTGCTATCTCCTGTGGTATTACTAGTTTTTAGTAGTGGTTGTTACGAACATAGTCAGTTGGTCCCTGGGTTATAGTGCTTTTCGTAACAAAATAACAAACTTAGTACGTCTAGGGGTCTTGGCTCGTAGAGGAAAAGGAATTTTCTTAGTTTCTATTTAATTTATTAATAATCATAATAATCACTTAAATCCACCTTCTCATAATTTTGCACTATGAATAGAATACTTTTACCATTTCTCATTAAAACATCACAGTACTAGGTCAAGTATTTACAAATGGCTCTGAGTGAGTCACGAAATATTAGTATATGTATACGCACAGGCGTTGCCAAAAACTCGAACACATTAATAGATTTCTTATGATAGGGTTCACTTTACAATAAGTCCTCTTACACTACAGAGGCTTGCTCACTTGGCTTCACTTTCTCTAAGAGCTTCTCAACCGCTTCCTCCAACCAAGATAAGTATTAGCAGTAAGTTTCCGAAAATTCCTGGGATTTTCTAGGGAGGCGAATGGTGGTTTAGAGGTGGATACTTCCCTCGACCCTTCCTGGTCCAGAGGAAGGTATGAACTGAACAAAGTGAGGCTTTACCAGCCCACTTTGACTCGGTCGGAGCAGGGGTTGAGCAGCTCAAAACACCTACTGGTGCTTGGCCAAGTCGCACCAGCAGTTTGGACTAACTAAATAACCTACCTATGTACAAAGCTAAGTAATACGACCAGATAATATTATAAAGTCGAGTAAATCCATTTTAGCTACTAATGGAATTACTCCTGAATATAATATTAAGTGAAATAGCAAAAATAACATGTAAGAGTATATCATTGTGATAGTAACAAGTAGAAACAGTCTACTTAAACTGAGCAAAAGGGTGTAACATGGTTTTATCTTGTCCTTGACTACACTTGTTTCCCAACTACAGCTCCTGTCTCCCTCGAGGCCAATATGCATTCCTCCATGCATGCAGTTACTGTCTACCAGGACACCTCCAGCCTCACAATAACTGTCTACCAGGACAACACCTCCAGCCTTACAGCTCCTGACTACCTGGCCAGCACCTCTAGTCATACAATTACTGTCGGCCAGGACAGCATCCGCACCAAGGGCGATAGCATCATCCAGCCTAGACTTTATTTTCCCATCTGTTATAGAATGCTTCCAGGTTTTCTATGAAGGCTGCTTTGATGTTATCCTCTTTTAATACCAATATGATTTTTGTCCACAAATTGATCTCATTTGGGCATACCCAAAAACACTTCCCTGATTTAATACCTTTTGTAGATAATTCTTGGACATCTGCACAAGGGGCATAAGCCCAATTTCCACAAAGGTTGCATGTGATCCATGTGGAAGTCCGCTTGTTTGTTTGGCTGCAGACTACACAGGATTTCATAATGTAAATTTAATGATTTATTTACTGCATTCTACTAATAACCTCTTGAAATTCTACTAATAACCTCCTTAAGGTGAAGATCTGGCTATTTGTATTTCTATTTCTATTTGTACTTGTATATTTAGACAATCTTACCACTCTAGTAGTTACTGCGTTAGTAGTTACTGTTTGTGTGTTTGATAAGGGCGCCTAAAACCACATCTGTTTAAAGTCTGGTTTATAGTCCTTATTGTCCAACGAATCTGTTTGAAACCGGTCAAGGGCTCGGAACCAGTAGAAACTGGTCAGTTAGTTAGTTAGTTACTTTAATATCTTTATGATGTACCCCATACCCATCCTATGGGCGGTAGTCAACAGATTACAGAGGTACATAATGAGTACAGGGACTGGATCCCAAAATTATGATAGCTGAACTAGTTAACAAAGGTAATGAACTCCAGGTAGATCCGGTCACAATCATGGCAAGTTACAAAGGTAATGAATCAGCCTCACTCCTATACATGGTTACAATCATCAACACATTACAAAGTAATGAGCCACTGACACGTCCATACCTGGTCACAATTGTAATGAGTTATACATACAAATATTAAGTGGGTCATACACCCACACGAGCGCGCTCACACATACACACATGAGGGCGCACGCACAGACACATGCACACGAGCATACAAACATATGCATACACACAAGCACACACCCACACACACCCACACCCACACCCACACACACACACACACACACACACACACACACATACACACATACACACATACACACACACACACACACACACACACCACACCTGGCAACTTGTCACCGCACCCATTGAGCGCAAGTTTCATTCGCCTTTTTTGTGGTTTGCATGTTGAAGGCCCTGGCTGGCCTTGCATACTGTTTGATACTGGTCACTCACTCCTGCAAGCTATTACCAGAATTAGAATAGAAATAGCATAGACATAGTGAATATAGTGTTGACGAGTGTGAGAAGGTAGAGTCCAGCGAGGAGTAGAGTAGTATTAATTCCATTAGTTATTAGCAGTAAGAATACTTAGGAAGCTAGGAAGTCCTCTCCCAATGTGAACATGGAACAAGATAATAACCAGCTATAATTGATACTTAAATCCAGACACACACACACACAAGGCGAGTATTACTATAAGCTAGGTGGCTGGACAAACTTTTAAGGGCAACATTGTAAGATGGTGCGAGGGTCAAGTCCCAGGAGGGTTGTGGTCAGGTCACAAGAAGTTGCGGCCAGTTATTACACTGCACAAGACACACACACACACACAACACACACACACACATACACACACACACACATACACATGCACATACTCACACACACACACACACACACACACAAGAGGGTGTTCCTAGACAGAGACAGAACAAAATCAGAACGACAGCAGCTGAGGGAGAGGACAAAAAAGCGAAAGGAGCTAGGAAAAGAGACAAGGAGGGAACCAGCAGAGGTCAGTCAGAGCAGGACAGAACAGCAAGGGCAAGCACACACACAACTACTCTCAGAACCATACAACCTATCACACCATCCCAACACACACTACAATCCATACCCACAGCCTCCACCCAACACCGAGCTATAGAATCCCACAGTATGCCACCAGGTCTCCCACCCTCACAGCCCCCCAAACCACAGTGTTGGAAAGGAAACTGAAGGTATGGTACACAAACGCTGATGGAAAAACAAATAAGTGGGAGAGTGGCACGAAAGAGTCAAAAGAAAGCAACACCGGACATCATAGCTCTCACAGAAACCAAGCTTACAGGTTATAACAGATGCCATCTTTCCAACGGATACGCAAATCTGAGGAAAGACAAGAGGGAACAGGGGGGGGGTTGGAGAGTGGCGTTGCTGATCAAAAATTGCTGGAAATTTGAGATGAGCTGGAGAGAGGAGATAGCGGAGAAAAAGTGATTACATAGTGGAACACTTCACTCTGGAGGTCCCAAGGTGGTAATAGCAGTGATTTATAACCCACACAGAACAGCAGGAGGCCAAGGCAAGATACGACGAGAGCACATAGAAGCGATGGTTGACACAACTGCTAGAGTGGGGCCAGAATGAGCTCATGCATGCAGGGCAAAGCCACCTGATCATGGGTTGACATAAACCACAAGGAGATCGGATTGGAAACTTGGACCCCACATTTGGGGCAAGATACAAGGAGAGGCTAAGATGATGGAGGTGGTACTGGGAGAACCGACAAGTACCAACACAAGGGACACTACAAGAGAGAGAGGAGAGGATGAACCACTAGCAGACTTAGTATTCAACTTCATAGTTTTGCAATATCGAGGACATCACATATGAAAAGACCCCTTGGTGCCAGTGACCATGTGGGTTTTAAAGCTTCGAATACACATTAAGCTACAAGTGCGGGAAAGCAGGAAGGCCAGGACGAATGGAAGCCAAACTACAAGAAAGGGGCTACACACAGGAATGAGAACTACTAACGGGGTTCAGTGGGAACAGAAGAACTTGGCAGGGAAAAAGGCCAGTTAATGAATTATGGAATATGAGCAAACAAAATGCAAGAGGAGGCTGAGGAGAAGGTTTTGTACCCAAGGTAACAGGAGTAATGAAAAAAGCCAGGATGAGCCCATGGTTTACCCAAGAGGTGCAGGGAAGCAAAACCAAGTGTGCTAGGAATGGAAGAAATAGAGAAGCAAAGGACCCAGAAATAAGGAGACAGTCGAAGAGCCAGAAACGAATATGCACAGATAACAAGGGAGGCCCAAAGACAATAATGAAAATGGACTAAGCATCGAAAGCCAAATCAGACCCGAAACTGTTGTAACACACACATCAGGAGGAAAACAACAGTCAAAGGACCAGTAATCAGGCGTAAGGAAGGAAGGAGGAGAGACAACAAAAGACCGTGAAGTATGTGAAGACCTCAACAAGAATTCAAGAGAAGTGTTCACAGAGGAGACAGAAGGGACCCAGACAGACGGAGAGGTGGGGCACACCACCAAGAGCTGGACACAGTGCTCGACAACCGAGGAGAAGTGAAGGAGGCTTCTGAGTGAAGCTATATCCTGAAAAGCTCAAAGGCAATGGCCAGATACATCTCCCCATGGGTATTGAGAGAGGGAAGCAAGCGCTATGTGTACCCCTAACAACATAATTCAATACATCTATCGAAACAGGGAAATTGCCTGAGGCATGGAATACAGCAAAATGTAGTCCCCCAATCTTTAAAAAAGAGACAACATGAACATTAAACTACAGACCATGTTTACTGACATGTATAAATGCAAAAATCATGGAAAGATTATCAGGAGAAGAGTGGTGGAACCCCTAAAAAATGATCTCATCAACAGCACCAGCATGGTTTCAGGGACGAAATCCTGTGTCACAACCTACTGGAGTTCTATACTGTGACGCAGTAAGACAAGAGGAGAGAGGGGTTGTGGTTCATTTTCTGACTCAAGAAGCGTTTGACACAGTTCCACACAAGAGATTGGTGCAAAAACGGAGACCAAGCAAGGGATAACAGGGAAGCACTACCAATGATCAGGGAATACTTGTCAGAAGACAGCAGCGAGTCATGGTAACGAGGCGAGGGTGTCAGAGTGGGCCTCCTGTGACCAGCGGGTCCCGCAGAGGTCAGATCCTATGACCCAGTGCTGTTTCTGGTATTCGTGAAGACATGACGAAGAATAGACTGTAGGTGTCCCTGTTTGCAGATGACGTGAAGTTGATGAGAAGAATACACACGATCGAAGACCAGGCGAACTAACAAGGGATCTGGACAGGCTCAGACCCTGGTCCAGCAATTAGCTCCTGGAGTTCATCCCACCAAGGCAAAGTCATGAAAATTGGGGAAGGCAAGAAAGGCCGCAGACGGATACAAGTCTAGGGGGTCAGAGACGACAAACCAATCAAGGAAAAGGATCTTGGGGTAGATATAACACCAGGCACATCTCCTGAAGCCGCACATCAAACCCAATAACTGCTGCAGCATATGGGCGCCTAGCAAACCTCAGAACCGCATTCCGACATCTTAATAAGGAACGTTCAACCCTTACACCGTATACGTTAGGCCCATATTGGAGTATGGCGGCACCAGTTTGGACCCACACCTAGCCAAGCACGTACAGAAACTAGAGAAAGTGCAAAGGTTTTGCAACAAGACTAGTCCCCAAGCTAAGAGTATTCCTATGAGGAAGGTAAGGGAAATCAAACCTGACGACACAGGAGAACAGGAGAGAAAGGGGGGACATGATAACGACATACAACATACTGGAGAGAATTGACAAGGTGGACAAAGACAGATGTTCCAGAGATAGGAACACATTAACAAGGGGACACAGTTGGAAGCTGAAGACCAGATGAATCACAATGTTAGAAGTATTTCTCAGCCACAGAGTATTCAGTAAGTGGAATAGTTTGGAAAGCGATGTAGTGGAGGCAGGATCCATACATAGCTTTAAGCAGAGGTATGATAAAGCTCACGGCTCGAGGGAGAGTGACCTAGTAGCGATCCAGTGAAAGCGGGGGGGCAGGAGCTCGACTCGAACCCCCCCCGCAACTACAACTAGGTGAGTAACACACTAGGTGAGTACACACAACACACCACACATGCACACAAACCACACACACACACACAACACACACACAACACACACACACACACACAACAACACAACACCCACATCACACAACATAGACACACAACACATCACACAAATAACACACATAGCCAGACTCACACATACACACACACACACACACACACATTGCCAGACTCACACAACACTCCCCCCTTCCCCCCACCATCGTACCATCTCACTCCTTCACCTGATCCCACCCCCTCCCTCTTTCACACTCCCCCATCCCCACCTCCCTCTTTCTTTTCTCCCTCTCCCTCTCCCCATCACCACTTGCTTCTACCCCTCCCTCCCCACCCCACTCCCCACTACACTCCCCACATAGCCACAGTTCCTCCTCTACCTCCCCCCCCCCCCACACACTGACATACACACTACTAACCAAACATACAGAAATTATAAAGGTTTCCTCACTTCTGAGGCAATCAGGAATAAAACGAAAATGGGTTTCCAGAGAGCAACAAGAAAAACCAAGGGACAGGAGAGAAACTGCAAAGGACGATTGGCAGCAAGCTCACAAAAAAGGGAACATGAATGGGCAAAGAAACAAGAAGAACATAGCATGATAATGTAAGAGAGGATATACATGGAAAGCCGGAAGTGGGAGGTGCAAGTCAACAGCAGCCAGCCAGCCTACAGAGTTTAGAAGAGGAACTAAAAATTGAAACAGCCTAAAAAACAAAAGAACATATTTTGGTATTGACAACAAGACTGCTACCTCAGTCACAAATAAGGGGGACTTGTAGGAAAGAAGAGCAAAAACTGCATTAGAAACTCAATCAGTGAGACTGTATAATGAAAAGCTAAGCTATAAGTGGAGGCCCTAATCAGACCACAGCAGAGCCCAGGGAAAGCCAAAAGGGAAAATGACTGGCCACTGAAGCCCAAGTCACATTAGCTATGAAACTGAGGAAAGAAAGCTGGAATGGTGGAAATCAAATTGAATGAGGGATACACAGGGCAATGCAGTGAGAGAATGAAGGGTAGGTCATGTCTTTGTATAGGGCTCCAGGGAAGTTAAGGGGAAACATATGAAAGCAAGAATACAAGGGGAAAAAAAGCAATTGAAAGTATCATCAAAGCAATAGGAGAAGAACGACAGACCCAGCGGAAAAATTTTCGGAGATAGGGGGTTTTTGTAAAAAAAAAAGAACCCGGCCAGTGAAAGTGACCTTCAAGGCAGAATCGACTCGGAACAGGATCCTGCAGGAGAAAGCACGATTAAGGGACATGCCGGCATACAGGAAGGTGTATCTCCACTGCGACAGAACACAAGCAGAAAGGCAGAAACTGAGAGAGATGGTACAAAGGCGAAAGGAGGAAAGAGAGGGGATGGAGAAGACAGACAGGAGATCCCAGACACAGGAAGATCAAATACAGCCTCCCTCACAACTTCCTATAGAAGCCCCCAACCAGGTCAACCCCAGTGCAACCAAACACTCTAAACCAAAACACCCATGCCACATCCAATGCCCCCACCCACTGCATTACAAACTCCACCCCCACAGCAACCACCCATAGTTCCTTATCAGGTCACCCACTTCCCCAACCCCAATACGCCGCCCAGACCACAATCTTAGAAAAGAAGTTGAAGGTGTGGTATACAAATGCAGATGGAATAACAAATAAGTATGAGTGGCACGAAAGAATCAAGGAGACATCCCCAGACATAATAGCACTCACAGAAACAAAACTCACCAGAATAATAACAGATTCAATCTTTCCATCCGGATATCAAATCCTCAGGAAAGACACAGGGAGGAGAGGGGGAGGAGGAGTTGCACTGCTCATTAAAAGCCAGTGGGAGTTTGAGAAAATGGAAGGAATGGACGGCACGGGCGAAAGGGACTACGTAGTAGGAACAATCCAGTCTGAAGGACATAAGGTGATAATTGCAGTAATGTACAACCCACCACAGAACTGCAGGAGGCCAAGAGAAGAATACAATGAGAGCAACAGAGCAATGGTCGACACACTAGCCGAGGTGGTCAGGAGAGCACACATGGGGGGAGCAAAGTTACTAGTTATGGGTGATTTCAATGACAAGGAGATTGACTGGGAAAACCTGGAGCCCCATGGGGGTCCCGAAACATGGAGAGCCAAGATGATGGATGTGGTACTGGAAAACCTCATGCATCAACATGTTAGAGACACTACCAGAGAGAGAGGAGAGGATGAACCAGCAAGACTGGACCTTGTATTCACCTTGAGTAGTTCGGACATCGAAGATATCATGTATGAAAGGCCCCTGGGAGCTAGTGATCATGTGGTTCTGTGCTTCGACTACATAGTTGAGCTCCAAGTGGAGAGAGCAGCAGGAATAGGGTGGGAAAAACCAAACTACAAAAGGAGGAACTACTCAGGCTTGAGGAACTTCTTTCAAGACATTCAGTGGGAGAGGGAACTGACAGGAAAACCAGTACAAGAAATGATGGACTATGTGGCAACAAAATGCAAGGAGGCAGAGGAGAGGTTTGTTCCCAAGGGAAACAGAAATAATGGGAAGAAGAGAACGAGTCCTTGGTTCACCCAAAGGTGTAGGGAGGCAAAAACTAGGTGTACTAGAGAATGGAAAAAGGTACAGAAGACAGAGAACTCAGGAAAATAAAGAGATTAGCCGAAGAACCAGAAACGAATATGCACAGATAAGAAGGGAGGCTCAGCGGCAGTACGAAAATGACATAGCATCGAAAGTCAAGACTGACCCGAAGCTGTTGTACAGCCACATCAGGAGGAAAACAACAGTCAAGGACCAGGTAATCAGACTGAGGAAGGGTGATGGGGAATTCACAAGAAACGACCGGGAGGTATGTCAGGAGCTCAACACGAGATTTAAAGAAGTATTTACAGTGGAAACCAGTAGGACTCCAGGAAATCAGAGCAGGGGGTGCACCAGCAAGTGCTGGATGAGGTACATATAACCAAGGAGGAGGTGAAGAAGCTGCTTTGCGAACTTGACACCTCAAAGGCGGCGGTGGGACCAGACAACATCTCTCTGTGGCTCCTTAAAGAGGGAGCAGAGATATTGTGTGTACCTCAACCCTTGTTTACAGCCTGAAGGTTTATAGATCACTGTATTTAGCTTTTCTCTATATTTTTTTCTGTCTCCACCATAACAAATGCTATGTTACCACTATAGTTGGCTGGTGAAGATTACTGGAGAAAAGTTGATTTGACTGGAGTAATATTTGCTTTTCGTTGTATATATTGCGACCGCTGCTAACTACAGGTTATTTGAATTTCCACTGTATACTTCTAGTATTTCAAAAGTGAAGAAAATTCTAATGATGGTCACTTCACCCCACTAAGCACCATTTTCTTAATGGTTATTAGCTACGACAACACTGTGGAAAAGTTTGTGGATGATAAATGGTCTTAATGTTATGAACGTTCACTGATATCGTATTTCTACAAAACTTCACTTTTCGTATTTCCTCAAGATTTTGCAACTTATCGTAATTTAAAAGGAAAAATTTCCTCACTGGTATCATTAGATTATAGGTGAGGTACACCAGCAGGCTAGGAAGATTATTAAAACAGCTGACCTGTGTGGTAGGTATCTGGTGACTGCTGGCACTTGCCTCTTTAAGCCTATCTCTCCAGTTACAATTACACCTGTTTTAAAAGACACTTTAGCATTTATTATCTATATACTAGGGTACCACTGTGGTATACACTATACCACTATGTATAAACAATATTATCAGGGAGATTTTCTTTCCTCTGACAAAGTTCTATTATTAGTTTGCACATGGCATGCTAGGCCTATAGTTCCTCTCTGGGAGTAAACTCTGCTAGGTATTGCACACTAATTCTCCTTCTTTGACTCAGTATATACTATTTTCCCCCAAAGATTGGTTCCAAGTGCTAGAGGGATGTATCTTACAAGATCGCTGGCACAGTTTAAAGTTCTTGATGCTTGCGTAAGTCATTTCCAAAACATTCTAAAATGGAGGAAGAAACAAATCTCCTTGGATAGTTTTTTATTGAAACGCTCTGCAGATGAAAGTGTGATAAGCGTGGAGAAAACCCCAAAAATCAGTGAATAGTGAAGTAACATTAAAATAAAAATTGTAGCAGTTAAGTGCATTGGAGCTATGTAATGATGCTTGCTGTGCCCAGCATCTCTTCTCCATCTCCAAGGTATATGCTGTATCACTACATAATTTCTTTTCATTATGTATTATTATTATTGTTTTCCTTATGAAACTATGTAGTGATGCAGTTTGCCTTACAAACATTCTATTTTCTCTTATAATAAGAGCATGGGAAGGTATGTAGTCAGAAGGAATGGCTGCTGTGGTGGCCCTATACACCCCAACAACAACAATGGACACTGCCATCCCCTATCACTCTTCACATACGTAATGACATATTACATTCATTCAACTACATATATCATGTTACTGTATTATTAATATTGTTTAATGTGTCATATTAGATGAATTGTGATAGATAAATAAGCTGCAGAGTTGATATCAGCAAAATAATGAAGTATTTTGTCATGCCTGGAATTCCACTGGAATTGATTAATTCCATTTCAGTTAATTTAAACGAGGGAAATTAACTCGACAAACGAGCACAAGGTCACAGAATGGATTAAACTCGTAAGTAGAGGTTCCATTGTATAGCCTCTCCTCACTTAGCGACGTACTCGTTTACCGACGACTTGGACTTACGACGGGCTCTCTGACCAGAATGCATACCTGAATAATGTATATTAGAGCTGATTTCCTCTATTTTGTTTATTACAATATACAGTACACTATATAAACATTTAAAAATATACTAAAGATGTTATAAATGGTGCAAGAGTGACATATAAGTAATATCAAAGATGGTTGACATAAACTCACTATCATTATAGTATGCTCGTCATTTAGCAATGAATTTGTTTACTAACGCTTTAAGTGAGGAGAGGCTGTAATGTCATGTAGTTAAGTTCTAATTTTAGTTTTCTTGATTGCTCTGAGTAACTAGGGGCATTTCAAAATGTATGAAATAAATATCGCATAATTTTCTAATAAAAATGTACATTATGAAAATATTTGTTCATTTGTTTAAAAGTCAGCAATACCAATGACACACCTTATGAAAATCTCTGAAAAAATGACTGAGAAGAAAGACTGCTGATCTTACAGAATCAAAACATCCAAACAACCTATTGCATACTGAGTGTAGAACATGATGCTTCTGCTGGATCACCATGGTTATATAAAATTATGGGTGCACTAGAAGACAAGCAAAACATAAACTTATTACACAGACTTTTCAAAAATTGGTGTAAGATTAGATTTTGCCACCGAAGTGGCTAGTTTATTGTGCACCCCAAATCCATCCTGTGGACGGTAGCGCAAGAGCATATGGATACACAAAAGGGCCTAGGAACTAGGTCCCAAAGGGTTAACAGGAATATATATGGATTTATATCTACATATCTATAGTTCACTTATTTGTTACAAGCAAGTTTAGGAAATTTGCTTAGTGTATCTGGTATCTTATTTTCATTGATATCTTGACATGTCACATAGGTTATTATACTGTCTATCACTGTATTCCTCAATAGGTGGACAATTAAGCACATAGTGACCATATGCCTGATCACATAATTTACATTTAGTTTGATCATCATCTGTGTGTCTCCCAAACTGCCAGAAGTACTTGTAACCAAGCCTAAGTCTGGCCACTACAGCATCAGTCAGTCTGTTCACATTGTAAGTTGCTCCATAAACATACTTATCTATGTTCATGTTACAGTGGGTAATAGATCTCCTCAGGCTTCTAACTGCATTCCTAAAACAATAATTTTCATTATTTACTTCTCTCCTAATATTATTCCTAATGCTAGACACAGATATACCAAAGTTATATTCTACATTCTCTTTCTGGGTACTCTTCTTGAATAACATATCAACTTTATCATGAAGGAGTAATTCAAAGTGTGATGGGATCCATAGCAATTGTACATTATTTCCTTTGTCCCAGATTTTTGGGTATCTATACCTGGCTTCTCCAATGAGCATGTTGTTGGAGTCATTATATGAGTTAAGAGCATTCAGTGATGACATAGAATCAGTAATGATGATAGAGTCAAGCTCAGTGTCATAAGTTAGCTTTAGCGCCATTAGGATTGCAAACAGTTCAGTTTGCAATGTAGACGCCCAGTTGTTAATTCTTATGCCTAACTCAACAATTGCCAGAAGACTCCTGCTTAGATCCATCCGTGTATATTAGTTGTGATAACTTATTACTACCAGCTAGGCGAGAAATTTCTTCTTGAGCAGTTGCTCTAACAAGAGATTTAAGGAAGGGATTACTAGCAATGAGCTTCTTATGAGGGACTTGCAGGTATGTGATATCAAACGAACACATCTTCCATGGAGGCGTGAAATGCTCTTGTTGTCTACAATGATACAGTTCATGCAGGTTATAAAACTTAATGCAATTGCACGTTTTCACAATCCATTTAGATCTGTGTGTATTTACCTCTAGACACTTAGTAAGGTTCATTGTGACAGTGTCTGGTTCATTTCTTAACATTCTAATACCGAGAACAGTGTTAATCTCAACAATCATATCACTGATATTAGAAATACCAAGCTCCTTCCTCATATTAGGAACCTTTGTAGATTTGGGACAACCAAGAATAATTCTGAGAGCTTCAATTTGCATTAACTCCAAGGGTCGGAAAGAACTTTCTATAGCTAATATCAACATGGGAGCAGCATAATCAATTAAGGACCTAACGTAGGCTATGTACATCATTCTAAAGATTCTCACATTAGGACCATAGTTGGGGTTGTAGCCAGCAACAGCTTTGAGAGCATTTAGCCTATCTTTGCATTTCTTATTTCTTATCTGTAAGTTTTAACGTAGCTAATGCTTTCACCCTGCAAATAGATGGGTGGGGGATGTCGTTTGCTTGTTAATATCTATGTTTTAGAGGAAGATATTATGAGGCCTAGTCGATTATAAATTGCTGGAACTTCATTAAGAATGGTACTCATTTTTTATGCCCTGTTGGGTGGATCATATCATGAGCATAGCTTATAGCTATATGTTTAGGTGAGGTAGGTAGAGCAATTAGGAAAGCATTAACCAGAATATTAAATAGCATGGGACTGAGAACTCCTCCCTGCGGTGTACCTAGAGATTATTCTTTAGACTCGCTTCTAAAGCCTTGGTAGAGGACAGAGGATACTTTATTTGACAGGTATCCTATTATCCAGCAGAGTAAGCTACCACCAATATTCATTTTGGCTAGTTCATGTAGTATAACGGTTCTGTTTGTGATATCAAATGCAGATTTTAGATCAAGAAATGTGGTAAAACTAGTAGAGGTGTGTGCAGTGAGAAAGATGGAAATACAGTTCTGTACACTTTTACCTTTCATGAACCCATAGAGGTGGGGGGAAAGCTGGTGTCTGATTCTGTAGTACAATCTGTTAAGTATCATTCTTTCAAAAGTTTTACAAGGACAACTAGTTAAGAAGATCGGTCTAAATGTATCAGGCTGTTGGGGCTTAGGGATAGGCACAATGAGACTATTGGTCCAGGAAGTAGGAAGAATGCCCTCAATGTAACTGAGATTATACAGTGCCAACAAAGGGTTATCAGGCACCTGCCTTAGAGTTCTGAGAATATCATAGGTTATACCATCCTCTCCAGGAGCAGTTGATCGATCTTTAGTTAATGCATTATCTAATTCATACTCGGTGAAGAGGCAATCACTCATCAATATTTTGGCTCATAAAATTAATCAGTTTCAACATTTCTTCAGAAGTACTCTCTAAATTTGTTTTAATATGAGATGGAAGGTTTTCATGTCTGGATGTTTTGGACCACTCATTTATGAGGTCATTTGCTTTTTCAAGAGGAAAGGGATGAGCAACATTGCCAGTCTTTTTCCTGGTTATTTTATTTATACCTTTCCAAGCGAAACTTAAAGGGGTGGACGTATTTAATCCACTAACAAACTGTTCCCATTCATGTTTCCTAAGTTCTTGCTTTCCATTCCTTGCATTTGTTGGTGCAGCTTGGAACGTTCTGAGCAGGTCTGGGGTTCTACATTCACGGTATGTTTTACCCATCCTCGAAGCTGCGTGTGTTAGATTGCGTAGCTGTGGTTCATTATAGTATTTACATTGGTTTTTATTGTTATTTATAGTGGAGGGTCTTTGTTTTCTTTTCCTGCCCACCTGAGCTGTGAGGGTAGTCTCAATAATGGCAACTAAAACATCGTTGAATTGTTGTGTGCCAATGGGCTCGTAATTCTTATACCATTGATCCAAGTGGTTAATAAAGTTGTCTCTGTGCTCTGGGTAGAGAATAAGTTTCCCCCTTCTGTATGGTTATAAACTAACCATAACTTGTCCTCAATAATTCTACCTCATTTTAAGAAATACTCAATTGCCCAGTTTTATTCCAAAATCCCTATTATTGCCCAATTTTACTTTAAACTATATTGACCAAACTTATTGTAAACTTCTTTTATTGACCACTTTTATTCTATACTTTTTTAAACTAGTATTTTCAACTACAACTTTTATATTATCCTGTCTACCATCTTACTAACATATTATAACCAAGTCATTGCCATTTTTATTTTTATTATTTTTTTTATTATTCTTTTACTACCTTAACTTGTGTATTTTATCTTGTCAATTTAAATCTAGTTATACTCTAATTCTTGTAAACAACTTATATAAGACTTTAGTGCAATTACAACTGAGAGTCTTGTGCCTTTTTTATATTATTAGATTAAACTCAGTTGTACTATAGCTCATTCTAGCTCAATACATAGTCAATACCAAATTCATTATATTAGACCATAGTGCAATTACTAGTGAGAGACTGGTGCTATTTTTAATTTGTATTTTTATATTATTAGATTAAACCTAGTTGTACTATAGCTCATTCTAGCTCAAAACATAGACTCCACAAAAGTCATTATATTAGACTTTAGTGCAATTCAAGTGAGAGTCTTGTTCTATTTTTAATTTGTATTTTTATATTACTAGTTTATACCTAGTTGTACTTTAGTTCATTCCAGCACAACACATAGACAACATCAACTTCATTATGTGTAGTAGTGACTATACTCTATATGACCAAAATACTCTAGCTATATACTTATCCAAACTTCCCACCACTACAGATATCAGTAGTAGAACTCAACACACAACTCAGGATATAAATAACCATAATTTAAACCTAGAAGATGATTGATCACGTTGACCCTGATCTAAACCTCCATAATCTGACACCCAATCAAAACCTATTGGAAAGTAACTGCCTTTATTACACAGCATCACAAGCTAGCACTATCCTAAACAATGCTAAAAGTCTATCAGTACTTAACTAAAACATCATGCCCTTAAGCAAACACTATGATGACCTCCTGGCACTCCTTGAATCACTAAAGACACCCTTCTCCTGCATTATTCTTACTGAGACCTGGCTTAAGCAGGACACAATAGATATCTACCCTCTACCAGGATACACAGCAATTCACAACTGCAGACCAAACCAAGTTGGGGGTGGTATAGCAATCTATTACTCCATCAATTATCTTGTATTAGCACCACTTGCTTTAGTGATGAATATGGGGAATACATTTTTGCTAATTTTACTGTAAAAAACCTTAAGACACCTATAACAATCGGTGTCATTTACCGGATAGCGGGGAGAGAGAGGGCCCAGTAGCAACCGGTGAAGAGGCGGGGCCAGGAGCTAAGACTCGACCCCTGCAACCACAAATAGGTGAGTACAAACATCCCAAATTTCAGTGAGAAATTAAAGTCACTAATAACAAACATACAAATGAATACGCACCACCTTCTCTTAGCTGGAGACTTCAACATCAACCTTGGCATACTAGATGATCAGCCTGTAACTGATTTCATCAACAATATGAACAACACACTTCTCATGCCAACAATAACTAAACCAACCAGGCTCACTGAGACAAGTGCAACCATAATAGACCACATATGGACCAATATACTAGCCCCCCTTAAATCAGGGATAATCCCAGATAGCACTACAGACCACTACCCTACCTTCCTCCTGACAAACATTAGCAAACCACCACTTGAATACAACAAAGTCTCATTTAGACTCCATGATGAGGCCTCAATAAGGAAGTTCACAGCTGACCTAGAGACTGTTGACTGGCCTACAGAATTCTCCAAGGCCAATGGTATTGATGACTGGACAGACATTTTTCTTAACAAATTACTTAGACTATACAACAAACAATGTCCTATAAAAACGAAACAGATCACAAACAAATGGCTTGGTTGCCCATGGTTAACCAGCACCATTCTGAAATCCATTGACAAGAAACACCAATATGAAAAGCAATATAGACAGGGCTTAATACACAAAGATATTCTTAAACACCATTCATCAGTTCTCACCAAAGTAATAAAGAAAGCCAAACAACTATACTACTCCAGTAGATTCACAGATACTAGAGGCGATATAAAAAAGACCTGGAAAACACTCTCTCAGATTCTAGGGACCCACAAACTGGAAAAAACCAAGAATATTGTATTAACTAAACCTAATGAAACACCACTACATCCCACTGACACAGCTAACAAGATAAACAACTTCTTCTCAACCATAGGATCTAATCTCGCCAATAAAATCCCACATACCAATGCCCATGCCGGGGACTACCTAGATGGGAATTTCCCAAATTCCTTCTATCTTGCACCAACTGAGCCCACGGAAGTCAGATATTATAAAGTCACTTAAAAATAACTCAGGGAATCTGTCTCATGTCCAATCATTACTGTACAAGCGAGCGGCCCATGTCCTTTCACATGCTATTTCATTACTTTTTAACAAGTCACTAGAAACTAGCACCTTCCCAAAACTACTCAAGATGGCAAGGGTTGCACCAATACATAAAGGTGGTGACCCTACAGACTTAAACAACTAATGGCCAATATCAAACTTACCATTGCTATCCAAAATCTTTGAGAAACTCGTGCACAGGAGACTATATTCATTTATAACTGCACAAAACATACTCAACCCCTGCCAATTTGGATTCAGGAAAAATAAAAGCACTAATGATGCAATCTTAAAAATGCTAGATCTGCTTTACACAGCATTGGAAAATAAGGAATATCCACTAGGAATTTTTATTGACCTAAGAAAAGCTTTTGACACAGTAGACCACGACATCCTACTCCACAAACTTGACCATTACGGTATAAGAGGCCATGCGCTTGCTTATTTCAAATCTTACCTTACTAATAGGTATCAGTATGTCACCATTAAAGACACAGCATCAACAACACGGCCACTTGATACTGGAGTTCTGCAGGGAAGTGTCCTTGGTCCCCTGCTCTTCCTAATATACATCAATGATCTTCCAAACGTATCCCAACACCTGAAACCCATTCTCTTTGCTGACGACACGACTTATGTCATCTCTCACCCTAATCTTGCCATCCTCAACACCATTGTTAATGAGGAGCTGATCAAAATATCGACTTGGATGACAGCCAATAAACTTACGCTTAACACTGACAAAACCTACTATATTATGTTTGGTAGCAGAGCAGGAGATGCACAAATTAACATTAAGATCGACAACACTCTAATTACCAGACATAATGAGGGCAAATTCCTAGGCCTCTACCTTGACAACAACCTGAATTTCAGCACCCATATCCAACACATAACCAAAAAAGTATCCAAAATGGTTGGGATCCTCTCCAAGATGCGATACTACGTGCCGCAAAATGCTCTTCTCACACTATACCACTCACCGTCAACTAACTACACAAATACCACCTGGTGGTTCACACTTACACTCGCTCACTCATTTGACCATAAACAGAAATATTAATCTCAGTCTTAAAATAATGAATCCTGTGATACTCCAATACTGAAACTATATACTGTGCCAAAACAAAAGCATTCACATTGCTAAACTCACAAACTAGTATTTAGTCACTTAGCCATAATACCAACTTACCTCATAATTTGTAATATTTTACAATTAAGAATAAAACTAAGTATGCCCGAAATGCCTAGCCATGCTAAGCGTTCTAGTGGTACACTCTGTAATCACAATTTTACTACATGTAAACCAAACAATAACCAAATTTCTGTAAACTCAGCATTGTAATCCTTATAGAGAATAAACTTTGAACTTATTTATCCATACCTCACCTATGCTATTTGTGCTTGGGGATCAACTGCAGCAACACACCTAAAGCCAATAATAACCCAACAAAAAGATGGAGTAAGAATAATCACTAAATCCCATCCCTAGCAGCACACCCCCCCACTCTTCATAGATCTAAACTTACTCCCTGTTCAGTACATCCACACTTACTACTTTGCAGTCTACATCTACAGGACCTTAAACTCCAATATCAACCTTAACCTAAAATGCTTTCTTGATAGTTGTGACAGAACCCACAGGCATAACACCAGACACAAACATCTCTACGACATTCCCCGTGTCCGACTAAACCATTACAAAAATTCAATGTATGTCAAAGGCCCTAAAATCTGGAACACCCTACCTGAGAACTCTAGAACTGCAGACACATTCATCACCTTCAAAACTACCATTTAAAAAAATCTTATCTCCCTGATACACCCCGTCAACTAAATACACAAATACCACCTGGTGGTTCACACTTACACTCACTCACCCATTTGACCATAAACAGAAATATTAATCTCAATCTTAAAATAATGAATCCTGTGATACTCCAATACTGAAACTATGTACTGTGCCAAAACAAAAGCATTCACATTGCTAAACTCACAAACTAGTATTTAGTCACTTAGCCATAATACCAACTTACCTCATAATTTGTAATATTTTAAAATTAAGAATTAAGCTAAGTCTGCCCGAAATGCCTAACCATGCTAGGTGTTCTAGTGGTACACTCTGTAATCATTATTTTATTACATGTAAGCCACACAATAACCAAATTCTGTAAACTCAGCATTGTAATCCTTATAGAGAATAAACTTTGAATTGAATTGAATTTAGCTCCTTGATTACTGGAGATGTAATCAAGATTGACAGTTGTGAGTCTAGGGAAGTGATCAGATAGAAGATTATCAACTATGACAGAGTCATGCATCGTATATGATGTATTAAATCCAAGACACAGATCTAGTATGCCACCATATATGTAAGTAGGCTCAGTAGTGCCCACAGTTCGAACATTATCATGCTCATTTAGCAATTTCACTAGTTTAGTTCCATTGGTGTTTGTTATAGACCCACCAATATTCTTATGTCTGGCATTAAAATCTCCAAGAATGAGGGTAGGTTCACTATTGATGCGATCTGGTAAGGCATCAGGTCGAAGCTGGTTCGCTGGGGCATAGAGATTAAAAATGTTTAGGGAAAAATCGCCTGCATATACTTTGACACCATGATACTGCATGTTAACTCGACTCTGCAAGGAAAGGAGTGAATGTGGGAAGTTCTTTCTGACATACATCACACAACAGTTGGTTGACCTTAAGTTATAAGCTGCATATCCAGGCAACTTTGGTGGAGGTGCTCCATCTTTCAGTTTACATTAGTGTAATATGATGATTTACATCATATGTAATATGATGATTTACATCATCAACACTTGCTGTGCCGCAGCCGCAGCAAGTAGCAACAAGGCTGCTCCTATATCTTGCCGTCCCCTGGGCCTATCCGAACTCCAGTGATAGCCAAATTGCAAGTACTGCTGCAACAACATGCAAGGAACCCATGGTGACATAAAAACTGACGGTGACGACAACGAAATGGACTAAATATGACAAAAGAGGGACCGGCATTCAAGTACCAGACCTGCTGCCAGACGTGAACCAGACATGAGACGTTTTCCACTATAATGAAATAACTGACCTCCATATCAACTGCACCAGTGTTCAAAGGGAAGACAACATGGCAGAAAACCTGATCAACTAAATCTCCAAGGAAATGACGGGTCTTTTAGGATTTTTTTTCTTCGTGCCAAACGAGGAAAGAATTGAGCCTTTAAACATGGCTGACTGGCACCCAAAACAGCAGCTACTGCCAGACGTACAACTAGCGAAGTGAAATTCTCATCTTTACTGACGTTCATCTGTTGACAGTAGCATCATATCTAAACCACCATCATATCACCTGTACCAGTGCTAACCAGAGGGAAACACAGGAGACATTGTCAAATCAACATACAAAACTCCAAGGTTATAGACGGTTATCCCTCAGTGCAGCTGGGAAAGAAGTAAATAGTTAAACAGTCAAGGTTAATGTTTAGTAGCTGACCAATTCACTGACCAGTGTACAGTGGGGAGAATCATAGCAGAAAACGCCAAATATATCTATAAAAAAAGGAAAATTCAGGTTGTAGGTGGCGGTTATTTCCCCTCAGTGTTTTAAAAATGGCTGAGTCAGCAGACCAGGTCAGGAGTCAGCAACACGACACAACCCCCGATAAATGGAATTGAGGGGGATTTGGAAGGATAAAACCATTGATTAAACCTTTCTGGTCTACCAGAGTGGAAAGGAGTTAGAAGTTAATTGGGGAAGCCAGACTGTGAAGTGAGGTGGGAAGGGGAGTGTGTAATAAGGGGTTAACTGTAAGGGTTTGTGAAGTTAAGGGAAAAGTGAGCAGTGAAGAGGGTTTTGAAGAGGAAATTTTACTAGTAATTCAGTGGTGATTGCTAAAGCAGATACTAAGTGTACTAGGGACTGGAAAAGAGAAATAAATATTATTGTATATGAGTAAAAGAGCGAGAGTAAAAATGGCAGGCATTAGGGAGTAACAGGCTGCCATAATTATATTTATATTTTCTTCTTCAATTCCATGAAGAAAGAAATCAGTCATGGGGCTGGAAAAGGTGAATGGAGTAACAGCGCCCTGGTCAGTAAAAGCCCAACAGTTGCCATCCTACCAGAAAAGTAAATATCACTATCGCCGCAAGGTATGGCAACACCGCAAAACCCAAACGAAAACAGTGGCACACAGCTCTTATTGTACCCGCTCTTTAAGTGGTGAAAATCCAATTAATCCAGGACCTCAAACTATTGTGCAGGGGCAAAAACAGACACATAAATGACGGCGATATTGACGGTCTAGTAGCTAGGAATGATAACCTTAACTCCATATGTAATGCATACATAGGCCAATGTGAGACAATACAGCCATTATTATTTTCAAACACTCCCAAACAGGTGCATACACTGTACTAAAGTACGCATGAAAAACAGAAAATGCACCTTATGTAAAATGTGAAAGGGGGTGGGTGCAGGAAGGATGTATGTAACAATTATAGTAACGTGCCAAAATTTCCCATTTTGTGTGCAACAAATGCACTTTGGCGCAGTTACCCTTTAGCAGTGATGACATTGATTTACCTAATTTTAATACAAATGACCCATTGCCAAAAATTGATGATTATAATTGTTTTATGAAACAGGCCTCACTTTATTCATGTCAACACAAGATCACTATTTCCTAATTTTGGCAGAGATTAGGATTCTAGGAAAACAAAATTAGGCGGCAGTTATAACCATCTCTGAATCTTGGTTGGACGATACGGTGACTGACGACGAGGTCAAAATTAAAGGTTACATATAAAACGCTAGATAGGAACAGAAAGGGTGGCGGAGTAGTGCCTACATTAGAAATGACTTAGCTTACAACCCAAGACCTGATTTAAATAACAATAAACTGGAGATTCTATGGTTTGAAGTGCTGCTTCCCAAGACCAAACCCATCTTAGTAGGAACTATTTTACCGCCCTCCTACCCAGTACCAGTTCTTAGAAGATTTCTCCAGAGTATTGTCCGGACTTGAAAACAATTGCGAGACAATAATACTGGAGACTTCAATATCTGTTTTCCAGCAGCAAAATAACTTTGCTATGCAAAATGTATAAGCAAACCAAGGATTAAAATAGTACACACTCAACTAATTAATAACCCCAAACCCCGGGATCACACAGTTCTCAGCCACCCAATTTGACCACATACTTTGTAACCGCGCTGAGAACATAAGTCGGGTCAGGCGTCATTACCACAGGTCTTAGTGATCATTTCATCTTTACTGCACCAGGAAAATCACTAGGGATAGGAAGGCCTACACAGGACAATAAAAATGAGGTCAACTAGAAACTACAGTAAAGAAACACTGGTAAATAGGCTACACAATTGTGACTGGACAGAGATAACAAGTTGCACGGACGTAAACGATCCTGGGAAAAATTAAAAAACAATGTTCACTACCATCCTTGATAATATTGCCCCATTTTTAAAGAGGTTAGGATTAAACGAAGAACTGAGCCTTGGATGAATACTGAGATATTAATAATATGAAATTCAGAGACCAGCTGCTAAAAAGTTTTTAAAGCAAACAAACAGGATATTGCAGCACTAAATGAATTCCAAAGGGTGAGGAACAGAGTACAGAACTTATAAAAGGAGCAAAGGCAAAGCACTATTGCTCAAAAATTGAAGAGTATAAGCAAAACCCCCAGAAAGCTTTGGCAACAACTAAAAACAGTTGGGGTATAGCTAAAAAGCCAGTAATAGGTCTAACATAGTACTCACTATCGAAAATGAGTACGCCACAAACATCTAAGGTGGCAATTGCTTTAATTCTTACTACACTCTGTTTGCATCAACACTAGTAAGTAAACTACCAGCTGCATCAAATACCTTTAACACAGACTCTGATAAGTTTAAAACATACTATACCAATAAAGAGGTAACCCCAAACATTTGTCAACTAGTAAGTGTATCTCATGACTTTATTCAAAAAGAACTAAGCAGGTTAAACCCAACTAAGACACTGGCCCGGATAACATCCCGCCCTAAGTTCCTAAAAGATGGTGCTTCTGAACAGTCAATCCCTTTTGCTCACATAATAAATCTATCAATCACCACTAATACCGTACCGGAGGGGTTAAAGGGGGCCCCAGAGTTACTCCTATCTTCAAGAAAAATAGTAGGTCTGATGTAAGCAACTATAGGCCTGTTTAGTAAAACTCAGTTAATAATCTAAAATTCTAGAGAGGCGGTGTACTCTCAAGTAGTTAAGTCCCTTTAATGACAACAACATTCTCCATACTATCAATCGGATTTAGAAGATCCTACTCACCGACACCTCCCTTATTAATCTGATGGATTACCTGAGAACTGAAATGCCCAAAGGGGAACTTCATGGGTATGGTAACCTTAGACCTGCAAAAGGCCTTCGATATTGTCAACCATAATATATTATGTACGAAACTTCAAGCTATCGGTATAGGTTCTGTAGACTGGTTTAAGTCCTACCTTAGCAGCAGGAGACAAATAGTCAAAATCAACAAAACAGAATCAAAACCCCTGCCGATAACATGTGGATTTCCCCCAAGGTAGTTATTCTGGTCCCTTATTATTCTTATGTTATGTCAATGACATGCCTATTAGTGTCAAGTGCAAACTCCTACTGTATGCAGATGACAGTGTTCTGTTAGTGTCAGGTAAAGACCCACAAGATATTGCTGTTTTAACACTGGAACTGGAGTCCTGCAGCAAATGGTTAGTAGACAACAAACTATCATTACACCGGGAAAACTGAAGCCATTCTCTTTGGCACAAACATAAACTGAGAAGGGTAAAAAAATTTTAATGTTCAGTGTAATGGGGAGCCCACCCTTTGGTTTCATCAGAAAAATATCTGGGAATCCCCTTTGACCCATGCATGTCAGGAGAATTGATAGGGAACAATGTAGTAAAGAAAGCGAATGCCAGACTGAAGTTCCTGTATAGACAAGCAAGTGTCTACCTACTGAGGCTCGCAAGGACCTTATGTCTAGCCCTTATAAAAATTTCCATATGGATTACGCTTGCTCTTCATGGTACTCGCCTTGACAAAAAAACTGAAAGATAGACTGCAAATCACCCAGAACAAAATCGTAAGATCATCCTGGGGCTGGGACCAAGAGAACATGTAGGCCAGGATGAAAATTTCAGCAGTTGGATATGCTGAATGTTGAAGACAGAGTAAAACAACTGAAGCTAAATCATGTTTATAAAATTGCCACAAACATGTCCAGAATATCTTGCTGTCAATTTTTGTCAAGGTTGGCAATCAAAGCAATCATAGTACTAGGGGAGGGAGCACAACCCTTGTAGTACCCACAGTCAGTGGCCAGGCTTCAAACCCTTTTATTGTACAGCAATAAAAGGGAAAGGAACAGACTGCCTGCACATTCAAAGCCAGTCATAGCATGAACCAGTTCAAGAAGACTGCCAAAAGGTGTTGATGAATGTAGCTACAGAAAGGGAGGGAATGATTTTCTATTTTTTTTTGCTAACATACGTGTAAATTTTACCTTATCCTAGTAAAGACCCTGTATTGTAGATAGTCTTAATGACCCCGTGTAGTAGATAGTCTTTTTAGTATGATAATAAGATGTTATCTTCATTGTAGAATAATAAGAAAATATTATAACCTTTATATTATAATAATAAGGTAAAAGGACCCCAATGGAAATAAGTCACTCTGTCTGACTTTTTTGGGTTATCCCAGGTTCTCTACACATATGCTGCTATGTATGATAATTCTATGTAACTGTATTTGTGTATACCTGAATAAATTTACTTACTTACTTACTTACTTACACTAATATGATGTAAGTCAGGCAACCGCTTCCTGATGGAAGCAATGTTCCATGAATAGATTTGTAATGTATCCATTGTAGTGAGTTATTACAATCTCTTGCTCATAAGATGGTAAGACTATTATGCTTTGACTACAGTGTGCAGACACTTAAGAGCAAATAGCATAGTTTGTAAGTCTTTATCTTCAGAACCTTTTTCTTTAGGCATTTTTCGGCATCTTGGCAGCCAGGTCCAAGGCAAGTCTTGAAACCATGAGTCATGGGCTTCTTTCTTACAAATTGCTTGAAACTGAACAGAGATTGCTGCACTTTTTACATGATCAACGTACTCAAGAGCATCATCCTGACTACATATATTTATTAAACTCGTCAGCATCTGTTCAAGCTGCTCATTTTTTTCCTGCAAGTTTGTTACAATTTGAGGAAGGACAGGCGAATCCAGTGCCTCTCCAGTGGATGGCACTTCTGAGGTAGTTCTTTCTGTAACATCTATCACCTTAACAGGTACCATGGTTACATTAGTGTTCTTTGAAGGTGCCTGTGGCAAGACTGTCTCATCATTCATTGTAGGTAGGTCCTGTGCATCTGACTCATCTCCAGCTTCCAGGGGGGTTACAAGTGTGGTGTTCGTCTGACTGTTGTAGATGTGTGTATTGAGAAAAATGACATGCTCATCCCAATTTTCAGGTGTAGGCGTATGTATAGGCGGTGGCAGATCAGTAATTCCACATGTGCTAGCAGGGATGGCGAGCTCCTCCACAACTGGTGTGAGTGATGGCATTCTGGTATCACCAGCATCCTTTGCAGGGAGGTTGGGCTCTTCCACACTTTGCAGAGGTTCAGTCTCAGATCTGCCTGTGGTAGAGTGGATGGCCTCATCCTGGGTTACCATTAAAGGACTGTTATCAGGTTTACGTCGAAGGTTGTTTGGGTTCTGACTGCAGTCCTTATGGGAAACTGTAACCCCAACTTTTTTACAGTTAATACACTTAAATTTTTGGCTGTCAAGGCCTATTGTGCATTCTCTAGTGGAATGTTTCTCAGCACACTTACCATACCAAGAATGTAGTATTTCACAGGCTGCTGCAACATGGGCATAGTGCTGGCATTTGTAACACCTACGTTTAGGGGTTAGGTATTATTCGATGTTTAGGAAACGTAAACCAGGCACCCAAATATTTTGGGGGAGGGGCACAGATGAGATCCACATATAGTATATTAACAAAGTAACCTCAGATGCCTTTAAAGTGAAAAGATTGTTACTCAATGCACAGTACTTGCCCCAATTCTCTCTCTCAAATTTAAAATCTAACATACCACCATAACATCCATCACAGACCATACTAGCATTTATATGAGTGATATCACCGAGGACACAGCAGACCTCCATGCCAGTGTAAATCAACATGTTCAGCGGGTTGCAGAAATCAACAGTGTTCAACAATCTTGGGCAAATTTAAGCTACTCCATTATGGAAAACGATAAAAGAACTAAAATTCGAACATTACAAAATGCAATCTAAATACCAAACAAAATGGAAGTGGAATGCCAAGGACCAGGGGTGATGTCAAAAGATCTTACGCTCAAGAAACACAAGATACAGTAGTACAGCCTCTCCTCACTTAGTGACGTATTCCCTTACCAATGCTGCAGACCTTCAACGGGCTCTCTGACCAGTATTTATGCCTAAATAATAATATTAGAGCTGATTTCCTGTATTCTGTTTATTTCAGTATACAGTACACTACTGTATATTGAAATACGTACTGAGGCACCACACGGTAAAGGGTATACTTTACAATGCAGTGCCTCAATATTGATGCCCATAAGCATGATTTTCATGGTGCCATAGACACAAAGCATGTCATCACAGAGACTTCTCGCCTCAATCCAACCAATCAGAAACCTTCTGAGGAGAGCATGATGTATCAATTGTAAGACCTCAGCAGCTCATGCTGACTGCAGTGTGAGGGCTGCCCACATTGCAGCCAACTGCACCTCACCCTGTACCCCCCATTACGATGCCCCAGGCCTTCCAGATACCTTAAGTCTGAATACTGCTCATGCTTGCCCTCAACAATGGGTTGAGCACCTCACCTGGGGAGCACATCAACGAGCTCCCTCACTTCGACTGTCAATACCAGCCTAGCTGAATCAGCTGACAATCAGCCACCGAGCTCAGCTGACCGGAGCTTCACGTTTTCAGAAGTGTTAAGTCTTGCTCCTGTGGTATACAACCTGAAGTCGTGCATAAGGGTACTGGGAAAAAACAATTTCTCCTGAAACAGCAACTTGAGCAACACAAGGAAAAGATGTGTAGAGTGAATCAATAACAAGACTGTCACAATTAAAGAAAGCAATGTAAAAGGGAGTGGTGGTGTCCTTAATTACGGTAATGATGAATCCAGTAGTTGTGTTGATAACTATAGTGAGCATCATGCTGAGGGTAGTGGTGTCCATGATGTTAGTAATAGAAATGAGTGTTTAAAATAAGTGGTGGTGCTGAGTGTGATGAGGTTAACTACATTGACATTAATGTTGAATACAATACTGATGATAAATGTAATGAGCACAATGTTGGTAGTGGTGTTGGTGATGACAGTTATAGTGATGCTTGTAATGCAAGTGGAGGAGGGAATGTGAGTGGTGGTGCCACATATACATTCACACATGAACAGCGTCGTGCTCTGTGTAAACAAAGACTGCCACGAGGCCTTACAACTGGAAGTGCACTTAAAAATCTCATGGACAATGGTAACACTGCTGACATTGATAAGGTCTGCTATTTATATGAAATTTTTTTTCATTATGCTGAGAAACTCAACAAGATCCCAGGACTTCTATAATGTATCAAAACTCGTATAAACTTTCTTTATTAAGCTGGAATATTGCATCACTTAGAAAAAGATTTCCTGACCTTCACTATACAGTAACCACTGAGCCCATTGATGTTGTGTGTTTACAAGAGTGCAGACTCCCTCAAAAATCTTAACCCCCTAAATTGCCATCATTTGTTGCATATAACCTCAAATCTACTAACTTTTGTGTTCTATATATTAAAAAATCACTTCCCCATCAACTTCTTGCACATAAGAAAACAGAGGGGCTACAATATCACGGTGTTAGGATTTATATTGGGAACTCTGCTCTCAACATATTTAACTTGTATGCTCCTGCTGATAAGTTTAATTACTTGGAGTTCCCAACTTGTACTCAGTCTGAGCCTACTCTTATTATTGGCGATTATAATGTGAGAAAAGCATTGGAAACTCACAATTTGATAATCGTAATGGTAAACAATTGTTGTCACTCTTAAACAGTCATGATAATGTGCAAATTGTAGTGACCTTGACACACATATCTATGGAGGCGTCCTTGATCTGTGCCTGGGCTTCAACATTACTTCTGCCAGCTGTGAGTCTTCCATTATAACAGATATATCATCTGTTAGGTAAGACACATATGCAACAGTTAGGTATCTTTATTTCGAAACGTTTCGCCTACACAGTAGGCTTCTTCAGTCGAGTACAGAAAAGTTGATAGAAGCAGAAGAGACTTGAAGACGATGTAATCAGTCCATCACCCTTAAAGTTTTGAGGTGGTCAGTCCCCAGTCTGGAGAAAAGTAACCTCACTATTTTTTTGGGTAATCTAACCCTTTCCCGGGGTGGATATTCAAGGGAAACGTTTTAATGTTCCCCTGAAGCATGAACTTTTTTTGCACAGTGACTGATGGATATTCCTATGAATGTTCCTCTTAAGACCTTTAACAATGCCCTTGTGAGCATTTTCAGAACTATTTAAAGGCCGCCACGAAACCTTTGGGTACTCAAACCCCAACAAATTCCATAATTCATACCCCTTTTAAATAACCATATTTTAAATTACAATATTCTAAACTTCTCCCGAAAGTATGCTCGCAGACTAGCTAGCCTATAGAAACCATCGACCCCGGAATGCGAGCCTCTTCCAAATGCCCTTTGCGCTGCCAAGAGCGTTGACAGAGCGTGGCAAACAGACTGGGAAAATTTGTCATGGTCCTAAACGCTTACACCCCACTTAGCTGGCTGGAGGGACAAAATAAAATTTAAGGGAAACGAACTGGAAGATCCCTCACCCTCATCCCTTACATTAGGGCGAATGAGTTAGTCAGTGTTGGTGCTAATCTGCTATGACAATCTTCCCAGTCCCACACAACAAAATTAAATGAAAAATAGGGTGAAAGGGGAGAGATTTGTTTGTTTTATGCCAGAAAGGGCAGATGACTGCAACTTCCCTTTCAAAAATTATGAATTTGATGCAGACAAACTAAGGGCAACTCCACCGCCGGTGAGGATGGTTTTATTCAACAACTCAATTGCTGTGTCGGTACCAGAACCATTATTTGAATTATAAAAAGGGAGCTATTCAGGGGACCCCCCCCCAAAATCAGGGACCAACACCCTCTCACCCAATTTCCCAAAACCCCAATCAACAAAATCATTTCGCCCAATATTTTTTTACTAGCTGCTTTGTGAAACATTCAGAGGTTATTCTTAATCGTCTCATAAACAGAACAAAAATTTTTTGTCCCCCCGGGTTGCATGGAGGGCGTGCCCATGCGAACCACCTTTCACTCGCCCCTGTGTGAACACTACCTTCCTTGCCCTTAAAAACTGCTTTTGATGTAGCCAACCGACATGTAATCATTAGTGAACTTACCAAAAAATTTTGGAGGATGGCTTCTCCGCTGGATTAAAGGAAACCTGCCCCAACAAAAATTTTCTGTGTTTCCAGGGGCTTTGAAGTGTAACAAAAGACTTTGAATTGGGAAACCCCCAAAGGGAGGGGCCAGTCCCCCCTATTCAATTTTCAATTTAATCCCTTTACTCAATGCTATGCCCAAACCCGCACCCAATTTTTATGGTTGTTTTTTTGATGATATAATGATTCACACCACCGGGGTTCTCCAACACCCAAAAAAACTTAAATCATGTACTACCTCGTGTCAGGGCCTGGGGTTGAAAACCTACTGAAAAAAAGATACTCCTAGGCGCCCTCCCCGACAAGAGGTACCGTTCGTCAGATCCCTTGCAGGATGGGTCTTTCTAGAAAAATGTAACCAGATACAGGTTTGGGGGGTTTCCCCTACTTTTGGACCTGTTTTTAAAGGACTTTGTCGCCAAACAAGGAAAGGGTGAGAGCACTTAGAGTTGTGGCAGGGTTTCACCCCAGGGAAAGGTGCAATGTTAAAAATTTTGAAAAAGATGTATCTTGCTTATATTTGATCATTGGTGATTATGCTGCGCCTTATTTCACTGTGTCTGACTGGAAGCTTGGGGGCTGGGAAAAAAAGCAGAACGAATCAGTGAGGATCATTTATATTACCCTCATACTGCCCAAAAATTTAAAAAATGCAAAAAGAACTTGATATACCAAGCATCAGAGATCGTGTTATGAAAGAAAAATCCAATTGGGGTTTATGCTCAGGAACCCATTCAAACCCCCGCACAGAAAACCCCCCAAAATTTCCTCACCTGGGGGTACCTCCTCCCGATGGTCGAGAAAATGGAAACCCACCCCCGCATGAATCCCATACTGATCTGGGCAAATAAGGCAACAACACACTTCTCCGCTCCAGGGATATTACCCCTTCAAACTCCATTTTTTCCATTTCCCCCCCCAAAATGTTTTTAAATCCCCAACCCAAAACTTGCCTTTTATGCCAAAAAAAGGATGCCTTAAGGTATTGAAATTATCCACAGGGACACTCACAAAAATTTTTTACGTGATGGTTCTGTTCAACCCCAAACCCCGCCAGCTGGTAGTGGCTGTTGTCGTACAGAGTGTGGCTCTTTAAAGAAATTGGAGCACGCATCAATAACTGGGCCCACCCTTTAGACAGAAAAGTTTCCCCCATGACTGAATGCATCTATGTTTCTAAGGTTGACACTTTAATTGTAACTGATTCTCTGTCATCCATAAATGGTCTCAACTCATTAATTATAAATTGTGGCATGCTTGTGTCAGAAGCCAGACACAGGTATGGTAGGATTGTGGACAGTGGAGTCAGAGTGCACATGCTGTGGATTCCATCTCACATTGGTCTTCGGATGCATGATAGAACTAATGAATTGGCTAAGCTGTATGCTTTCAAAGAGGGAGTAGATTACAATCTTGGCTTGTCAGTTAACAGTTTGAGAACAATAATACGAAAAGAACTTCAACTGAATTTTGTTGACTTAAGAATCAAGGAGACTGACACCAGTCAGTCCATCTATCATCATTCTACCATGCAGGAAAAGCCACATGTCTATGGTGTATCCAATAAAATAAGCAGACTCTTGGATGTCACTACCGCCCGGCTCCGGCTGGGTTACAAGTATCTTTGGCAGGTTATATCACCACCACCAGATGTAGATCAAAGGAAATGCAAGCTTTGCCATTCAGAGACAACTCAGTAATTTTCAAGATATGTCTATTTTATCTACAGTGTTAAGTTACAGACCATTCTGGAAAAATACCATGACTTGGCTCCATGTAAATAAAGCATTACCACGTGTGTGTGAGTGTGTGTGTGTGTATGTGTGTGTACTCACCTAATTGTACTCACCTAATTGTGGTTGCAGGGGTCGAGACTCAGCTCCTGGCCCCGCCTCTTCACTGATCGCTACTAGGTCCTCTCCCTCTCTGCTTCCTGAGCTTTGTCATACCTCTTCTTAAAACTATGTATGGTTCCTGTCTCCACTACTTCACTTGCTAAGGCTATTCCACTTCCTGACGACTCTATGACTAAAGAAATACTTCCTAACGTCCCTGTGACTCGTCTGGGTCTTCAGCTTCCAGTTGTGACCCCTTGTTTCTATGTCCTCTCTCTGGAACACCCTATCTCTGTCCACCTTGTCTATTTCCCGCAGTATCTTGTATATCGTTATCATGTCTCCCCTGACCCTTCTGTCCTCCAGTGTCGTCAGTCCGATTTCCCTCAACCTTTCCTCGTACGAAATTCCCCTGAGCTCTGGACTAGCCTTGCTGCAAACCTTTGTACTTTCTCTAACTTCTTGACGTGCTTGACCAGGTGTGGGTTCCAGACTGGTGCTGCATACTCCAGTATGGCTAACATACACAGTGTACAGTGTCTTTAACGATTCCTTGTTAAGGTATCGGAACGCTATTCTCAGGTTTGCCAGGCGCCCGTATGCTGCGGCAGTTATTTGGTTGATGTGTGCCTTTCCCGGTGATGTGCTCGGTGTTATGGTCACCCCAAGGTCTTTCTCCCTGTGTGGAAGTTTCTTTCTGACATACATCCACAAACAGGTGTTGACCCTTAAGTTATTAAGCTGCATATCCAGGTCAACTTTGGTGGAGGTGCTTCCATCTTTCAGTTTACATTAGTAGTAATATGAAAGGATTTACATCATATTGTAATATGAGATTTACATCATCAACACTTGCTTGTGCCGAAGCCGGCAGCAAGTGTAGCAACAAGGCTGCCTCCTATATCTTGCCGTCCCCTGGGCCTAATCCTAGAACTCCATATAGCCAAATTGCAAGTACTGCTGCAGACAACATGCAAGGAACCCATTGTGACATAAAAACTGACGGTTGAACGACACGAAATGGACCTAAATATGACAAAGACGGACCGCTATTCCAAGTACCAGACCAGCTGCCAGACGTGAACCAGACATGAGACGTTTTCCACTATAATGAAATAACTGACGCTCCATATCAACTGCACACCAGTTGAAAGGAAGACAACATGGCAGAAAACCTGATCAACTAAATCACCAAGAAATGACAGGTCTGTAGGACTTTTTTTCTTCAGTGCCAACGTTGGAAAAAGAATTGAGCCTTTAAACATGGGCTGACATGGAATCCAAGCACACTACTGCCAACGTACAACTAGCGAAGTGAAATCTCACCTAAACTGACGTTTCATTCTGTTGACAGTAAGCAATCATATCTAAACCACCATCATATCACCCTGTACCAGTGCAACCGAGGGAAAGCACAGGAGACCATTGTCAAATCAACAGTACAAAACTCCAAGGGATAGACGGTTATGCCCCAGTGCAGTCGTGGGGAAAGAAAGTGAATAGTTAAACAGTCAAGGTTAATGTTTAGAACAGACCTAATTCACTGACCAGTGTAACAGTGAGAGAATCATAGCAGAAAACCCAAATATAACTATAAAAACAAGGAAATCTCAGGTTGTAGGTGGCGTTACTCCCCTCATGTTTTAAAAATGGCGAGTCAGCAGACCAGTCAAGTCAGCAACACACACAACCCCCATAAATGGAATTGGGGGGATTTGGAAAGGTATAAAACCATTGATTAAACCTTTCCTGGTCTACCAAGTGGAAAGGAGTTAGAAGTTAATTAGGGAAGCCAGACTGTGAATTGAGGTGGAAGGGGAGTGTGTAATAAGGGGTTAACTGTGAAAGGGGTTAGTGAAGTTAAAAGGGGAAAAAGTGAGCAGTGAAGAGGTTTTTGAAAGAGTGAATTTACTATAATTCATGGTGAAATGCTAAAGCAGATACAAAGTGTACTAAGGACTGGAAAAGAGAAATAAATATTATTGTATATGAAGATAAAAGAGCGAAGAGTGAAAATGGCAGGGCATATAGGTGAGTAACAGGCAGCCATAATTATATTTATATTTCTTCTTCAATTCCATGAAGAAAGAAATAGTCATGGGCTGGAAAAGGAGAATGGAGTAACAGCGCCCTGGTCATAAGAAAGCCCAACATGTTTGCCATCCTACCAGAAAGCTAATATCACATATCCGCTGCAAAAAAGGTTTTATGGCAACACCGCATACCCATACGAAAACAGTGCACACGCTCTTTATTGTAGCGGCTCTTAAGTGGAGATATCCAAATTAATCCAGACCTCAAACTATTGTGCCTAGAGCAAGAACAACACATAAATGACGGCGATATGACGGTCTAGTAGCTAGAATGATAACCTTAACTCCATATGTAATTGCATACATAGGCCAAAGTAGACAATACAGCCCATTATTAGCTTCAACACTACAAACAGGAGCATACACTGAGTCTAAAGTATGCATGAAAAACAGAAAATGCACCTATGTAAAAAGTGTAAGGGGTGGGTGTCAGGATCGGATGTCTGTTAACAATTTATAGTAAGCGTGTCCAGAATTCCATTTTTGTGCAACAAAATGCACTTTGGGCGCAGTTACCCTTTAGCAGTGATGACATTGATTTACCTATTTTAATACAAAAGACCCATTGCCATATATTGATGAATATAATTGTTTTATGAAACAGGCCTTCACTTTATTCATGTCAACACAAGATCAACTATTTTCCTAAGTTGTCATAGATATAGGAATCAGGTACAACATAATGCGGCAGTTAAAACCATCTCTGAATCTGTTGACGATACGGTGACTGTACGACGAGGTCAAAACTTAAAGGATACAATATAAAACGCTAGATAGGACAAAAGGTGGCGGAGTATTGTGGCTACATAGAAATGACTAAGCTTACAACCGCAAGGACCTGATTTAAAAAACAAAAAAACTGGAGATTCTATGGTTTGAAGTGCTGTCTTCCCAAGACCAAAACCCAATCTTAGTAGGAACTAGTTTGACGCGCCCTCCTACCCAGTACCAGTTCTAGAAGACTCTCCAGAGTATAGTCCGGACTGAAAAACAAATGCGAGACAATAATCCTGGAGACGTCAAATCTGTATTTTCAGCAGCAAAATAACGTTGCTCATGCAAAAGGTAGAAGCAAACACTAGGATATTAAATAGTACACATCAACTAATTAAAACACCAACCCGATCACACAGTTCTCAGCCACCCTACTGACACATACTTTTGTAACCGCGCTGACGAGAAACTAAAGGTCAGTCAGGCCGTCATTACCACAGGTCTTTAGTGATCATTTCATCTTTACTGCACCAAGGAAAACACTAGGGATAGGAAAGGCCTACACAGGACAATAAAAATGAGGTCATCTAGAAACTACAGTATAGAAACACTGGGAAAAAAGCTACACAATTGTGACTGGACAGAGATCACAAGTTTGCACGGACTTAAACGATCCTGGGAAAAAATTCAAAACAATGTGTCACTACCATCGCTGATAATATTGCACCAGTTATAGAGGTTAGGATTAAACGAAAACTGAGCCTTGGATGAATACTGAATATTAATATTATGAAATTCCAGAGACCAGCTGCTAAAAGATTTAAAGCAAACAAACAGGATATTGCAGCACTAAATAATTCCAAAGGGTGAGGAACATAGTACATAGACTTTATAAAAGGAGCAAAGGCAAAGCACTATTGCCAAAAATTGAAGAGTATAAGCATAACCCCAGAAAGCTTGGCAACAAACTAAAACAGTTGAGGGTAAAGCCATAAGCCATTAATAGGTCTAACATAGTAACACTACGATAATGAGTCGCACAAACCATCTAAGGTGGGCATTGCTTTAATTCTACTACACATCTTTTGCACCAACCTATAATAAACTACCAGCTCACCAATACCTTTAGACACCGACTCTGATAAGTTTCAAACATACTATACCAATAAAGAGGTAACCGCCAAACAGTAGGTCCACCTAGTAAGTGTAGTCTCATGTCTTTATATCCAAAAGAACTAAGTCCAGATAAACCCAACTAAAGAGCACTGGCCCCGGAAAACATCCCGTCTAAGTTTCCTAAAAGATGTGCTTCTAGAACAGTCAATTCCCAATGTCTCACATAATAAATCTATCAATCACCACTAATAAACCGTACCGGAGGGGTCAAGGAGGCCAGAGTTACTCCTATCTCAAGAAAATTAGTAGGTCTGATGTAAGCAACTATAGCCTGTTAGTATACTCAGTAATAATACTAAAATTCTAGAGTAGGCGGTGTACTCTCAAGTAGTTAAAGTACCTAATGACAAAACTTCTCCATATCTATCAATCGGAATTTAGAAGATCCTTACACAACCGACACCTCCCCTATAAACTGATGGATTACCTGAGAACTAAAGTCCAAAGTGGGAACCTCATAGGTATGGTTAACCTTAGACCCTGCAAAAGGACCTTCGATACTGTCCAACATAATATATTATGTACGAACTTCAAGCTATCGGTATAGGTTCTAGTTAGACTGGTTTTAAGTCCGGACCTTAGCAGCAGAGATACAAATATCAAAATCAACAAACAGAATCAAAACCCCTGCCGATAACATGTGAGTCCCCAAGGTAGTATTCTTGGTCCCTTCTTATTCTTATGTAATATGTTCAAATGACATGGCCTATTAGTGTGCAAGTGCAAACTCCTACAGTATTATGCAGATGACAGGGTTCTGTGAGTGATCAGTAAAGACCCACAGATATTGCTGTTTTAACACTGAAACTGGAGTCCTGCAGCCAATGGTTATGAAGACAACAAACTATCATTACACTCGGAAAAGCAGAAGCCATTCTCTTTGCACAAACCATAAACTGAGAAGGGTAAATAAATTTTAATGATCCGTGTAATGGGACCCATCACTGTGGGGGGGGGGCGGGGGGGTTACATCAGTAAAATATCTGGGAATCCCCTTTGACCCATGCATCAGGAAATTGATAGGGAACAATGTCGTAATAGAAAGCGAATGCCAGACTGAAGTTCCTGTATAGACAAGCACAGTGTCTTACCTACTGAGGCTCGCAAGGACCTTATGTCCTAGCCTTAAACATGCCATATGGATTAACGCTTGCTTTCTATGGTACTCAGCGCTTGGACAAAAAAACTGAAAGATATACTGGCAAATCACCCAGAACAAATCGTCAGATCATCCTGGGGCTGGGACCAAGAGAACATGTAGGCCCGGATAATTGCCAGTTGATGATGCTGAATGTTGTAAGACAGAGTAAAACAACTTGAAGCTAAATTCTGTTTATAAAATTATGCACACAAACAGTGTCCAGAATATTCTTGCTGAGTCAATTTTTGTCAAGGTGGGAGATCAAAGCATCATAGTACTAGGGGGAGGGAGCACAACCTTGTAGTACCCACAGTCCGTGGCCAGGCTTCAACACCTTTTATTGTACAGCAATAAAGGAATGAACAGACTGCCTGCACATTCAAAGCCAGTCATACATGAACCAGTTCAAGAAGTACTGCCAAAGGTCGTGAATGAAAGTAGCTACAGAAACGGGAGGTTAAAGATTTTCTATTTTTTTTTACTAACATACGTGTAAATTATACCTTATCCTAGTAAATACCCTTGAGGCTATTGTAGATAGTCTTAATGACCCTCGTGTAGTAGATAGTCTTTTTAGTATGATAAAAAAGATGTTATCTTCATTAAGAATAATAAGAAAAATATTATAACCTTATATTATAATAATAAGGGGTAAAAGACCCCAATGGAAATAAGTCACTGTTTTCTGACTTTTTTGGGTTATCCTAGGTGACACTACACATATGCTGCGTTGTATGATAATTCCTATGTTACTGTATTTGGTATACCTGAATAAATTTTACTTACTTACTTACTTACTTACACTAATATGAAGTAAGTCAGCTCAACCGCTTCCTGATGGAAGAATGTTCCATGAATAGAATTATATTTAATGTATCCATTGTAGTGAGTTAATACAATCTTCTTGTGCTCATAAAATGGTAGAGACTATTATGCTTTGACTACAGTGGCAGACACTTAAGAGCAAATAGCATATTTCGTAAGTCATTATCTTCAGAACCTTTTTCTCTTAGGCATTTTTTTCGGCATCTTGGCAGCAGTCCAAGTGCAAGTCTTGAAACCCATGAGTCATGGTGGCTTCTTTCTACAAATTGGCTTGGAAACTGAACAAGAATGCTGCACTTTTTTACCTGATCAACTACATCAGAGCATCATCCTGACGTACATAAATTATTAAACATCGTCAGCATCTGTTCAAGCTGCTCATTTTTTTCCTCAAGTTTGTTACAATTTTGAGAAGGACCATGCGAATCCAGTGCCTCCTCAGTGGATGGCACTTCATGAGGTAGTTACTTTCTGTAACATGCTATCACCTACAGGTAACCATGGTTACATTAGTGTCCTTTAAGGAGCCTGTGGCAAGCTGTCTCAATCATTCATTGTAGGTAGGTTCCTGGCAGTCTGACTCATCTCCAGCTTCCAGGTTACAATAGTGGTGTTCGCCTGACGTATGAGTTAGATGTGTGTATTGAGAAAATATGACATGCTCATCCCATATCAGGTGTAGCGAGTATAAGCGGAGGCAGATCAGTAATTCCACATGTGCTAGCAGGATGGCGAGCTCCTCCACAACTGGTGTGAGTGATGGACATTCGGTATCACCAGCATCCTTTGGCAGGGAGGTTGGGCTCTTCCACCTTTGCAGAGGTGTCAGTTCCTCAGATCTGCCTGTGGTAGAGTGGATGGCCTCATCCAGGGTTACCAATAAAGACTGTTATAGGTTTACGTCGAAGGATTGTTTTTGTGTTTCTGGACTGCAGTCCTTATGGGAAACTGTAACCCCACTTTTTTTACATTAATACACTTAAATTTTTGGCTGTCAAGCCTATTGTGCATCTCTATGAATATTCTCAGCACACTATACCATACCACGTAATGTAGAATTTCACAGGCTCTGCCACATGGCATAGTGCTGGGCATTTGTAACCCTACGTTTAGGGGTTAGGTATTATTCGATGTTTTAGGAAACGTAAACCAGGCACAAGGTCCAAATAATATGGGGTAGGGGCAACAGAATGAGATCCAACATATAGTATATTAAACAAAGTAACCTCAGATCCATTAAAGTGAAAAGATTGTTACTCAATGCACAGTACTTTGCCCCAATTCTCTCTCACAAATTTAAAAATCTAACATACCACCATAACATCCATCCCAGACCATACTACAGTTATATAGTGATTAATCACTGAGACACAGCAGCCTCCATGCCAGTGTAAATCAACATGTTCAGCGGGTTTTCAGAAATCTACAGTGTTCAACATCTGGAGCAAATTTAACTACTCATTATGGAAAACGTAAAAAAACTAAAATTCGAACATTACAAAATCAATCTAAAATACCAAACAAAATGAAAGTGGAAGCCAAGGACTAGGGGGTATTCAAAAGATCTTACGCTCAAGAAACACAAGATACAGTATACAGCCTCTTCCTCACTTAGTGACGTATTCCCTTACCAATGCGCAGACCTTCAACGGCTCTCTGACCAGTATTTAGCCTAAATAATATATTAGAGCTGATTTCCTGTATTCGCTGTTTTATTTCAGTATACAGTACACACTGTATATTGAAATACGTACTGAGGCAGCCACACGGTAAAAGGGTATACTTTTACAATGCAGTGCCTCAATATTGATACATAACATGATTTTCATGGTGACCTATAGACACAAAGCAGTCGTCACAGAGACTTCTTCGCCTCAATCCACCAATCAAAACCTTCTGAGGAGAGCAGGATGTGTATCAATTGTAAGACCTCTAGCAGCTCATGCTGACTGCAGTTTGAGGCTGCCCACATTGCAGCCAACTGCACCTCACCCTGTCACCCCCCATTACGATGCCCCAGCCTTCCAATACCTTAAGTCTGAATCCTGGCTCAGCTTAGCCCTCAACAAAGTGGGATTGAGCACCTCACCATGGGGAGCACATCAACCGAGCTCATCTCATCGACTGTGCCATACTAACAGCCTAGCTGAATCAGCTGACAATCAGCCACCGAAGCTCAGCTGACCGAGCTTCACGTTTCAGAAGTGTTAAGTCTTGCTCCTGTGGTATACAACCTGAAGTCGTGCATAAGGGTACAGGAATCAACAATTTCTCCTGAAACAGCATCTTGAGCAACACAAGGAAAAGATGTGTAGAGTGAAACAAAAACAAGATTGTCACACATTAAGAAATGCCAATTAAAGGTATGGTGGTGCTCCTTAATTACGGTAATGATGAATCCAATAGTTGTGTTTTGATAACTATAGTGATCATCATGCTGAAGGGAGTGGTGTCCCATGAAGTTAATAATGAGAACTGAGTATTAATATAAGTGGTGGTCTGAGGTGATGAGGTTAACTACTTGACATTATGTTGAATACAATACTGATGATAAATGTAATGGCACAATGTTGGTAGTGGTGTTGGTGATGAACAGTTAAAGTGATGCTTGTAATGGCAAGTGGAGGAGGTATTGAGTGTGGTTGCCACTTATACATTCACACATGAACAGCGTCTGCTCGTGTGTAAACAAAGACCCTCCCACGAGGCCTTACAACATGGAAGTGCACTTAAAAAATCTCATGGACAAATGGTAACACTGCCTGACATTGATAAGGGACCGCTATTTATATGAATTTTTTTTTTCATTATTCTGAGAAACTCTAACAAGGATCAGGAGCTTCTATAATGTACTCAAAACTCGTAAACTTTCTTTATTAAGCTGGAATATTGCATCCCTTAGAAAAAGATTTCCTTAACCTTCACTATACAATAACCACTGAGCCCATTGAGTTGTTGTGTTTACAAATTGCATGACTCCCTCAAAATCTTAACCCCTAAATTGGCCATCATTTGTTGCATATAACCTCAATCTACTAACTTTTTGTGTTCCTATATATTAAAAAATCACTGCCCACACTCTTGCACATAAGAAAACAAGGGCTACAATATCACGGTTGTTAGGATTTATATTGGAACCTTATCTGCTGCTCAATCATATTTAACTCGTATGCTCCTGCTGATAAGTTCCAATACATGGAGTTCCCAACTTGTACTCAAGTCCTGAGCCTACTCTTATTATTAGGCGATTATAATGTGAGAAAATCATTGGAAACTCACAATTTGATAATCGTAATGGTAAACATTGTGTCACTCTAAAACATACATGATTAATGTGTCAAATTGGTCGGTGACCTTTGACCCACACATATCTATGGAGGCGTACTGATCTGTGCCTGGGGGGCTTCACATTACTTCCTGCCAGCCTGTGGAGTCTTCCATTATAACAGATATCTCATCTGTTAGGTAAGAACACATATGCAACAGTATAGGAATCATTAATTTCGAAACTTTGTCGCCTACACAGTAGCTTCTTCAGGCGAGTACAGAAAAGTTTGAGAGAAGCAGAAGAGACTTGAAGACGATGTAAACATCCATCACCCTTAAAGTTTTGAGGTGGTCATCCCTCATTCTGGAGAAAAGCTAACCTCACTAGATATTGGTAATACTACCTTCCGGGTGTGGATATTCAAACGGAAAGCGTTTAAAATGTCCCCCAGATCAGCAGATGACTTAGTTGTCACATTTGACAGACGCATTTTCCTATGCATGTTCCTCTTGTAAGACCTTAACATGACCTTGATGAGCAGTATTCAGAACTACTTAGAGCCGCCACTGAAACCACTTGTACTCAAAACCCAACAAACCATCCATCATATTCATACCACCTTTAATAACCATCTTATTACAAAGATTCTAAAAAACTTCGTACACTGAAACGTACTGCTCTGCAGACTAGCTAGCCTATAGGAAACCATCGTACCCCTGATGCTTGAGCCTCTTCCAAACTGCCCGAAGCTGCTGCCAGAGAGCGTATGACAGGCTGTGGCAAAACCGACTGTAAAATATTGTCAGTGGTTCCTCAACGCTTTACACCCCGACTTAGCTGGGCATGGAGGGACATAAATATAATTAAGGGTAACAGAACTGGGAAGATCCCTCACCGTCTTCCTTACCTAGGCGAAATGAGATTTTATCGTGCTTGGGCGTTGCTACATCTAGCAATGACAATCTTCCCAGTACCACACAGACAAATTAAATGACAAATATGGGTGTCAGGTGAAACTTGTTTGCTTTATGCAGCAGCAAGGCAGATGACCTGCAACATTCCTATCATTAATATAATGAACTTGATGCAGCACTCAACTAAGGCAACTCCACGTCGCCTGGTGAGATGGTATTTACTTACAACATACTCAGATGCCTGTGTCCGAGTACCAGTTAATCCTTACATGAATTATATAAGTGGAGCTATGTCCACCTGGGGACTCCCTAATCATGACGCAACAGCCTCATCATTCCAATTCCAAAGCATCACAAAATGCATTTCGCCCAAATTTTCTTACTAGCGCTTTGTGAACCATTCGAGAGGATATCTTAATCGCTTCATGACAAATCAAAAATTTTTTGTTCTCCCCGTGCATGGAAGGAGCGTGCATCATTGCGTAACCACCTGTCTCACGCTGCACACTGACGTCTGATACCTACCTTCCCTTGACCCTTAAATCTGCTTTGATGATAGCCAAGACCGACATGTAATCAGTTAGTGAAGCTTACCAGAACGAATGTTGGGAGGATGCTTTCTTCGCTGGATTAAAGGAAACCTGTCCGGATCATAAAGTCTTCTGTGTTGTTCCAGGGGCATAGAAGTGGAAACTAAAGACCTTTGCATTAGGAACCCCCACAGGGAGGTGTGCTCAGTCCACCCTATTCAATATTCTAATAATGCTTACTCATGCTAAGCCAAGCCATCACCATCTATTATATGGTTATTTTAGCTGATGAAATAATGATTCACACCACCGGATTATCCCAACACCCAAAACATTCTTAATCATGTACTAGCCTCGTGTCAGTGACCTGGGGTTGATATCTCTACTGAAAAACAAAGATACGTCATAGGCGTCCTCCTCGACAGATGAGGAACAGATCGTCAGATCCAGTTGCAGAGGGGATTTGTCTCTTCTAGAACATGTAACCAGATACAGTTTTGGGTTCACTACTTGGACTGTGTAACAGACTTTATTCCGCCAAATACAAGGAAAGGCGAGAGCACTTAAGAGTTGGGCAGGGTTTCACCCCAGGTACGGTTGCTAATGTTAAAATTGTGAACATGATGTATCATGCTTATAGTTAGATCATTGATGATAATATGCTGCGCCATTACTTGCACTTCGTGTCTGACTGAAGCTTGGAGGGCTGAAAAACTGCAGAACGAATCAGTGAGGATCAATGTTAATATTATCCCTCATACTGTCACAAAATTTAAATATGCAAAAAAAACTTGATAATACCAATCATCCAAGATCGTGTTACTGAAAGAAGTATCCTGAAATAGTGGTTAATAATGCTCAGGCAACCAATTCAACCCTCGCACAAAACCCTCCAAACTTTCCTCAGCACTGTGTGTACGACTCCTCCAGAATGATCGAGAAAACTGAACCGACCTCACGCATGAAATCCGATACATGATCTCGTCAAGAAAGGCAACAAAACAGCACTTCTCCGCTCCATGGGTATAGTAAGTTACCCCCTTCCAAACTACCATTCCTCCATATCCCGCCCAAACTGCTCTTAACATCCCCACCAAAGCCTCGCCTTGATGCCAATCAATGCCTTAAGCTGTATTGATAACTTATCCACACTACACTCACAAATTATTACGTTGAAGGTTCAGTACACCAAACCACTGATCCAGCTGGTAGTGCTGCTGTTTCTACAGGTTGATGGCTCTCTTAAAAGAAGATTGAGCACGCATCAATAACTGGCCTTCCTACCTTCAGACAGAACATTTGGCCATACTCCTGCACTGAAGAGCATCTATGGTATATAAGTTGACACTTTAATTGTAACTGATTCTCTGTCATCCATAATGTCTCAAGCCTCATTAATTATAATGTGGCATGCTTTGTAAAAGCCAGACACAGGTTGTAGGATTGTGGACAGTGAGTCAGAGTGCTCATGCTGTGGAGTCCATCACAACATTGGTCTTCGATGCATGATAGAACTAATGAAGATGGCTAAGCTGTATGCTTTCCAAAAGAGGGAGTAGATTACAATCTTGGCTTGTCCAGTTAACCGGTTGAGAACATATAATACGAAAGGAAATCACTGAATTTGTGACTTAAGATTCAAGAGACTGACACCAGTCAGTCCATCTAACAACATTCTACCCAACAGGAAAAGCCACTGTCTATGGTGTAGCCCATAAAATAACAGACTCTTGATGACACTACGCCGATCCGCTGGGTTATAACAAGTATCTTGCAGGTTATATCACCACCACCAGAGTAGGATCAAAGGAAATGCAGCTTTGCCATTCAAGACAACTCAGTAAATTTTCAAGATATGTCTATTTTATCTACAGTGATAAGTTACAGACCATTCCTGGAAAAAATAGCGGGGGGACCATGACTTGCTCCATGTAAATAAAGCATTACCACTGTGGTGTGAGTGTGTGTGTGTGTATGGTGTGTGAACTCACCTAAATGTACACACCTAAATTGTGTTGCAAGGGGTCGAGACTCACTTCCTGGCCCCGCCTCTTCACTGATCGCACTAGGTCCCTACCTCCTCTCTGCTATCCTGGCTTAGTCCAATACCTCTTCTTAAAAAACTATGTATGTACCTGTCTCCACAACTTCACTTGCTAGGCTATTCCACTTCTGACTGACTCTAATGACTAAAGAAATACTTCCTAACGTCCCTGTGACTCGTCCCTGGGTCATTCAGCTTCCAGTGTGACCGCCCATGTTTCCTATGTCCTCTCTCTGGAACACCCTTATCTCTGTCCACACTTTCTATTTCCCGGCAGTATCTTGTATATCGTTTTCAATGTCTCCCTGACCCCTTCTGTCCTCAAGTGTCGTCAGTCCGGATTTCCCCAACCTTTCCCGTACGAAAATTCCCTTGAGCTCTGGGACTAGCCTTGCTGCAAACCTTTGTACTTTCCTCTAACTTCTTGACGTGCTTGACCAGGTGTGGGTTCCAGACTGGTGCTGCAACTCCAGTATGGGCCTACATAACACATGTACCAGTGTCTTTAACGATTCCTTGTTAAGGTATCGGAACGCTATTTCTCAGGTTTGCCAGGCGCCCGTAATGCTGCGGCAGTTAATTGGTTGAAGTATGCCTCCGGTGAGGTGCTCGTGTTATGGTCATCCGCCCAATGTCTTTTCCCCTGATGAGGTCTGTAGTCTTTGCCACTCTAGACCCTTATACTACTGTCTGCGTCTTCTTGCCCCACCCCTTCTTCATGACTTATGGCATTTGGCAGGATTGAATTCGAGAAGCCAGTTTCTAGGACACATGTCAGCCTGTCAAGGTCCTCTTGCATTCCAGCCTCATCCTCCACTCGATTAATTCTACTCATCAACTCACATAATCAGCAAAATAGGGGAACACTTCAGAGTCCTATTCTTCCATCATGTCGTTCGCAAAATTCAAAAATAGCACTGGTCCTAGAACTGACTCCCGTGGACCCTGCTTCGTCACAGGCGCCCACTGTGTACCTCTTCACATACCATGACTCGTTGTTGCCTCCCTGTCAGTTATTCCCTGATCATTGCAGTGCCCTCCCTGTTTATATAGCGCCTGAACCTCCAGCTTCTGCACTAATCTCCTCTTGGGGGAACAGTGTCCAAGGGCCTCCTGCAGTCTAGAAAACGCAATCATCCACCTCTCCTATCGTGGCCTTACTTCTGTTACCTTGCCATAAAACTCCAGAAGGTTTGTGACCCAGGATTTGCCGTTCCATGTACGCATGCTGGATTTTATTATAAAATCTTGTTCCGTTACCAGGTGTTCCACCACTCCTCCTCCTATAATCTTCTCCATGACTATGCACACAATACATGTCAGAGACCAGGTCTGTAGTTTAGTGCCTCATTTCTGTTTCCTTTCTTAAATATGGGAACTACATTTGCTGTCTTCCATTTCTCAGGTAGTTGCCCAGTTTCAAGGGATGTGTTGAAGATTGTACTTTGGGTTTTGTGTAATTTATTAGATAACTCAACTCGAGCTATCGGGAGAGCAGTTGCTTTAAACTTATCTCTCACATTTAATGTTTTTGCTTGTTGACTTCCTGATTCTGTGGAAATCTTCTGCTGTTCAGCAAAAGTATTTGGGCATAATGCTGTATGATGCATACCTTGCATTTAAAACACTTCTTCAGTGAGCATTTACCTCCCTTTTGTTCACCTGAACACTTGATGAAACCTTTTCATCTGAAGAACACGCTGTTTACGTGCCTCCATTAATGTGTATTGAATACAATACTGTGCCCAATGTGTTCCATCACAAAGTACACATTTTGGAGTACGTTTATGTGTTACAGTCTGTTTACTGTCTGCTGTATTCACAGCTTGATAAATGCCTATATGGGATTTCCCATTCTGTGGTTTAGTGGGAGTAGGTATACTCTTTTTATACTGAGTTGAAGGTTTATTATCCACGAGATTTGTAGATTTTTCATCTTGTCTCGTTGCTTGCATGCATGAAACTATTGTTGTAAACATTGCTAATTTCTTCACAAGTGAAATAGCGTTTATTGAACATAATATTTAATCGTTCAATAGTTTGTGGTGACAACTTATTCTGTACAATACCACTGATAAACCAATCACATTGCCTTTGGTCATATTTTGCACCTAGAGATCTGAGACTATTGTCTAATGTGTGATTCTGAATGCCTGTAAGTCTGTAAAACAATGTTTGGGTGGTTTCAAACTTGATATTAAGACTGCATGTCTAACTCTAGCCTTGTCAGCATCAAAGTAATTGTCTGCTAAGACACGTAAGGGTATTTGAAAAATTGCCTTTAACCACCGGAAATGACTTAATCAGTTCACAGGGCTCTCCCTTCACAAGACATTTAAGATAATTGAACTTAGCAATCTCATCTACGTCAGTTCGTGAATTTACTATGTATTGAAAACCACTAATGAATTCTTCGTAATTATGACCTTGTAAAATAGGTAATGACAATGTAGGTAAACTTGGTAATGGTACACTTGTTGTTGTTACAGGTGTAACAGGTGTTTGACCACTAGTTACAGTAGGTCTCTGTGACAGAGTTTTGCGGCAGATAGCCTGTACTCCTGTCCACCTTAATTGTTGATTACTAAAAGTATCCAAAACATTTTTAATTTCATCCTCAGATGGGTCTGATTCAAGAAACTTATTTTCATAATCTGTATAGTCTGAATTAATTATTTTCAGACGTTGTGTAATAATTAAAATTTGACCTCAAGATCATCAAAATTTTTGTTGTATCTTGAGTTAATCCTATACAGACTGAAATTAGTTTTTAATTGTGTAATCTTAGTTTGTACAGACTGAAAATGAGTTTTCAAACAAGCCATTTTAATGGTATAAATGAAAATTCTAGCACCACACTTAAAAGGTGTTTAAAAAACACTGTACTGCTATAAACAGCTGAGTTTTTGTTATGCTTAAGTCAGCAATGACGAGTCAGACATTTCTGACCTACTAAGCTTAAACCCCTGGGTCAATGACCATGAAGGGTTTCACAGTACATGTGGCTGGTGCTTATAGCTTGAGTTTTCTGTGTCAACCTGACCCCATGATTAATTGTAAATAACGATGTTACACACTTCATTCACTATACACTATAAATGTCACTGTTTTCTGTGAATCACACGTGAATATTTCTTACACATATAATGTGGAGAAATTTTCTCCCCGGAGGGGGGTATCAGCCCCCTTCCCGCCCCTTCAGCCCCCTTCAGCCCCCTTCAGCCCCTTCAGCCCCTTTCAGCCCTGAGGGGCCCAGCCCTCTCAGAAGGGGCAAATATCTTGTTTACTGCTACAGCGAGTAATTGATCCCAGATGCAGTACCAGTATGCGACGTGGTCAAGCGACCACCGCTCCTTGCAGTCCAGTGTTGCGAGTGTATTTTAATAAGAGACAGTATGTCTCTTACCTTAGCAGGACAATTAAGGAAAATCCTGCTCCCACTTTATTATCATGGTGAAGATAGTGTATATTGTTGTCTATGCTTAAGACAGCAATAATCAAACATTCTGTTTTACCTCATGGAGGAAGTTTGGGAAGGAAGCAAAAGTACAGGTCAG
>NC_069401.1:54775364-54820745 GCF_026875155.1 Cherax quadricarinatus | reverse complement strand
GTCTGACCCTTACTCTTATTTTTGGCGTTTAATGGAAAAAAGCATTGGAAACTCCAATTTGATAATCGTAATGGTAAACATTTTTTGTCACTCTTAAACAGTCATGTAATGTGCAAATTGTAGGTGACAACACAATTCTATGGAGCGTCCTTGATCTGTGCCTGGGCTTCAACATTACTTCTGCCAGCTGTGAGTCTTCCATTATAACAGATATATCATCTGTTAGGTAAGACACATATGCAACAGTTAGGTATCTTTATTTCGAAACGTTTCGCCTACACAGTAGGCTTCTTCAGTCGAGTACAGAAAAGTTGATAGAAGCAGAAGAGACTTGAAGACGATGTAATCAGTCCATCACCCTTAAAGTTTTGAGGTGGTCAGTCCCTCAGTCTGGAGAAAAGCTAACCTCACTAGATATTGGTAATACTAACCTTCCGGGTGGGATATTCAAACGGAAACGTTTTAATGTTCCCCCTGATCAGCATGATGACTTTGTTGCACATGTGACTGACTGGCATAATTCCTATGAATGTTCCTCTGTAGAGACCTTTAACAATGACCTTGTGAGCAGTATTCAGAACTACTTAGAGCCGCCACTGAAACCTCTTGGTACTCTAAACCCAACAAACTTCCATAATAATCATACCTCCTTTAATAACCATACTTATTACAATGATTCTAAACTTCGTACACTGAAACGTACTGCTCGCAGACTAGGCCTAGCCTATAGAAACCATCGTACCCCTGGAATGCTGAGCCTCTTCCAAACTGCCCTTGCTGCTGCCAGAGAGCGTATGACAGAGCTGTGGCAAACAGACTGGGAAAATTTGTCAGTGGTCTCAACGCTTACACCCCACTTAGCTGGGCATGGAGGGACATAAATAGAATTAAGGGTAACAGAACTGGGAAGATCCCTCACCCTCATCCCTTACATAGGGCGAATGAGTTAGTCAGTGCTTGGGCTGCTACATCTAGCTATGACAATCTTCCCAGTACCACACAGACAAAATTAAATGACAAATATGGTGCAAGGGAGAGACTTGTTTGCTTTATGCTCAGCAAGGCAGATGACTGCAACATTCCTTTCATTAATTATGAACTTGATGCAGCACTAACTAAGGGCAACTCCACGTCGCCTGGTGAGGATGGTATTACTTACAACATACTCAGATTGCTGTGTCGAGTACCAGGTAATCCATTACTTGAATTATATAACGTGAGCTATGTCACTGGGGAGCTCCCTCAATCATGGACCAACAGCCTCATCATTCCAATTCCAAAGCCCAATCAACAAAATGCATTTCGCCCAATATTTCTTACTAGCTGCTTTGTGAAACATTCGAGAGGATTATTCTTAATCGTCTCATGAACAGAATCAAAAATTTTTTGTCTCCCCGGTTGCATGGAAGGAGCGTGCATCATTGCGTAACCACCTTTCTCACTCTGCACACTGACTGCTGATACACTACCTTCCTTGACCTTAAATCTGCTTTTGATGTAGCCAACCGACATGTAATCATTAGTGAACTTACCAGAACGAATGTTGGAGGATGGCTTCTTCGCTGGATTAAAGGAAACCTGTCCAACAGAAAGTCTTCTGTGTTGTTCCAGGGGCATAGAAGTGTAACTAAAGACTTTGAATTAGGAACCCCACAGGGAGGTGTGCTCAGTCCCACCCTATTCAATATTCTAATTAATGCCTTACTCAATGCTATGCCAAGCCAGCACCATCATTATATGGTTAGTTTTGCTGATGATATAATGATTCACACCACCGGATTCTCCAACACCCAAAACATTCTTAATCATGTACTAGCCTCGTGTCAGGACCTGGGGTTGATAATCTCTACTGATAAAACAAAGATACTCACTAGGCGTCCTCCTCGACAGAGAGGTACAGTTCGTCAGATCCAGTTGCAGGGATGGGTCTCTTCTAGAACATGTAACCAGATACAGGTTTGGGGTTCCACTACTTGGACCTGTTGTAACGAGACTTTGTCGCCAATACAAGGAAAGGCTGAGAGCACTTAGAGTTGTGGCAGGGTTTCACCCCAGGTACGGTGCTAATGTTAAAATTGTGAAAATGATGTATCTTGCTTATATTAGATCATTGGTTGATTATGCTGCGCCATTACTTGCACTCGTGTCTGACTGGAAGCTTGGAGGGCTGGAAAAACTGCAGAACGAATCAGTGAGGATCATTTTATATTATCCCTCATACTGCCAAAATTTTAAATATGCAAAAAGAACTTGATATACCAAGCATCAGAGATCGTGTTACTGAAAGAAGTATCCTAATCGGGGTTAATATGCTCAGGCAAGCCTATTCAAACCCTCGCACAGAAACCCTCCAAACTTTCCTCAGCACTGGTGTACACTCCTCCAGATGGATCGAGAAAACTGGAACCGACCTCCGCATGAATCCGATACATGATCTGCGTCAAGTAAGGCAACAACAGCACTTCTCCGCTCCATGGGATATTACCCCATTCCAAACTACCATTCCTCCATTTCCCCCCCAAACTGCTTCTTAAATCCCAACCAAAGCTTCGCCTTGATGCCAAACAGGATGCCTTAAGCTGTATTGATAACTTAGTCACACTGCACACTCACAAATTATTTACGTTGATGGTTCTGTTCACCAAACCACTGATCCAGCTGGTAGTGCTGCTGTTGTCGTACAGAGTGATGGCTCTCTTAAAGAAATTGGAGCACGCATCAATAACTGGGCCTCTACCCTTCAGACAGAACAGTTTGCCATACTCCATGCACTGAAGTGCATCTATGTATCTAAGGTTGACACTTTAATTGTAACTGATTCTCTGTCATCCATAAATGGTCTCAACTCATTAATTATAAATTGTGGCATGCTTGTGTCAGAAGCCAGACACAGGTATGGTAGGATTGTGGACAGTGGAGTCAGAGTGCACATGCTGTGGATTCCATCTCACATTGGTCTTCGGATGCATGATAGAACTAATGAATTGGCTAAGCTGTATGCTTTCAAAGAGGGAGTAGATTACAATCTTGGCTTGTCAGTTAACAGTTTGAGAACAATAATACGAAAAGAACTTCAACTGAATTTTGTTGACTTAAGAATCAAGGAGACTGACACCAGTCAGTCATCTATCATCATTCTACCATGAGGAAAAGCCACATGTCTATGGTGTATCCAATAAAATAAGCAGACTCTTGGATGTCACTACCGCCCGGCTCCGGCTGGGTTACAAGTATCTTTGGCAGGTTATATCACCACCACCAGATGTAGATCAAAGGAAATGCAAGCTTTGCCATTCAGAGACAACTCAGTAATTTTCAAGATATGTCTATTTTATCTACAGTGTTAAGTTACAGACCATTCTGGAAAAATACCATGACTTGGCTCCATGTAAATAAAGCATTACCACGTGTGTGTGAGTGTGTGTGTGTGTATGTGTGTGTACTCACCTAATTGTACTCACCTAATTGTGGTTGCAGGGGTCGAGACTCAGCTCCTGGCCCCGCCTCTTCACTGATCGCTACTAGGTCCTCTCCCTCTCTGCTTCCTGAGCTTTGTCATACCTCTTCTTAAAACTATGTATGGTTCCTGTCTCCACTACTTCACTTGCTAGGCTATTCCACTTCCTGACGACTCTATGACTAAAGAAATACTTCCTAACGTCCCTGTGACTCGTCTGGGTCTTCAGCTTCCAGTTGTGACCCCTTGTTTCTATGTCCTCTCTCTGGAACACCCTATCTCTGTCCACCTTGTCTATTTCCCGCAGTATCTTGTATATCGTTATCATGTCTCCCCTGACCCTTCTGTCCTCCAGTGTCGTCAGTCCGATTTCCCTCAACCTTTCCTCGTACGAAATTCCCCTGAGCTCTGGGACTAGCCTTGCTGCAAACCTTTGTACTTTCTCTAACTTCTTGACGTGCTTGACCAGGTGTGGGTTCCAGACTGGTGCTGCATACTCCAGTATGGGCCTAACATACACAGTGTACAGTGTCTTTAACGATTCCTTGTTAAGGTATCGGAACGCTATTCTCAGGTTTGCCAGGCGCCCGTATGCTGCGGCAGTTATTTGGTTGATGTGTGCCTCCGGTGATGTGCTCGGTGTTATGGTCACCCCAAGGTCTTTCTCCCTGAGTGAGGTCTGTAGTCTTTGTCCACCTAGCCTATACTCTGTCTGCAGTCTTCTTTGCCCCACCCCAATCTTCATGACTTTGCATTTGGCAGGGTTGAATTCGAGAAGCCAGTTTCTGGACCACATGTCCAGCCTGTCAAGGTCTCTTTGCAGTCCTGCCTCATCCTCACTCGATTTAATTCTTCTCATCAACTTCACATAATCTGCAAATAGGGACACTTCAGAGTCTATTCCTTCCATCATGTCGTTCGCATATGTCAAAAATAGCACTGGTCCTAGAACTGACTCCTGTGGGACCCTGCTCGTCACAGGCGCCCACTGTGATACCTCTTCACATACCATGACTCGTTGTTGCCTCCCTGTCAGGTATTCCCTGATCCATTGCAGTGCCCTCCCTGTTATATGCGCCTGAACCTCCAGCTTCTGCACTAATCTCTTGTGGGGAACTGTGTCAAAGGCCTTCCTGCAGTCTAGGAAAACGCAATCAATCCACCCCTCTCTCTCGTGTCTTACTTCTGTTACCTTGCCATAAAACTCCAGAAGGTTTGTGACCCAGGATTTGCCTTCCATGAACGCATGCTGGTTTTTATTTATAATCTTGTTCCGTTCCAGGTGTTCCACCACTCTCCTCCTGATAATCTTCTCCATGACTATGCACACAATACATGTCAGAGACACAGGTCTGTAGTTTAGTGCCTCATTTCTGTTTCCTTTCTTAAATATGGGAACTACATTTGCTGTCTTCCATTTCTCAGGTAGTTGCCCAGTTTCAAGGGATGTGTTGAAGATTGTACATTGGTTTTGTGTAATTTATTAGATAACTCAACTCGAGCTATCGGGAGAGCAGTTGCTTTAAACTTATCTCTCACATTTAATGTTTTTGCTTGTTGACTTCCTGATTCTGTGGAAATCTTCTGCTGTTCAGCAAAAGTATTTGGGCATAATGCTGTATGATGCATACCTTTGCATTTAAAACACTTCTTCAGTGAGCATTTACCTCCCTTTTGTTCACCTGAACACTTGATGCACCTTTTCATCTGAAGAACACGCTGTTTACGTGCCTCCATTAATGTGTATTGAATACAATACTGTGCCCAATGTGTTCCATCACAAAGTACACATTTTGGAGTACGTTTATGTGTTACAGTCTGTTTACTGTCTGCTGTATTCACAGCTTGATAAATGCCTATATGGGATTTCCCATTCTGTGGTTTAGTGGGAGTAGGTATACTCTTTTTATACTGAGTTGAAGGTTTATTATCCACGAGATTTGTAGATTTTTCATCTTGTCTCGTTGCTTGCATGCATGAAACTATTGTTTGTAAACCATTGCTAATTTCTTCACAAGTGAAATAGCGTTTATTGAACATAATATTTAATCGTTCAATAGTTTGTGGTGACAACTTATTCTGTACAATACCACTGATAAACCAATCACATTGCCTTTGGTCATATTTAGCACCTAGAGATCTGAGACTATTGTCTAATGTGATTCTGAATGCCTGTAAGTCTGTAAAACAATGTTTGGGTGGTTTCAAACTTGATATTAAGACTGCATGTCTAACTCTAGCCTTGTCAGCATCAAAGTAATTGTCTGCTAAGACACGTAAGGCTATTTGATAATTGCCTTTAACCACCGGAAATGACTTAATCAGTTCACAGGGCTCTCCCTTCACAAGACATTTAAGATAATTGAACTTAGCAATCTCATCTACGTCAGTTCGTGAATTTACTATGTATTGAAAACCACTAATGAATTCTTCGTAATTATGACCTTGTAAAATAGGTAATGACAATGTAGGTAAACTTGGTAATGGTACACTTGTTGTTGTTACAGGTGTAACAGGTGTTTGACCACTAGTTACAGTAGGTCTCTGTGACAGTGTTTTGCGACAGATAGCCTGTACTCCTGTCCACCTTAATTGTTGATTACTAAAAGTATCCAAAACATTTTTAATTTCATCCTCAGATGGGTCTGATTCAAGAAACTTATTTTCATAATCTGTATAGTCTGAATTAATTATTTTCAGACGTTGTGTAAGTAATTAAAATTTGACCTCAAGATCATCAAAATCTTTGTTTGTATCTTGAGTTAATCCTATACAGACTGAAATTAGATTTTCTAATTGTGTAATCTTAGTTTGTACAGACTGAAAATGAGTTTTCAAACAAGCCATTTTAATGGTATACTGAAAATTCTAGCACCACACTTAGAGTGTTTAAAAAACACTGTACTGCTATAAACAGCTGAGTTTTTGTTATGCTTAAGTCAGCAATGATCGAGTCAGACACTACTGACCTACTAAGCTTAACCTCTGGGTCAATGACCATGAAGGGTACACAGTACATGTGGCTGGTGCTTATAGCTTGAGTTTGCTGTGTCAACCTGACCACGATGATTAATTGTAAATAACGATGTTACACACTTCATTCACTATACACTATAAATGTCACTGTTTACCTGTGAATCACACGTGAATATTTCTTACACATATATATGTGGAGAAATTTTCTCCAGGAGGGGGGTATCAGCCCCCTTCAGCCCCCTTCAGCCCCCTTCAGCCCCCTTCAGCCCCTTCAGCCCCTTTCAGCCCTGAGGGGCCCAGCCCTCTCAGAAGGGGCAAATATCTTGTTTACTGCTACAGCGAGTAATTGATCCCAGATGCAGTACCAGTATGCGACGTGGTCAAGCGACCACCGCTCCTTGCAGTCCAGTGTTGCAGAGTGTATTTTAATAAGAGACAGTATGTCTCTTACCTTAGCAGGACAATTAAGGAAAATCCTGCTCCCACTTTATTATCATGGTGAAGATAGTGTATATTGTTGTCTATGCTTAAGACAGCAATAATCAAACATTCTGTTTTACCTCATGGAGGAAGTGGCAAGGAAGCAAAAGTACTAGGTCAGCTTTTCCTTTGTGCTGGGGGCAGTAATGGCGTGGGGCACTGTGGCGTCTTCAGATTACTTTTGACTCTACTGAGAGTGACACTGACGCCAGGATAACCAACAAAGAACGATCTGTGCATTAGTGTGAACAAAGTGTCTCATAAAACACAATAAACACTTAAGTGAAGTGTGATCAGCTTCTTTAGTGATAAGACTGTGAACAATAAAGACAAATCTTGTGGAACATAGTGTACCAGTGTGCGTATTACTAGACTATGGAAGACGTAGACATCCAAGGACACTTCAGCTTCTATCAAGTCACCGATACCTGTCGAAGGTGTGAAGAACACCATAGCTCACACTACAAGAGCAAGGTAGGTTACGAATTTCTTGTAGTATGGGGGACTGTGCAGTTCTTGAGTCGCAAGGAGTTTGTAATCAACCTATAGTCGGCAGTTAGTTGCGGACTTTTGAGTCCACACAAGTAAGTTTGTCAGCCATCAGTGAATGAAATATGCTGACATAACACCCCCTATGGGTAATTTATAATCTTACAAATTATAACTCATTACAGCCCATTGAGAGATGATCTTGACAACAATTCAAGACCTCGTCTGCAGGGGCGGCTGTGTAGACGATTTGCTGTCTTTTATCAGCTAAGTGTTCCCTATATTTAAATTTAAAATTAAGCTTAACTGGTAATGCCATTACTCAACATTTTGGTCGTGCTCGAACCGGATAAAGGCCACACTGTGGTCGCAATCTGTTTGTACTTACAGTGTATAAATAACTACGAGCCAAGGGTCCTTCCTGTAAAAAGCTGTAAACTATTGTTTTTGTCAATTTAAATCAGTATAAATGGTCCCCCCAACTCAATCCACAGCTAATGGGCATCCAAAAGAAACGGCCGCTCATCCCAGCATCACCCAAAAAAACGGGAGCTGATTGACTAGCCACAACAAGAAAACAGGTGATGGCACACCACCCGGCATCCACTGCTCCAATCTCGAAGAAAGCGCTGACGTAAGACAACAACAACCCAACTGATGTTCCGTTTTCTCTGAGTGTATATACACATAGTGTTTATAATGTTATAGACAAAATTAAGAGACAAGATTGTGTTTAAGTTGTTTTCTCATAGAATATACCCTGTTATATTAAAGGAACTTATATATAAATTTAAGCTTTCATATATATATATACATATATATTAACCGTGACATTGATATATGTGTAAGAAAATAAACGTGTGATTTTACCAGTTATACAGTGACATTTGATATATAGTGTAATATAAGTGATGAAGGTGTATAACATCGATAATTTACTATTAAAACATCGTGTCATTCTGACACAGCCAACTCAAGCCATATACACCAGCCCATGTACTGGTGTACCCTTCATGGTCTTGACACCCAGAGGTTAAGCTTAGTAGGTCATTAGTGTCCTGACTGATTAATGCTGACTTAAGCCAAACAAAACTCAGCTGTTTTATAGCATACAGTGATTTTTAAACATTCTAAGTGTGGTGCTAGAAATTTCCAGTATAACCCCCATTAAATGGCTTGTTTGAAAACACAGTTTTTCAGTCTTTACAGACTAAGAATACACAATTTAGAAATCTGATTTCAGTCAGTATAGAATAACACTCAAGATACAAACATGAGATTTTGATGATCTTTAAGTCAAATTTGAATTACTTCACAACGTCATGAAAATAATTAATTCAGACTATACACCAATATGAAAAAGAAATTTCTTGAATCAGATCCAACTGTGGATGAAATTAAAAATGTTTTTGAAAACTTTTAAGTAAATCAACAATTAAGGTGGACAGAGACAGGCTATCTGCGCAAAACTCTGGTCCACAGAGAACCTACTGTAACTAGTGTCAAACACCTGGTTTACACTCTGTAACAACAACAATTGTCCCATTTAACACGTTTACCTACATTGTCATTACACTATTTCCAAGGTCATAATTATGAAGGGAATTCATTAGTGGTTTTCATCCATAGTAAATTCACGAACTGAACATAGAAGAAATGCTAAGTCCAATTCCCTTAAATGTTCTTGGTTAAATTGAGAACCCTATGGAACATGATTAAGTCATTTCTGTGGTTAATAAATAAAGGCAATTATCAAATAAAGACCCTTACGTGTCTTAGCAGACAATGTCTTTGGCTTCTTTGACAAGGCCAGATTAGAAATGCGGTCTAAATATCAAGCTTGAAGCCACCCAAAACATTGTTTACAGACTTACAGGAATTCAGAAATCACATTAGCACTAGTCTCCACATCACCTGGTGCTAAATTACAACCAAAGGCAATGATGATTTGGTTATTCAGAGTATGATACACGATAAGGTTGTCACCACAAACTATTAACGAAAAAATCGTATGTCAATAAACTCTATTTCCACTTGATAAGAAATTAGTCAATGTTTACAAACAATAGTTTTCAATGCATGCAACAACGAGACAAGGATGAAAAATCCACAAATCCAGTGGATAATAAACCTTCAACTCAGATAAAAAGAGGTATACCAACACTCACGGAGGTCATAAACCATGGAATGGAAATCCCATATATGCATTTATCAACTGTGAAAACAACAGAACAGTACCACAACACTTTAACACTAAACGTACTCCAAAATTGTAAACTTTTTTGTGAGATGGAAACACACAGGGCACAGTATTGTAGCAATACAACATCACTGGAATTTGGCGGGCACGTAAACAACGTGATCATCTCTAGAAAAAGGTGCATCAAGTTTAGGTTGAACACAAGGGAGGGTAAAAGATCACTGAAGAAGTGTTTTAAAAGCAAGGGAATGCATCATACAGCATTAAGCCCAATATACTTTTTTGCTGAACAGCAGAAGACTACCACAAAATCCGAATTCAACAGGCACAGCATTAAATGTGAGAGATAATTTTAAAGCAACTGCTCTCTCTCCCATAGCTACGAGTTGAAGTAACAATAAATTACACAAAACCAATGTGCTAAACACTTTGATCAAGGCCTCACAAAGGTCCTTCATAAGAAAATAGTGAGCAGAAACTGAATAAACAACCCTATGCAAAATACAGTTAGATAATACTGGTTTTTTTTCCATAATTCTGGAAACAGATCATATGAACCTAGCCAGAATCACTGTAGGTCTAGGAAACAGGAAAAAGACATAGGAAGCGTGTAGTAGATGATTTGCCTAGTCTTTGGCAGACCAGAGATTAAAAGAAACAGTTGTGCAAAGCGCTTGAAATCAGCTAAGTTTCAAGTTAGCCGTCCTGATATACAGACCGGACACAATTAGTCCCAATTGTATTTAATCATTGGAATGAATAAAATCACTGTTTTTTCAAAATATAGTAAGTAAACATGATGTATCACTTGCAGAATACAGCAGGCGGCCACATGATATTGGTCCCCATTCCCTTCTCAAAAGGTGGGAAAGAGCTGAAAATGATCAGAGGAAAAATGTACAAGTTACGAGACTAACCGCTTATCCAGTACAACAGCAAAAATTATCATTAATTGGAAGAATGAATGAACCATTGGTAGTTGTGGGATTTAGATGCGATAGGAAATTGATGTAAATAAACCAAGCCTCACAAGAGTCTCAGCTTATAACTAATATTTGGACAACTTGGGGGGGGTCATAGTTTAAAGATGGACAGTATGGGGTTTAGGTTACCATGGAAATTAATCCTCCCTAAATCTGTCCTAGACATTATGCTGCAATGGCCCTTTCGACAAATGAAAGCAACAAATAACATGAGCTCATGAAGAATCCAGAGCTACTGACTGTCTATGATAATATCATAAAAGAACAGTTAGACAATAAATTCATTGAGGAAATAGTCGAAGAAAATTTTGAGACGAAGCCCCTTATCTCCCACACCACTTTGTCAGAAAAGATTCTGAAACCACTCCACTACGTGTTGTATATAATTGCAGCGCACGTGCAAATAGATGACCGGACCCTCACTAACTGAGAAGCTTGGAGACGTGCTTATGAAATTTCGCACAAACTCATATGCCTACACGGCTGATATTTCCAAAGCTTTCTTAAGAGTAGGACTACAAGAAATAGATAGAGATTATACTCGATTCTTGTGGCCTGAAAATCCACATGATCCTCAAAGTCCTGTGAAATTTTATCGTTTCAAATCAGTATTATTTGGTGCAACATCCTCTCCATTCTTACTAGAAGCTACTCTAAATACACATTTGAAGAAATCTGAAAGTCCGTTCAAAGAAATCTTAAAGAAAAGTTTCTATGTTGACAATTGTCAAGGTACTGTGAATAAAGAGGAGAATTTGAAATCCTTATACAGAGAAGCTAACAAGGAGATGAAAGAAGCAAATATGCCTCTAAGGATGTGTGTTACAAAAAACGCGATTCTAAAAGCTTAGAGATCTCCAGTGAATACTAGAAAGGACTGCCCTTCTAGCATCCAGCCTGTTACTGGGTTTTCGTAACAAGTAGTCAGTATCCTTGTCCAATTATCCATTAAAATTCAGTATGGTTCAATAGTGCTTTAGGATTACAACTGGTAGGCTACTAACTAGAGAAATAAAAATTTAATAAATTTATTAAGTAGTAAGTTGTCTAGAGGTATATTATCAAAGTAAATTAAATTAAATTAATCACATCAATCAAAATAAAATCAATCTCTCGAGTTCAATATTATTGTGCTGAAAGCACATATCACATTTATAATTCTTAAGTACCGTCAGGTACATTAACATTTAATAAGATATTACAAATATGTACAAGTGTGTGTATGCGTGTAAGTGCTCGTAAGTAGTTAGCTATGTCTCAAAACTCGAATAAGACTTAAACAAGTGACTGACAAAGTCCTCAAATAAAACAAACTTCTTGACGACTGGAAACCCCGAACAGTCTGCTTAAAACAACAAAAAATTGCTAAGCCAATAGCAATGCAATATCAAGCGACTGCGACACAGAGTCAGGAACTGGGAAATAATATAAGACACAAAAGTGGGGGACCATCAGCAGATCCTCCACAAAAGTTACAAAACTCCCATAATACTGAATCTATGTTCAGCATAGGAAAAACTGTGACTGTGACAATACACAGGAAACCCAGTACAAAAATTAGGTCAGAAGCTATAGCTAAGGACCTGAGATGTTCAAAGTGTCAATGTGACACACAACCTCAGTACAACGTCGAAAATCACAAGTCTATACAATGTTCTGTGAACAAGTTCTACAGAACTAACAAGAATAATGAGACAGACAATCTGTCCAACCAGCAAGCGAGTCTCGAGCAGACTGATAATTTCCGAGAGGTGAGGACACCCCCCCTCGATCACGTGATAGTACGTGGACAACTGCAGCTCAGAAGCCGGCAGTAAAAGGGAGCGACAAGCGTAATTACGTAGTTTGACAATCAAGACTAACTGAGCACATTTTATATACATCCTAACAACATAAGTCAAATAAGAATATTAAGCAATATATTTACGATTTAGCTATTATCGCAAATATAAGCAATATAAAATTAAATGAAAAGGTAATATACATTATATATACATTATAATCATTTGTACCCATTCAGGGGTTGCAACACCCCCCCAACACGACAGAGGGTCGCACTAGGAGTTGCATTAATGTCTTTCACATTATTTCTGGTTACTCATATCAATATTATTATCAAAACAAATATTAGTTAGTCTCTCTTGTGCCAAGCACCTCTACAATTTCACAGCGTCCGTCACTAGGATATGCCCCTAGTACTAGGGCAGTACCCCGTATCGTATCTCTTCTTTACTCGTGGTTATGTACATCGGGTTGTAGAGCAGGATAGCGCTGACAAGGAGGGCACGTTGAGGCTCGATCATAGTAGAGGGACTGCTTTCCCACTTCTTAAGTAGAGGTTGTGGAATGCGAGGCATTATGAACATCTGAGTATGAAACAGCTTAAGGTGTGTAGTGAAGGGGGGGGGTCTGCGGCGGACAGTGTTGCCGTCACGCGGGTACTCCCCCGCACCCCCACTACCCATCAACACTCAGCTTATGTCTCCTTCCACACAACATTACTGTGAATATATAAATATAATAATTAGACATGACATGAGTATATATATTTAAATTTGGGTGGAGGGTTTAAGTTACTTTACTGAATTTGACATAGCAAGTAACAAAAGGAATTTGGGCATAAAATTACGTTAATTTAATGTAACTGATAATTATTAAGGACGAAACAGAGCGTCAGCAATTACATTACAATGACCACTTATGTTTTTTATACTAATAGAAAAAGGGTTTGGGGATTCTGAGGGCCACCTCATGATCCTAGCATTTTTACTTTTCATGGTGTTTATGTGAGTGGATTGTGGTCTGAAAAAACGTTAATTTTAAATGGGGAAGTGCCCAAATACACGTCAAAATGTTCCAAGGACACCACAAGAGCTAGAGCCTCTTTTCAATAGTAGCATAATTTTTCTGGTGTCATTTAAGCTTAGATGAATAGTAACATATAGGATGGAGAATATCAGTGGATGTTGATGATGGAGCAGCACAGCACCCACTGCAAAAACCACTGCATCTATATTTTAAAAAGAAGGGAAGATTGAAATTAGGACTCTTCAACACAGGAGCAGAGGATAGCAAGGCTTCAACCTTTTGAACGAGTCTGAACAATCTCTAGCCCAGGGTGAACTGAACTTTGTACTAGTAAGCTCAGTGAGAGGAGCTGCAATCTGAGAAAAGTTTGGACAGAACCCTGCGATAATATCCTGCCTACCCAGGAATCTCTGTACTCCTTTCCTATCCTGTGGCACTGGAATCAAAAATTGCACGAACCTTACCCTCAATAGGAGCAACCTCAACTTGGCCGATACAAAACCCTAGATAGGTAATCTTGGCTTACCAAAACTACATTTAGCTAAGTTGACAGTGAAGTTGTAGTGTGCCAGTCTCTCAAACAATGCTTGAGACGCGTCAAGTGCTGTTCCCACTCGTCACTGTACACCACTAAGTCGTCAAGGTAGGCTTCTACTCCTTCCAAGTTGTGGGTCAACTCGTTCATTATACGTTGGAATGAAGAACCCGCGGTTACATAGGCCGAAGGGGGTGACGAGGTATTTAAACAATCCATCTTGAACAGTAAAAGCAGATATTTCTTGAGCACGTTCAGTAAGCGGGACTTGATAATAGCCTCGTAAGAGATCTAAAGGGGCTGACAAAATGGGCTCCTGACACACGATCAATAAGGTCGTCAATGCGAGGTAGAGGAAAACCATCAGGCAAGGTGACAGAGTTCACTTTCCTGTAATCAGTACACATCTGAAATCCCTTTCAGGTTTAGGCACTAAAATACAGGGAGATGCCATGGACTTTTACTGCGTTCAATAAGTCGTGAGATAACAGAAATCAACCTCTTCTCTCAATGCTTTATGCTTTGTTGGACTCACCCTATTTTGGTGATTGCTTAATGGGTGATGCTCCGTACATCAACGTCATGTACACCAGAGTACAACGTTTAGGAAACATCACCGAACAATTCAGGGAAATTCAAATTCATGTTTTTAATTTATCCCCAGCTTTATCAATCCCAAGGTTACTAAAAAAATTTCGTCTAGTGATTGTAGAGTCACTGAATTTTCTAAACGAACCTCTATACCTCTGAGATGTCAGGTTGACTGACGTTTTTTTCCCTCTGTCCTTGGAAAATAGAAGTAGTAGGTAGAGGACTAGCGTAGTATGCCTTAAGTGGTTAACATGGTACACATGATTAGATTTCTTTTTCCCAGGCGTACTTTACCAAATAATTTACGTCGCTAAGCTTTTTCATACTTCCAGGGGACCATCATACCTGGCTTGTAGAGCATGACCTGGTATTTATTTACGAGCCATCACCTTATCTCCTGTTTTTAAAATAACGAGAGACAGCACGTTGTCTAATGTTGCTTCATTCTAGCTTGGGCTGAAACTAGGTTTTCGAAGCTAGCTCTCTAGCGGCTTGTCAAATGTTGCTTCATTAATGAAGGTGAAGTACTCAATGATGGATTTGATTTTCCTGTCCACACGTCTTTTTAACACTGCGAGAGGACCACGCACTTGGTGTCGAATATTAGTTCAAAGGCTAAACCCGAGACTTTCTTGCTCACTTTCTCTCATAGCGAACAAAAGTAAAGGTTTACCCTCATCCAGTCTCTAGAAAAATGCTCACAATAAGTCTCATCATAGACTTCAATTTTCTGATGAAATCTCTCTAGAGCCCCTTGTGATGTGGATGATAAACTGGTTGAAGTACAGATTTTTTTCCTAGGTGGGATAATGCTTCTCAAAGATCTTAGAAGTGAAGTTAGATCCCTGATTGACTGATCTCTCGTGGCAATCCAACCTGGGAGAAAAAATTCATCAGCCTCTCACAATAGCAGAGCATTAATTTTTCTCATAGGGAATAGCTTCGGGATAGCGTGTTTGCAGGTCCATAATAGTAAATAAGTATTGGTTTCCTAGTTTGGTTTCAGGCAAAGGACCAAAAACATCAATAATAAGACGTAGAATGGTTTTACCATGCAAGGTGATGGAATTGAGAGGCGCAGGTGGAGGTGAGTGCCTGGCTTGCCTGTCACTTGACACACGTGGCAACGTTTGCACATGATCAGCTTTCTGTTTCTTATCTTTGGCCAAGTAAAATGTTTTGCCGTTTACCGAGTGTCTTCTTGACACTCAAATGTCCTCCCATAGGACTATTGTGAGCAAAATCAATGGCTTGTTCACGAAAAGTAACTGGGTAACACTACTAGATGCTTGACTGTGTTGGAACACTATCAGCTGACAACTTACATGTTGTTTTCTCCATCAGTACACCATTACTATAATAGTAACAAATTTTCGAGATCCTTTGCTTCACTTCATAACTGCTATATCTCTCAGTCTTTCCAAGGGGACTGATCAACAAAATGATCCTTGATTAAATTTATCATGAGTTAGAAATTTTTAAAGTCAGTTGTATCCTGACTAGGTTGTGACGGGGGGAGTCCCGTGTTAATGATCCGGGGCACAGAGCATCACTAAACAACATATTCAACCCCAAATCTTGTCATCAACTAACTCAACAAGGAGACAAGGATGGTTGTTGAATCTTTGACTAGCTTAGTAATTGCGCTGAGAGGAAATAAAATAGGTTTCTCTTACAAGCTTCAATGGCATAATTATCATCAGTGGATTATCAATCACAAGTGGTTCTTTGCATATACCAGCATGAAGGATATCGTTCCCTATCAACAAGTCCACTGACCCGATGGGAAATACACCATGGATATACCACTGAAATTAACCAGCATAATAGCTTGTTTCAATATAAACTTTGGCAGAGGCACTTTTATAACAGCCCCTCCATAGGCTACTAACAATACATCTATCTTACAATAGGTTTTCATCAGTTATGGGCAATACATCTTCTCTTTAAAAAGTGAGATAATGCCAGTGTCTCTGAAAGTAATTTCTCAGTTAGATGCGATTTGTCAAATCCTATTCTGCCTCTTGAAAAGTTTAAAGGCTCATCGCTGAACGAATCTTTTCGTCAGATACACTTTCTGACGCTAGTCATCTATCCTGGGTAACATTATCTAAAACAGTTTGGATCAGAGGAATTGCTAGGATTTTTTGGGGCCTTTGTTGCTCGGGAAGAGGATACGACTTGAGTGGGGGCGCCCAGCCGCACGACTGTTTCTCGTATCTCTTTCTAACTTATAGCAATTTCTCTCTAGTATGTCTTTTCTGTTAAATAGGTACATTTTTCTTTCTTCTTCTCGATACCAGATTTCTGTCTAGCCACAGAGGACAGATTCCCGGATTGTGAGTTTTCCTGGTAAAGGTACGAGAAGTTACAGTAGCAGGTACATCAGGCCGGCAATGAGCAGCTGATTTAGGTTGCCAACTTCTAGGACAATTTTTAGTTACCTTATTTCTTTGTGTTTTAGACGTACAAGTTTGTGAGAAATCTCGTAAATTTTCTGCTAATGCTGCAGTTTCCAGAATATCCGAGGGGAGTTTTGATCGATCAGATATTCTTGTATGTCAGCAGACATACAGTTGTTAAACTCTTGTGTAGTAACAAAATGAACAAGGCTATCGTAGTTGTTACACTTGGGAGCTCTAGTCCATCTCTCAAATGCAACTTTTTCTCACGAGCAAACTTACACAAGTTTTATCTTGTGTCGTTGTAACGTTTCGAAATGCTCTTTGTTTAAATTAAGGTAACAAGTTTATGTCTCTAGGGAAAAGTTTGTTTGACAGGCCATAACTAATGTACTTTTGCAAATGGCAAAGCAGCCGTACAAGTTTGAGCTCTTCCTGTCAACGCAGTATGCAGCAATGTTGCCCAGTGCTTACGTGGCCCGTTCATGCACGAGCCTGGTTCTCAAACACATCAAAATATTTTGTCTAAGTCACTTTCAAAAAACTTTGGAACCATGGATGCAGCTTTCTGCACATTAATGTGTCCTGTGATATATCAGTCTGTTGTCTTCCCAGACGAAAAATTTTCTTTGGAAATCTTCTTCGTTCATTCCTCTGTGCCTCTATTTGTGCAGTCTGAACATAAGGAGGCGTTCAAACCCCTCAAATTGTTCCTGAGAGTTGGACCCGTGGGGTAATGGAGGAGTAGGGAAATTAATGGTTGGACGGTCCTTAGGTCGGACACTTCGTCCCGCCGTCTCTTAGAGTGTCTAGATCTGGTTTAGGATACGTAAACAGGTGTGCATACACTGTACTAGTATTAGGCTGTGTCATACTACCAGCTATACTCTGTACTATGTGTCAGTGAAGGAAGGAGCGAGCGAGAAAATGAGCTACACTAGGCTCAGACACTGGCCCCACTTTGCTCTAGTTGCTCTTTCATCAACTTCAAATAGAGCCATACTTCCCAATTGTGACACTAGGCTTTCTGAATCTGAATCATAATCGACATCTCTGTATGAGCAGGAACAATATATCTTTAATTAATGCTCTGACAGTTTCAGGGTTTTTAATTCCTGTTATACGTCACACCGAGATATTTGGCTACTTGCCAACACGTCTGAAGTTTTAATGTACTTAACTCAGACAAAGTCAGAGTATCAATTAACTGTTTCACTTTGGCATACATCACGAAAATAATTGTACTACGAGAGAGTGATTATGGGAAACTATAATCCTAATAGGAATTTTAGTGGGTTTGGTTGTCTTAGAGTTAGAACTCAAACAGTATTTCCATCTCCTTGGATCAAGAGACTCAGTCAGGTACATACATGGTATGTTGTACAAGACTAAACTCAAAGTCTTCAGATTAGGAAAGTACTCAAAGTGTTTGATCATAGATTTACTAGTTGTCAAACTGGACAACTTCTCCAACACCTTGGATCAAGAGCCCCCCGGACAGGCCCCCATTTGTTACAAAAAACGCGATTCTAAAAGCTTAGAGATCTCCAGTGAATACTAGAAAGGACTGCCCTTCTAGCATCCAGCCTGTTACTGGGTTTTCGTAACAAGTAGTCAGTATCCTTGTCCATTATCCATTAAAATTCAGTATGGTTCAATAGTGCTTTAGGTTACAAACTGGTAGGTACTAACTAGAGAAATAAAAATTTAATAAATTTATTAAGTAGTAAGTTGTCTAGAGGTATATTATCAAAGTAAATTAAATTAAATTAATCACATTTAATCAAAATAAAATCAATCTTTCGAGTTCAAAATTATTGTGCGAAAGCACATATCACATTTATAATTCTTAAGTACCGTCAGGTACATTAACATTTAATAAGATATTACAAATATGTACAAGTGTGTGTATGCGTGTAAGTGCTCGTAATTAGTTAGCTATGTCTCAAAACTCGAATAAGACTTAAACAATTGACTGGACAAAGTCCTCAAATAAACTAATTCTTGACCGATGGCCAACCCGAAATGTCTGCTTGAACAACAAAGAATGCTAAGCCCAATAGCAATGCAATATCAAGCGACTGCGACACAGAGTCAGGAACTGGGAAATAATATAACAAAACTAAGTAGGGACCATCAGCAGATCCTCCACAAAAGTTTCAAAACTCCCATAATACTGAATCTATGTTCGCATAGGAAAAACTGTGGGCTGTGACAATACACAGGAACCAGTACAAAATTAGGTCAGAAGCTATAGCTAAGGAACCTGAGATGTTCAAAGTGTCAATGTGACCACACCTCAGTACAACGTCGAAAATCACAAAATCTATTACAATGTTCTGTGAACAAAGTTCTACAGAACTAACAAGAATAATGGACAGACAATCTGTCCAACCGCAAGCGAAATCTCGAGCAGACTGACAATTTCACGAGGGTGAGGACACCCCCCCCCCCGATCACGTGATAGCTACGTGGACAACTGCAGCTCAGAAGCCGGCAGTATAACGAGCGACAAGCGATAATTACAGTAGTTTGACAATCAAGACTACCTGAGCACATTTTATATACATCCTAACAACATAAGTCAAATAAGAATATAAAGCAATATATTTACGATTTAGCTATTATCGCAAATATAAGCAATATAAAATTAAATGAAAAGGTAATATACATTATATATACATAATAATCATTGTAACCCATTCAGGGGTTGCAACAATGTGGAATACTGATTCAAAACAATTAAGGGAACTTATCAAGGAAGATTTCCCTGAAACAGAAATTCCTGATTGCAACAATATGCTGGGACTAAATTGGAACACACAGGAAGACACTTTGAGTCTCAAAATGATAAACAATAAATCATGCAGTACACTCACTAAACGTAGTTTACTGTCAGAGGTATCACAATGTTTTGATCCTCTAGGACTCGTCTCACCAATTACCATAAAGGTAAAATGCTAGGGCAAGAGCATGGAAACTAAAAATTGGATGGGATGAGAACTTGCCTCTAGAAATAAGTCAAGTATGGGATGAAATATCCAAGGAGTTTAAACAACTTCATTAAATTAAATTTCCCAGACAAATAGGTCAAGAGGGAAAAACTGTACACATTACATGTGTTCTGTGATGCGTCAACCAGAGGTTATGGCGCTGTAGCTTACATGAGTAATGCTAAAGGAAGTACACTAATTACTTCAAAACCTGGGTAGCACCTTGAAGGTCAGAACAGTACCACAATTGGAACTGACAGCACTCTATGTAGGACAAAAATTAGCTGTCTATCTCAAAAAAGTACTTGATCATCTCACTATTGAAAAAAACCATGATATGGGTGATAATGAAGCAGTTCTCTCCAGTGGTTAAGAAATAATAAGAGTAGTTGGTCTATGTACAGAACAGAGTAGCAGAAATAAAAGAGATGCAGAGAGATTATCTCTTTCTCCATGTCTCTCCCCAAGAGAATCCAGCTGACTTGTTGTCACGTGGTGTCCACTCAAGAAATTTGTGGATAATAAATTATGGCTCCACGGACCGAACTGGCTCTCTAATGAAAATAACTGGCCTCAGCAAAAAGCTTACATTATGCCAGAAGAAACAGTCTGCTTGAACACAGCAGAAATAAGTTTTTGTAAATACTGCAGCCCAAAACAGAAAGAGTCATTGATGGATCTAAATACTCATCTTTTGGTAAACTCTTAAGAGTTACGCTCTTGTCTTTAAATTCATTAAAGGAATAAAACCTGATTATGAATTCTTGAACCCATTAAATACTGGGTTGAAACTAATACAGAAAGATGTTTTTCTACAGAATATAATTTCTAGAAACGCAAGAAAAATCCCAAAGAAACCTGTCATGATTAATTCTTTAGGGCCTTTTCTCGGCTCAGAAAAGATTATAAGATGTCGAGGAAGAAATTTATAATTCTTCACTACCTACAGAAGCCATAATCCAATATTAATCCCCCAAAATCATTGGCTAACAAAACTGATTGTGCAAAAAAGCCCACAGTAACGTGTTACATGGTGGGGTAGCGACACACTTGTATATACGACAATCTTACTGGATACCTCAAAGGGCGACAAAGTGTGAAAAAACAAATAAGGGACTGTATTACTTGTCACTATGATATGCGAGTATGTCAGTATCCAGGTCCACCCCCATATCCCTCTGAAAAAGTTTGTCATATCACTCCATTTGAGGTAACAGGTGTGATTACACTGGACCAATAATTTTAACCAAAAACAGTTTACCAAAGTTTCCCATCAAGGTGTACATCTGTTTGTTCACTTGTACTACGACTAGAGCAGTACATCTAGAAGTAGCCACTGACATGTTGTTGAAATCTTTACAAATTATTCAGAAGGTTTGCAGCCAGAAGGGCATGTCCAGACTGATGATTTCAGACAATACAACGAACTTTGTTGCTGGTGCTGTTATATGTGCAAGATCTTTTATCAACCAGAAGTACAAAAGATGCTGAATCAACGCAGTTGTCGTTGGAGATACATTTCCTCTGAATCTCATGGCACGGCGGATTTTTGAAAGAATGATCGGCATTGTAAAACGTTGTTTAAGGAAGACTCTTCATCGTCAAAGAATTGATTAGAAGAATTCCGTACAGTTGTGACTGAAATAGAAAACAGAGTCAACAGACAGACCTCTAACTTGTTACCCATGATCTGGGGCAATTTAGAAGTGTTAAGTCCATCTCATTTACTCCATGGCAGAAGGCTCGAACCTGTTCCTCCAATGAATGATAAAGAAATCATAGAGGATCCTACTTATTTCGAACCTGAGCAACTCAGACGTAAATTCAAACACCTTAATAAAGTGATTGAACCTTGGGAGAAAATTTGGCGAGAAGACTATCTCACCTCATTGAGAGAACACTTCTGTGGAGCTGGTGTTCCTGAAAATCATGAGTCCTTAAGACCTGGTGACATAGTGATTATCGACAATGATGGTCCGAGGTCCCAATGGCCACTTGAAAAAATTGTAACCATATATCCTGATGCAAATGGAATCATCAGGACAGTTGATGTTTTAAGCAAAGGTGTAGTGAATAAGCGGACAATAAATAAACCAGTGCCGTTAGAATTACACAGTGTTGAAAACAAAATTAGTGATTCTCCAGAAACCACACAGACTAAAGCTGTTCAGAAAAGACAAGCAGCAGTGGTGGCGAGTGAGAAAATTAAATTAATGTTAAGTGATGAATAGTTCACCTGCAGCAAACCTCTGCCGCCCCCCAGTGTGGAGAAATTTTCTCCAAGAGGGAGGTATCAGCCCCTTCAGCCCCTTTCAGCCCTGAGGGGCCCAGCCCTCTCAGAAGGGGCAAGCATCTTGTTTACTGCTACAGCAAGTAATTGATCCCAGATGCAGTACGAGTATGCGACGTGGTCAAGCAACCGACGCTCCTTGCAGTCCAGTGTTGCAAAGTGTAATTTAATAAAAGACAGTCCATCTCTTGCCTTAGCAGGACAATTAAGGAAAATCCGGCTCCCACTTTATTATCATGGTAAAGATAGTGTACATTGTTGTCTATGCTTAAGACAGCAAGAATCAAACATTCTACTTTTCTTCATGGAGGAAGTGGCAAGGAAGAAAAAGTACTAGGTCAGCTTTTCTTTTATGTGCGATGGGCAATGACGGCGTGGGGTGTTGTGAGGTCAGATTACTTTTGACTACAAAGAGTCACACTGACGCCAGGATAACCAACAAAGAACACAGATCCGTGCGTTAGTGTGAACAAAGTGTCTCACAAAACACAATAAGCACTTACAGTGAAGTGTGATCAGCTTCTTTAGTGATAAGATTGTGAACAATGAAGACAAATCTTGTGGAACATAGTGTACCAGTGTGCGTATTCCTAGACTATGGAAGACGTGGACATCCAAGGACACTTCAGCTTCTATCAAGTCGAAGGTGTGAAGAACACCATAGCTCAAGCAACAAGAGCAAGATGGGTTATAGATTTCTTGTAGTACGGGAGACTGCGCAGTTCTTGAGTCGCAAGGAGTTTGTAATCAACCTATATTCGGCAGTGAGATGCGGACTTTTGAGTCCACACAAGTACGTAAGTCAGCCATCAGTGAATGAAATATGCTGACATAACACCCCCTAGGGGTAATTTATTGTTTACATAATATAATTCTTTTTCAGCCCATTTAAAAGTGGAAGATAACAATTCAAGGCCTCGTCTGCAGGGGCAGCTGTGTAGACGATTTGCTGTCTTTTATCAGCTAAGTATTCACTATATTTAAACTATAAACTTAGCTGTTAAACCATTTCTCAACAAATGTAGTTAACCTCATCACACTCGGCACCACCACCACTTATATTACATTCATCACTATTACTAACATTATAGACACCACTGCCCTCATCACACTCAGCACCTCCACTTATATTACACTCATCGCTATTACTAACATCATTGACACCACTGCCCTCACCATGATGCTCACTATAATTATCAACACAGCTATGGATTCGGTCCATTCATTCACGGTAGTGAATATACATGGCCGGAGTTCCCGCCAGTCCCACACGAGCTAATATCAGACTGTTGGAAAGTCGACGAGGGCATGCAACTTTGAGTCTGATGGCCAGAGGATATTGTGTAGGGATTACAAGCGCTTGTGTTTTTAAGATTTGTTAGATGACAATAGAACTTTAGGTGCCCTTGGTGGTGGCAAGCACCGGAGTGTGAGGTTGGCATAATTCCCCGTGTGCGTGAGGAAGTTTGTGTAAAAATGCTGAATCATTAGTATGAAAACGTAGTTATCCACATCGGTGGGAAAACGGGATTAAATTTCTCTAGGTTGTTTTCTACACTAGCATCGATTAAACCAGTACACTTGGTCTCTTATGCATTGTAGTTAGGGATATCTAACCTCTGACAGCGAAGGGAGGTGTGTACCACTAGTATTGCTGCAGCAAGCCTCTCTATAAGCCTCGTTCCTTTTTATGAGCCTGTTTACTATCAAACTTTTGGAGTCCAGTCCCAGGACCAAGTTATGTAACCTCTGTAATCTTTTGACTACCGCGCCCACATGGATGGGTAGGGGTATCAGTAATAAACATATTAAACTAAACTACTAAATATGTTTCAAAAACTGCCCTTCACCAAAATCTAAGTGTTGATACAGTTTCATCAACACTGACGATGGGTTAAAGGATGAGTAAGAGGGACCGAAAAGGACATTCACCTCACTATACACAGACAAAAGGTGTAGCAGTGCTGCTTTCATTTCATTCACAGGACCACAGTCGTTCTCGAGAGTTTTAACACGCTGTGGAAAATTATTAGGGGTATAATTTTCAAAAAATATAGTGTGAGTATTTCATGAAAATTTAGAGTGAAATTGAATACATTTGTAGTTAATAAAAAATTAATTTGGTAAATAAAAAAAAACCAGGGACAGGGTATAGCGCCACTTGGGGGGGGGTGGGGGAGGAGAGAGTCACCATGTTTTGAACAAGGCTAGGCTGAACGCTAGTGAAACTGAAGAATTTTTCGTAGCACTGTAGGCTAAGATATGTTTTGAAACCACCTCAAATACGAGCAGAAATTGTTGGAGTTACTATCCTACATAATGGTTAGAAAACCAACACCTGGACAGGACTTCTATCCGAAATTAGATTTGAAAAGTGATATGAATTACAACCATCCCCCAGATAAATAAATGTCTTTATAATGTTAAATTTCTGGCCAGTAGTTTCTTCATATTTTTAGGCAGGGTGTTTGTTTAAACACACCAAGTAATCTCCAGACAAAAAGGGTGCGGTATTCTTAATAATAAAATCATTCTGATACATAAATGTGTAATATGTATTGCATTAACTCAATTTAACATACAGTCCATATAATTTATATTAAAGTCTTACCAGGAATTACTGTGAGTTTATTTTTATTTAGAAATAATAAAGTTCCATAGCGACTTGTGGAAGTAATTAGAGTAGTAGATATTCAAAGGGGACATTTTTTTTGCGACAAGGAATGTTTCAAAATTCCCACAATGTCTATAACATTTGATTAAGAGAATACTTATCTTTGTTTCCAATTACAGGTATGAATCTTTTGAGGTTCTCCAGTTAATATTTTGATATTCCTCCACAGTTTGCCCGGTAAATTTGCCCCCGATGCCTTGCCACGCAGGTCCTTGGAGCGAACCGCATGTAATTAGTGAAGTCAATAATTAGTGAATAATGTACTTAATAATTCTAAGTGACATGACCAGAAGGAGTGGATGTTAGGTCCTCAATTAACTTAATGAGTAGCAGACTTATAATTACATAAACTACAATATTAATTTTGCTAAGCCAAGACTGGGTAGGATTTATATTAGTGTATTTGTACATCATTAGTTTTGCTACACCAAGTCTGGCTAAGATTTATATTAGTGTGTATTTGCAAAAAATTAGTTTTGCTAAGAGCCAAGTTTTTGATCTAGATTAAGTATCAGTGTATTGTATAACATTAATTTTGCTAAGCCAAGTGTGGCTAAGATATCTATTATGTGGTATGTTGTATAATATTAATTTTGCTAAGCTAAGTCTGGCTAGGATTTATATTAGTGTATTTGTATAACATTAATTTTGCTAAGGGCCAAGTCTGGCTAAGAATTTATATTATGTTACAATAATTTTAATTTTTCTAATCAAGGTCTGAGCTATGGATTTATTCAAAGAGTATGTTTGTAATAATTTACCTTGATAAAGTGCATAATTAAAGTACATAAATCAGTGTTTATTAATTAGTTGAATTTAATATATAGCACGTGGTGAAAATGAGGAAATATAATGTAGGAACGACTAGCCCAAGAAATTTAGAGTAAAAACTGAACGCATCATTACCCATGCCTATAAAGGGTGATGTAACAAAAGGCATACAATAAATGTTTTGGAATGAAATGAATCATGAAAACTGTGAATACTGATGATTTAAAATTATATTAGATGCATTAAGGGCAATAGATATGATTCATAACAAATTATATTACAACAAATATAGAGGAGATTTGTTAGTAAATGTGCAGATGAGACAGAAAATGGAATCTTATGATTAACCATGTATTATGAATTAGAAGAAAAAAAAAAAGCTTTCTTGTAAAAGTCTCCAGACTTTGAAATAAAATTAAAATTGTGTAACAGTCAGTTAGTCAATCTATTCAAATAAATAAGATGTCCTTTTTGTCAAACTCCAGAATTCTGTTTACTCATTTAAATCCTGGAGAAACTGGTGGAGTGAGTTTTGGTCAATTTTTAAAGCAGCTGTGCAAGTACTGGATGACCTAGCCTGTGTAACTAAATTATTTTACCTCAAGTGGCAGATAAGATAGGATATGCACAAATGCCATAACAAGCCTTTCCCAGTGTAGATGATTCTTAGAAGGAAGAGTTGAATTGTTTGAAGGTCACTATGGAAATATTAGAACCAAAAGTAGGGTTGGTATCTAGTCACTATATTGTTAATTTAAAAACTCCATGATCCAACCTAACAAAGGTATTTACACAGTTTTTATAGTTAAAATGGAGAAGCACTCTCTCAAAAACTTTAAGTAATAACTATAGATCTTAATAGTAGGCAATTCCTCAGTAAGATATATGACCGTGCATTTTGTATACAGACCAGAAAGTCCAGATCAGAGAGTGTCCTTCCGGAGCTGGTGTTGGTGACATAAAGCAGACAGGTTGGATAAATAATTATGCAGGTATGGGAACAAGCCCATTAACTTTCTTAGTGCTGGGGTAATGACATTGGTAAGGGCAGAGAATAGTAGCTGCTTGATAAGTAGCAGGTTCAGCATAAAAGTAGTTAGTTCATAAATGGAGGGATCCCAGTCCATATATGCATCGTTGCCTAGAAAGGGATGTGGGCAATGAATGTGATGTCGTAGGGCAATTGTATAAATTGCTGGCTAGCATGTACAGCAAGTGGAACTTGCAATCCCTTCATTGATAACGGGAGTGAATCTATTTTTGGAAATGTTAAATGTAAGCAAGGGATGGGTTCATCTCTCTGGTGATGGCGTGGTAGCATTAGCAATTCCAATTGAGAAGGGTACTTGATGACACTTTGTCTTGGAATTTAAAACTAAATTATAGAGGTATGGTATTTGTGGGAAACAATCAGACTTGCAAACATTAGGTTTAGAAAACAGCAGTTTATTTACCGTGATACCTCAGGGATTGTTTAAAAGACAATATTCAAAATAAAGTTGCTAGTAATGACAAATCAATGATCAACAACGAAAAAAGATAGTAGAGGCAACTATGTGACTAGCTCCCTAATGTTTACAATACACATAGTATTATTCTAAACAATAAGATAACTGAGCTACGATTACTTGAAGTAAGGTAATATAGAATATAAATACAGCTATAACAGATACCTGGTTTCAACCTGAAAGATAAGAAGATGCCTTCTGAAATGCAACATACAGGTTATAAACCAAACCATCCACACTATAGGGCCAACAGGACGGGTGGTGGAGTGGCTATGTAAGTCAGAGAAAATTTAAATTGTGTCTTAAGACCGAAATAAGATTAGAAACATCGAACCCAGAATCTGATTGGCTACAGTTCTCGAAGACGTGAACAAATAATTTTGGAGTGTGATGTAAGGCCCCCCAAACCATTCTAGGGAGAGCAGTAACTGTTATGGAACGAAATTCATAAGACAACCAGATATGAAAATGTTGGATTAATAGGGAGATTTTTAACTTTAGACAAAATGATTGGAACAAATATGACAGAAATCTTGAGTACTAGTGACTTATCTTGATACGGTTTCAGAATAGGCTTTTTAGAACAGGCTGTGACAAACCAACTAGAGAAACAATCAGGCTTGACCTGGTTCTTGCCAACAAAGATTCACTAATTAAAAAATCTTGAGGTTAATTTATGAGCTTGGGGAAATTGATCACATATCACTTAGTTTATTATTGTCAATAGATCATGGAAATTACTAACCCCAGATAACTGTGCAATCAAATCTTTGTTTCAGATTTTCCGCTTGGCCGACTTCATGAGACGAAAAATTAACTCGGGTAAGCTAAATTGGAGTCCTGACTAATGGTTCAGTAGCGTGATCTTGGTTGCCAATATTACGTTGTTTCAAGAGCAGAGTTCTAGCTGCCCAGGACACGTGTTGTTTCCGAGTAGGGAAATGAGATCTAACAAAAATGATCCCAAATGGATGAACAATAGAATAAAAAGCATCGACACTGGTCAAAAGAGTAGGGCCTATATAGGCCCCCCGTATCAAAAAGGGGATGGGGGCCCGAGTTTAAGAAATCAATAAGTATTCAATAAAAGAGAGAAAAAAGAAAGGCATGAATAAAAGCAAAAAGGGAAATGAAGGCCTAAGTTTTCGCAAGGGAATCCAAGATTAAACCCAAAAGTGTTCTATCGGTATACAAGAATTAAGATTAAGGGACAAGATTGGCCCACTTTAAGGAGTAACTCTGGTCAGATCACTGACAGTGATAAAGATATGTGGTGAAATTCCCTCAATACCTACTCCTCTCAGGTTTCACCCCAGGAAAATGCTAGCGATATTCTGAAATAAAGGATTTGAAGAACGGGATAATAAGCTATCGTACGATTGCGGTAACTAGTGCGACATTGACCACAGACAATAGAGAAACGTGAGAAACCAAATCAAATCCCCAGGCCCTGATGAACTGTTTGCAAAGGGGGTTAAAGGAATGAAAAAGAGGGACTTGCATACCTTTGTGGCTAATCTTTTAACTATATCACTACAAACTTTCATAGGGCCCTGATAAGTGGAAAATATGGAAAATGTAATACCTATTTACAAAGGCCAGGTGACAGGTCCATTGGCTCGAACTAATAGACCAATAAGCCTAACCTCCATAGTGGGAAAAATTTATGGAATCAATATTGCCGAACAAATCATAGCCAACTTGATAGTCACAATTGATTAATGAATTCAACACGGTTTTTACACAGGTGCGTTCCTGTCTTACGATTTACTAACATTTATCACTATAAGTTGTTTTGAGGAGAGTAGAATCAGATGTTAATGAATAAGATATGTGTATATGGATTTCATTAAGGCTTGATTAGAGTTCCACAACCAGAGGCATTGAGGGAAAACTTAAGGCACACGTGAATAGGAGGAGGAAATTTTTCTCTGGGTAGAAGGCATGGCTGACAAAATATGGCAGCAGAGAGTTTTGCATAAATGGGGGAGAAATCATAATGGGGGCACGTCACAAGCGGAGTTCCTCAAGGTCATTGTTGGGCATGTTCTTGTTTCACAATTGTACATAAAAGACATAGACGACAGGGAATAAATAGCGACATAAGCAAATTTGCTGATGACAAACCAAAATAGGCCGGCCAAATCATTCTAATTGAGGACACTACAGACAGCCCAGCAGCGACGCTGGATCATTTGAATATACTTAAGCAATGGTTCGGAGAAGTGGCAGATGCAGTTTAATATTGACAAATTTCAAAGTTCTAAATCTGGACAGTTAAATAACCATGCCGACATATAAACTATATAAACAGTAGATCTTAATACTACTGATTGGGAAATATTATTTAGGAGTACTGGTTAGCAGTAATCTAAAACCAAGACAAACCAGTGTATTAGTGTTTCGCAACAAGCTAAACGAGAATTTCTTTGGCTCATATCTAGAAGTTTAAATAATAGAAGTCCCAGTTTGTACTGCAATAACTGATATCCTTGGTTAGGCCTCATTTAGACGATGCTCCCATTTCTGGTCACCAGTATTACAGAATGGATTATAATCTCTGGAAAACGTACAGAGGGGGAATGACAAAGATGATCCCACATATCAGAAAATCTTCCCTATGAAGAAATACCTGAGGGTGAAGGGCCCCAAATTTGCACTCTCCTCGAAAAGGCTTAGAAATTAGGGGGATATGATCGAGGTGATATAAAGGAAAACAGGAATAAAAAAGGGGAGGTAAATAGGTTCTGAAAATTTCCAGCCAAGACAGACTCGCAGCAATGGTTTCAATTTGGAAAAATTCAGATACATGAAGTATATATGAAAGCACTTTTTTTGTAATAGAGTCGTGGATTGAGTGAACAAACTCCCGAGTACAGATAATTCATGCTAAACGTTGTGTAGATTTAAAAAATAGTTTAGATAAATACATGAATGGGTGTGTATGGGTGTGAGATGGACCTAAGTAGCTTGTGCTGCTGTTGTCTTGTTGCCTGTTCTCCAATCCTTGAGTGGAGGTGACCAGACTGGTGGGTCATTGGCTAAGATCCGGAGGGGACATGTACCTGCTCTGCATGGGTCAGTAGCCTGTTTGTCATTATTCCTTCATACTTATATTCTTATGTTTGAGTGCATTAGAACAGACTAAATTAAGCTGTAAAACAGTTGAGTGGCCTCTCGAACAAGTATCACAAAGGTTATTTTATTGCTGGAGAAATAAGACTTAGCGTGCAAGAATTATTGTTCATTGCAGACCAAACAACCCAAAACATTTTAAAGGATGCAACACATAATAACTCTGAGGTATCTGTCAAGTTTCACAAAGTGAAAAAAATATCCCAATTTTAATAATCAAAATTCAACTCCTAATAAAAAATAAAGTGTTGCATAGGTACATATCAAGTAGCAGAATCAGAAATAATGATTCTCCACAAGGTAAGAATGAATAAAGTTACCCTCCAAGAGTTATGCACAGTTTAAAAGAAACCAGGTCAAAAAGAAAAGAGAGATTGTCTCTTCTGCAAGGTTATCATTTTTCTAAGAATTGCAATGCATACAATTCAAGAATGATAAAGTTGAAGATTGGAGGAACTTGACAATGAACCAATGTCTAGTAAAAACATGTAAAGGATTGTCATGCCAAATTAAACTACTGTTAACAATGTTCACAACGGAAGACACCATATAAATCATGTTAGGGATCTATATGAATCTGTTGACAACCTGAAAAAGCATTAGGCTAATGTAAAGAATGCTGCTAATGTTCATAATGACAGTTTCGCTGAAGTAGCCCTTATACCTGATAAAGGATAAAAATGAGATAAAAAAGCATAAATTAAAATATGTAACTTCTTCTTAGACCAAGGATCACAATGTACTTTCATAAAACGTTAAATGCCTTAATGAATGAAGGGTACAAATGGGAATCCTACAACACATAAAATTAACTTGGTTGTCTCTCAGATGAAGGGCTCAATTGTAAGACAACTGTTTATTTAACTGACGATTTGGGTAAAAAAAAAATGAAAAAATGCGTATTAATGCAGTAATTGTAATAGACTTCCAGAGAAAAAAATATCTCAACAGGGCTTATTAAAACTTACTGAAAGGCTTATCACAAGTAAATTAAACACCATGTGTTAAATGATGTATTTCGTAGGCCCAATAAATATTTTGATGGGTAGTGATTTTTATCCTCCTTTAGTAAATGGGTATGGTAAAGAAAATGTGGTGACACCCTTTTGAAGACTGCAGGAGGCCCATTAATGTATGGTAGGATTCCTCGTAATAATAATTCATTGACTAGAGGAAACTATAAACAACCATAACTGTGTTGTCTCTAACTCATGAAGACGTGGCCCCTATAATAATTCCTTCCACAGAGGAGGGTGAAGAGAGACCAGTTCATAAATTGTGGAATTAGGACAGCATGGAATCAGTGATAAATGAAGAAAGTCCAGACGATTCTTTTACTCAGGAACAGTCCCTGAGAGATGTAAAACTTGAAACTAGGACAATATGGAGTACGACTTTCCGTGTATGGACTGAACCATCCATAAATGCCCGCTAATTACAGAAAGGTATATGGACAGTTGAAGGCTCAGCTGCCGCGAACTGGGTAAGACACCCATGATTGTTGACAGCCCTATCATGATTTAAATTGCTGAGCAGTATAATAATAAATTTATAGGAAGAGGTACCCGGGTGTCCTGAGCAAGCCAAAATTTATTGTCACTCATTGCCACATCACGAAAGTGAGAAGGATTCTAAGACCACCCTCTGAGAATGTGTTTAATTGTAGTGCCAGGATAACAAAACTGTACCAAGTTTAAATAACTGTTTGATTACAGGTCCTTCGATGAAGGAAGAATTATGAATAACCTTTATTAATTTTTTTTAAAAAAATTTTCAGGGTGAAGAATTATGCATTTGCGGCTGGAAATAAGTAAAGCTTTCCTAATAGTGAGTAAACAAAGAGGCTGACCGGGATTGTACCCGCTTCTTATGGCCCTGAGAATCCTAGTGACCCACTTAGCCCTCGTGAGAAACCTTTTCGTTTAAGGAGCGTATTATTAGGTGCACATCCAGTCCTGTTCCTACTTCACGGGAGGTGTTAAAAATAGGAGGAGAAGAAAAAATAGAAGCACGATAAAGCACACCTAAACGTACAGAATCCATTGAGGAAAGTAATGAGTAAACGATTTAATTGGACAATTTCCTGGTGTGACGTCAACGAAGAGGAAAAACACCTGATTAATGACATATTGAGGTCTAACAAAATAATTCAAAGTGCAATATGCTTCGTAGGGAATGAATAGTAAAATTCCGTGGCAAATTAAAGGACAAAAATGAAGAGACTATTCCGGAATGAATACCTAAATGTAGTAGTGTAGTGGGGATTAATTGGATACTGACAAGAATAAAAGATTATAGTTACTGTTTAAAACCTAATAAATACAGTATCCCAATTAAGTTAACAAGAGAGTTCTAGCTGTGCTGAATTTCCAAATGTTTTGATCCCAGGCTTAGTGGACACCCCTTACTATATAAGGGAAATTGTTAAACAAGAGCATGAAGCATAAATGTGCTTAAGATGAAACTCCGCTGAGGAATATCATAACAGGTGGAAGCATAAATTGGTGATTATGAGAAAATTCCTCCATTTTGGAGTATCCATTCCAGGTGGCGCAATGCCAATGGTAAAATATACTCCCACATTTATGTGAAGGCCTTTCCAAAATTGCATATGTAGCAGTTGCTTAAGCTTCAAGTAATAGTGTTATTTCTCTTGGTTATGTCTAAGGCTAAAGTATCTCCAATATTTAAATCACGTACTTTACCTCAGTTTGGAATTAACCAGACCATTTAAGTGGTTTCCAAATTAGCTAATTGTATAAGAAATAAGTTGCAGGATAAATATTAGTGACACTGTAATTTGGTCTGATAATGAGGTATCTTTACAATGGATTCGTAATGGGAGCAGTAAAATTGTGTACGTACAAAACAGAGTCGCTGAAATTAATCAGATGCAAGAGAAGTATAATAGTTTGGGTCAGCATATGTTAACATTTAATCATATACCTTGTGAGGAGAATCCAGCTGATTTCTTGTCTCGAGGTTTACCTTATGCTAAATTTGTAAATGCTGTATCATGGTTTAAAGGACCGAGCTGGTTGGTAAATAAAGTTAATTGGCCTGTACAAAAGGCGTATAATGCTCCTGTTGAAATTACTGTGACCACCACCCCAATAGTTTGTCCTTCCTTAGCCATTGATATAAATAAGTATTCTTCTTTACCCAAACTAATCAATGTAACAAAATTGGTGTTTAAATTTCTAAACAAAATGAATATCTCGTACAATTTTTCACATCCTCTTGAATCTTGGATACAGAGGGTACAGGAAGAAATCTATGGAGATGAGATTAGATTAATGATGGAAAGAAAAATTGTGAAAGGTTCCATAATAGAGAAATTGGGACTGTATTTAGAGAATAATATAATTAGGTGCAGAGGCAGGTTACAAAATGCTGAATTGAGTGAATATGCAAAACACCCTATCTTACTGCCCAATATTCATCATGTAACAAATTTGATTATTTTAAATGCCCATAAAAATGTAATGCATGGTGGGGTACAAGATACCTTAAATTGTATTAGGGAAATTTTCTGGATTCCACAAGGACGGCAAAGTGTTAAAAGGGTGATTAAATCTTGTGTAATATGTCACCGTGTGGATGCCAGATCCTATATGTACCCAGGTCCTCAACCATTGCCAAAGGAGCGTGTACAATTAGTAAAACCATTTGATGTAACAGGTGTAGACTATAGTGGTCCAATCATTTTAACAGATACTTCAGATGGTTTTCCACTGAAAGTGTATGTATGCCTGTTCACTTGTACTGCTACTAGGGAAGTTCATTTAGAAGTGGCTCAGGACTTGTCTGCAGAACAGTTTATACAGCTGTTTCAAAAGTTTGCAGCTAGGAGAGCCTGTCCGAGATTGATGATTTCGGATAATGCCACGAATTTTGAAGTGGGTGCTCAACACTTGATAAAATTAAATAAGAGTAGCAATGTTCAATCTCTTTTAACCCAAAGAGGGTGTACCTGGAAATTGATTACTCGTAGAGCCCCTTGGCAGTGGAGGGCTGTACGAAGGACTTAGAGGCACAATGAAGAGGTGTCTCCATAAAGTACTACATCGAAAGAAAATTAATTTGGAGGAATTCCGTGCAGTGTTGGTGGAGGCAGAGAATCGGTTAAATAATCGGCCTCTCTCGTAGATGAGTGATACACCTGATGCAGATGTATTAACACCTCACCTAATATGTGGAAGGAAATTGGAAGCTGGCCCTGTCTATAGAGATAATCCTGAAGAAAGTGATGAAGATTACAATGATGCGGCAGTATTGTGTGATAAATTTAAGATGTTAAATAAAGTGATTGATCATTGGTCCAATGTGTGGCATAAGGAATATCTTACACTATGTGAACACTTTTATGGTGCGACAGAGGCAGTAAATCAACAGAACATTCAGCCAGGTGACATTGTGTTAATTGATACTGAACAGCATCGAGCATTGTGGCCTCTGGGCAAAGTATTGATATTGTACCCAGATACACAAGGTGTTGTCTGGAATGTCAAAGTATTGTGTCATAGCCAGGAAAATTTATGTATGATTAATAAATTGATTCCCTTGGGATTAAATAGTATTCAGTCAAATGTAAATGAAAATCTAAGGGAAAGTGACACGAGTGATATTGAAGATAACGCTGACCAAGTGATGCAAGAAGATGAAATTGTAGTAAGGCCTACTAGGAGAACAGCCACTCAAGCCAGAACTGGCTGGAATCATCTCCTAGAGGAAGGAGCAATTTGAGTCATTTAGCAACGAACTCCGCCCGGCCATAGTGTGGAAAATACGTATTGTATATTTTCCGAAAATATAGTGTATTTTGCATGTAAATTATTGAGATACATTGTAGTTAATAAAAATTAATTTGTAAATAAAAAAGGAACCAGCAACAGGGTTAGCATCACTTGGGGAGAGAGACACCATGTTTTGAATCGAGCTAGAAGAAATGCTAGTGAACGGGAAGAATTTTTCATAGCTCTGGAGGCTAAGATGTGGTTGAAAGCTCTCAAGTAGGAGCAGAAATTGTTGGAGTTACTGTCCTACAGAATGTGTGAAACCAACGACTGGACAGGACTCCGAAATTAGATGTGAAAAGTGATAAGAATTACACCATCCCCCAGATAAGTAATGTCTTTGTATGTTGAAATTTCTGGCCAGTAGTTTCTTCATATTTTAGGCAGGGAATTATGTATGACACACCAAGTAATCTCCAGACAAATTGGTGAGTGTTATTAATATAAATTCTCCTTCTGATACATAAACGTATATGTGTATTCATTAACTCAATTTAACATATAGTACGTATAATTTGTATTAATAGTTTTACCAGAATTATTGGTAATGATTATTTTATTTGGAATTAATATAGGTCCAGAGTGACTTGTGGAAGTATGAGAGTAGTAGGTATTCAGAGGGGGACATTTTTTGCGACCTTGAACGTTTCAAAATTCCTTCATGTCTATAACATTTGATAAGGAATAATTACCTTTGTTACCAATTACTGGTATGTATCTTATGAGGGTCATCCAGTTAATTTTAATATTCCACAACTGCAATACTCGTTAATTACTCTAAACCCGCAGCACTTAACACATCTAGCACACGTGTCTTGGAATGACAGACGAATTTTCGCTCTGTGCACAAACAAATCAGCACAAACTTACACACATTCAGACCATAGTGTTATTGTATGGCAAGACCAATACATTTTTCCTATCAGGCATTTTCTTAGGTTCAGTCCTATAGAAAGTCTTCCTAGCTGACAGTAGGGCCTTCTCGACGAAATCCTTGGGATGTCTCAGTTTTTTGGCTAGGTTTAATATATTGTTGATTTCATAGTCTAAATACCCAGGACTGCAGATAGGCAAAGCTCTCAGGAACATTGTAAGGAAAACATTCTAGGATAGCCCAAAAGAAATGCAGGGTGACCTATTGAGGTCCTAACCCGTCTAAGTACAGTGGTACAAGGAACACAAGGTACACATAGGTGATTGCAACTAATTTAGTGGTTTAATGAACCAGGTAGTTAGTAATATTATAATGGTGATGATAATAATAATAATGTGGAAAATTGCATTTATCTGAATGTATCATTATATACATAACAGTAAATGAACATAGATAATTATTATTTATCAGTTAGACAAGTAGGAATTTGGGACACCTAGGTCGCAAAAAATGTCCCCCTTCGATACCTAAAACTATCATATCCACAAGTTGCTCTGGACCTATTAATTACATGAAATATACATCACCAGGAATGCTGGTAAATATATAAATTTGTAGACTGTATATTAAAATTAAAAAAGGATTAATTATAGTATATACACACATTTATATAACAGAAGGAGAATATATCTTAATCATAACACTCACCAATTTGACTGGAGATTAATTTGTATCATACTCAGAAAACCTCACTGTCTATACATGAAAATAACACTGGCCAGAGTTATAACATAACAGACTAATCTGAGGTTCCTGGAGCTGTCTTGTCCAGTCGCCTGATATCTCAAGTTATGCAGGAATGCACATCCAACAATTTCGCCTCCTATTTGAGAGGTGTCAGCCCAATTTTAAGCTCTAGAGCACGAAAAATTCCTTCCCATTACACTAACGTTGTATCCAATTCAAATTAACAATGGCGACTGTCCGTCTGCACAGACGCACGCTTTCCATTTTCTATAACATTAATATTATTAAATACAGTATGGCCATCTATTTACATGTAACTACTGTATTTCTGGAAAATACATACAGTATTTTCCACACTGTGGCCGGCCGGAGTTCGTTGCTAAACGACTCAAATTACTCCTTCCTTTAGGAGACGATTCCAGCCAGTTCTGGCTTGAGTGGCTGTTCTCCTAGTAGGTCTTACTACGATTTCATCTTCCGGCATCACTTGGTCTGCGTTATCTTCCATATCACTTGTGTCACTTTCCCTCAGATTTCCATTTACGTTTGATTGAACACCTAATTCCAAGGGAATGAATTTATTAATTGTGCATAAACTTTCCTGGCCACGACACAACACTTTGACATTCCTGACAATGCCTTGTGCATCTGGGTACAATGTCAATACTTTGCCCAGAGGCCACAATGTTCGATGTTGTTCAGTGTCAATTAACACAATGTTACCTGGTTGAATGGTCTGTCGATTTACTTCCTCTGTCGCACCATAAAAGTGTTCACGTAGTGTAAGAAGATATTCCTTACGCCACACATTGGACCAATGATCAATTACTTTATTTAACATTTTAAATTTATTACACAACACTGCCGTATCATTGTAATCTTCATCACTTTCTTCTGGATTATCTCTATAGACAGGGGCAGCTTCCAATTTTCTTCCACATATTAGGTGAGAAGGTGTTAATACATCTGCATCAGGTGTATCACTCATGTACGAGAGAGGACTATTATTTATACGATTCTCCGCCTCCACTAACACTGCACAGAATTCTTCCAAATTAATTCTCTTCCGGTGTAGTACTTTAAGGAGACACCTCTTCACTGTGCCTATCAGTCTTTCGTACAGCCCCCCTGCCAAGGGGCTCTAGGAGTAATAAATTTCCAGGTACACCCTCGTTGGGTTAACAGAGATTGAACATCGTTACTATTATTTAATGCTACCAAATGTTGAGCACCTGCTACAAAATTTGTGGCATTATCCGAAATCATCAATCTCGGACAGGATCTTCTAGCTGCAAATTTTCGAAACAGCTGTATAAACTGTTCTGCAGACAAGTCCTGTGCCACTTCTAAATGGACTGCCCTAGTAGCAGTACAGGTGAACAAACAAACATACACTGTCAGTGGAACACAATCTGAAGTACCTGTTAAAATTATTGGACCACTATAGTCTACACCTGTTACATCAAATGGTTTCACTAATTGTACACTCTCCTTTGGCAATGGTTGAGGACCTGGGTGTTGCGAATAAGAATTTTTTTAAAGAACTTCAGAATGTGGCCTGTTACCATTTGTTTCTTATGCAACATGATTTTTGGATCCGAGTTATAGGTATTTTAGAGTCTAGGGAAATAATTTCAACTGGGAAACTCCATAGAATAATATTCAAATTTTTAAAGTATTTGAATACAATACTTTATCTTCTCTTTGTAGTTAATGTAACTTAATACTTTGTACAATAAATTTACCATATACATTTAGTTCAAAATCATGGAAATATCACATTTATAAGGAAGTTTAATTATTCTTCCTGTAATTCAGTCTTCAATAACATTTACGTCTTTGTCTTAACAAGACTGTAAACTCAAAATACAAAAGGTACAAGATTTAACAAGATCTTTGAATCTGGCCGTAAAGTATCTCTATAGATTACTGAACTGACCAAGAATATAAATATCAATAGAGTCTTTCAAAGCAATGAGGAACAAAGTGAGTCAGCTCTTGAGTCCAATTCTCAAAACCATTCAACTGTACACCGAAAGAGCCAATATACGATCAGTTGTCAGGGCTAGAGCAGGGAGCAGACTGACTACTTGCCAGTCTGTTGATGCGTCGTCAGGTTGGATCACCTGACCCATCGTCAGTCAGCCGGACATAAACAATTGAACAATTCACCGGATGGTTCCGAGACTTAAACTCTACTCAATATACACAAGAAATCCTACCTAACAATAATAATAAAATAATAGTGATAATAACAAAATAGTGATAATAACAATAATAGTGATAATAGTGATAATAGTGATAATAATGATAATAACGATAATAACGATAATACCATGGTATTTTTCATATATTAACAGATAATAATATAACGCCGAAAGTCTCTATTTTAGCTATAAACGGGGACTTTCGCACTACAATATTAAGTGATGAACATATTCTCTTACAATAGTTAAATAACACAGGATGACCAATTTCGAAGATATAACACTGGGTACATATAGGATCTGGCATGCACACGGCAACATATTACACAAGATTTAATCACCCTTTTTACACTTTGCCATCCTTGTGGAATCCAGAAAATTTCCCTAATATAATTTAAGGTATCTTGTACCCCACCATGCATTACATTTTTATGGGCATTTAGAACAATTAAATTTGTTAGATGATGAGTTTTGGGCAGTAAGATAGGGTGTGTGGAGAAATTTTCTCTAGGAGGGGGTATCAGCCCCCTTCAGCCCTTTCAGCCCTGAGGGGCCAAGCCCTCTCAGAAGGGGCGAGCGTCTTGTTTACTGCTAGAGTGAGTAATTGATCACAGATGCTATGCCACGTAGTCAAGTGACCTCTGCTCCTTGCAGCGGTGTTGCAAAGTGTATTTTTATAAGAGACAGTACATTCTTACTTTAGCAGGACAATTAAGGAAAATCCTGCTCCCACTTTATTACCATAGTAAAGATAGTGTACATTTTTTGTCTATGCTTAGACAGCAAGAAACAAACATTCTGCTTTGCTTCATCGAGGAGGTGACAAGGATGCAAGGTACTAGGTCAGCATTTTTTTTTTTTTTGTGTATTAGGGCAGTGACGGCTTGGGGCGGTGTGGCATCGCCAGACTATCTTTGACTCTAGGGAGAGTGACACTGACGCCAGGATAACTAGCAAAGAAACACTGATCTGTGTGTTAGTGTGAACAAAGTGTCTCAAACACAATAAACATAAGAGAAGTGTGATCAGCTTCTCTTGTGATACATTGTGAACAATAAAGACAAATCTTGTGGAACATAGTGTACCAGTGTGCGTTTCCTAGACAATGGAAGACGTGGACATCCAAGGACACTTCAGCTTCTATCAAGTCACCGAACCTGCCCGAAGGTTTGAGAACACCATAGCTCACGCTACAAGAGCAAGGTATGTTACGAATTTCTTGTAGATCGGGGGACTGCGCATTTCTTGAGTCGCAAGGAGTTTGTAATCAACCTATAGTCGGCACTAAGGTGTGGACTTTTGAGTCCAAACAAGTACGTACATCGTCAGCCACCAGTGTATGAATATGCTGACATAACACCCCTAGGGGTAATTTATAACTTACAAATTATATTTTTTTGACAGCCCATGTTGAGATGGTTTCGACAGCTTCTAGACCTCGTGCTGTAGGGGCTGCTGTGTAGACGATTTGCTGTCATTTATCAGCTAAGTGTTTCCTATATTTATATATATAAATTACACATAGCTGGTAAGGCCAATATCTTCAACAGGGTGTTTAGCATAATCACTCAATTCAGCATTTTGTAACCTCCCTCTGCACCTAATTACATTGTTCTCTAAATACAGCCCCCAATTTCTCTATTATGGAACCTTTCACAATTTTTCTTTCCATCATCAATATAATCTCATTTCCATAGATTTCTTCTTGTACCCTCTTTATCCAATATTCAAGAGGATGTGAAAACTTATATGAAATATTCATCTTGCTTAGAAATTTAAACACCAACTTAGTTACATTGATTAGTTTGGGTAAAGAAGAATACAAATTTATATCAATGGCTAAGGGAGGACAAACTATTCGATCGGTGGTAACAGTAATTTCAACAGGAGTAATATACACCTTTTGTACAGGCCAATTAGCTTTATTTACCAACCAGCTTGGTCCTTTAAACCATGATACAGCATTTACAAATTTAGCATAAGGTAAACCTCGAGACAAGAAATCAGCTGGATTCTCCTCACCAGGTATATGGTTAAATGTTAACATATGCTGACCCAAACTATTATACTTCTCTTCCATCTGATTAATCTCAGCGACTCTGCTTTGTACTTACACAATTTTACTGTTTCCATTACGAATCCATTGTAAGGATACCTCATTATCAGACCAAATTACAGTGTCGCTAATATTTATCTCATGCAACTTATTTCTTATATAATTAGCTAATTTGACACCTACATAAATAGCTGTTAATTCCAAATGAGATAAGGTACATGATTTAATTGGAGACACTTTAGCCTTAGACATAACAAGAGAAATAACACTATTACATTGAAGGTAAACAACTGCTCCACATGCCAATTTTGAAGCATCACAAAAAATGTGGAGTACATTTTTCCCATTTGGATTGGCCACCTGGTGTGGGAACTCCAACAATGGAATTTTCTCATAATCACCAATTAATTCATCCCACCTGTTAATGAATTCCTCAGGTAGAATTTCATCCCAAGCACATTTAAGTTTCCATGCTTCCTTCATTAACAATTTCCCTCTTATAGGAAGGGGTGACACTAAACCTAGTGGATCAAAACATTTGGAAACTTCAGCAAGCAAAACTCTCTTAGTTAATTTATTGGGCATACTGTAATTATTAGGCTTTAACATTAACAAATCTCTCTCAGTATCCCAAGTTAATCCCAATACATTACTACATTTTGGCACTTCATCTCCAGGGTAATCTTTGCTTATTTTGTCCTTTAATTTGGACGAATTACTATTCCATTCCCTCAGAGGCATATTTGCACTTTGCATTATTTTATTAGCCTCTCCATAAGTCATTAACAGTTCCTCTTCAGTTGACGTCACACCCAGGAAATTGTCCACATAAAATTGTTTGCTCATTACTTTACCCAATGGACTTTCCGTACATTTAAGGTGTGCATTTTTCGTCGCTTGAAGTAGGAACGGGCTGGATGTAGCACCAAATAATATGCTCCTAAAGCGAAAGGTTTTCAGAGGGCTAAGTGGGTCAATAGGATTCTCAGGCCATAAGAAGCGGGTACACTCTCGGTCAGCTTCTTGTAAACCCACTCTTAGGAAAGCTTTACTTATGTCAGCCGTAAAGGCATAATGCTTCACTCTGAAATTTAATAAGATATCTCATAATTTTTCCGTCAACGACGGACCTGTCATCAAACAGTCATTTAAACTAGGTACATTATTGTTACTCCTGGCACTACAATTAAACACAATTCTCAGAGGAGTGGTCTTAGAATCCTTCTTCACTCCATGATGTGGCAAATAGTGACCATACATTTTGGGTTGCTCACGAGGTACCTCTTCTATAAATTTATTAATTAACTGCTCAGCAATTAAATCATTATAGGCAGTTAACAATTCTGGTGTCTTACTCAGTTCGCGGAGCTTAGCCTTTAACTGCCCATATGCCATTCTGTAATTAGTGGGCAATTCAGGATGGTTCAGTCTTCATGGAAGTCGTACCCAGTATTGTCCAGATTCAAATTTTACATCTTTCAGGTATTGCTCCTGAGTAAAAGAATCGTCTGGACTTTCTTCATTTACATTTATTCCAATGCTGTCTAATTCCCACAATTTATACACTGGCTCAACACCATCCTCTGTGGAAGAATTATACTGGGGCACGATTTCATGAGTAAGACACACAGTTATGGTATTTGTAGTTCCCTCTAGTCATGAATTATTATTACGAGGAATCCTACCATACATTACATGGCCTTCTGCAGTCTTCAAAAGGGTGACACCACATTTCTTTACCATACCCTTTACAAAGGAGGCATAATAGTCACTACCTATCAAAATATTTATTGGGCCTAGAGAATCATCACTTACACACTTACACTTACACTTACACAGGGGCTCTGGTGGCCTGGTGGTTAACGCTCTCGCTTCACACGGTGAGGGCCTGGGTTCGATTCCCAGCCAGAGTAGAAACATTGGACGTGTTTCTTTCCACCTGTTGTCTATGTTCCCCATCAGTAAAATGGGTACCTGGGTGTTAGTCGACTGGTGTGGGTCGCATCCTGGGACACTGACCTAAGGAGGCCTGGTCACAGACCGGGCCGCGGGGGCGTTGACCCCCGGAACTCTCTCCAGATAAACTCTCCAGAAACACCAGAAGGTGCTAAATTTACATTATGTGAAAGTCTTTCTGTAGCTTTACTAAGCCCTACTGTAGATATTTTCTCTGGAAGTCTATCTACAATTACTGCATTAACACGTTTTTTCTCGTTGCCCAACCTGACAGTTACATAAACAGTGTCATACAATTGAGCCCTTTTATCCGAGAGAAAACCGATAATTTTAAAGTTGTGGGATCTCCCATCTGTACTTTCATACCATCAAGACATTTACGTTTTATGAAAGTACGCTGGGATCCCTGGTCCAATAATGCAGTTACATTTTTTTATTTATGCCTTTTATCATCAATTTTTACCTGTAACACAGGTAAGGCTACTTCAGCAAACCATCATTATTAACATTAGCAGCAATTTTTACATTAGCCACTGTTGTGTCAGGATTGTCAACATTATCATTATTATCAACATTATCATATAGACCCTTACACATGACTATATGGTGTCTTCCTTTGTGACATTGATAACGGAAGTTTAATTTGGCATAACAATCCTTTACATTGTGATTACCTAAACACCTGTTACTTCTGTCAAGTTCCTCCAATCTTCAACTTTATCATTCCATGAATTGTATGCATTGCAATTCTTAGAAAAATGAGTACCCTTGCAGAAGAGACAATCTCTCTTTTCTTTGACTGGTTTCTTATTAACTGGGCTACTCTTAGGAGGGTACTTATTATTCTTACCTTGTGGAGAATCATTATTTCTGATTCCTGCTAATTGATATGCATCTATGCAACTCTTTTTAGGAAATGAAATTTGATTATTACCATTGGGATAATTTTTCCCTTTGTGAAACTTGACAGATACCTCAGAGTTATTATGTGTTGCATCTTTAAAATGAGTTAGTTGGCTGGTCTGCAACTGCACAATTAATTCTTGTAGACCTAGTCTTATTTCCTCCAGTCCAAAATAACCCTTGTGATATTTGTTCGATAACCATTCAATTGTTTTACAGCTTAATTTATTCTGTACCATGGCACTCAATAACCAGTCTGATTCCTTCAGATTATATTTATTACTTAAAGTTTTGAGAGTGCTCTCCAGTTTAACTCTAAACTGCTGTAAACCTTTGTAAGTGTGATCTGGAGATTTTAAATTAACAATAATATTCACTAGATCCAACCTACTTTGTTCTATATTACCATAAGTGACCTTCAACAAGTCAACTGCTTCCTTGTAAGAGTCATCTACATTGGGAAAGGCTTGTATGAGTATGTGAGCATCTCCTCTTACCTGTCCTTTGAGGTAAAATAATTTAGTTACACAGGCTAGGTCACTCCTGTCATGCACAGCTGCTTTAAAAATTGACCAAAATTCCTCCCAATTTTCACCGGGATTAAATACAGGTAAACATAATTCTGGGAGTTTTGGCAAAGACATATTATTTGTTGGAGCAGACTGATTAACTGCCTGGTTTACACATTTTAATTTATTCAAGGCCTGACTTTTACAAGAAAGAATCTTTTCCTCTAATTCATAATACTGATTAATCATGAGATCTACTTCAGTCTCATCTACACAGTTTACTAACAGATCTCCTTCATATTTGCTGTAATATAATTTGTATGAATCATATCTATTACCTAAAGCATCTAAATACAATTTTAAATCATCAGTATTCACAGTTTCTTGATTCATTAATTCCAAACATTTATTATATGCCTTGGTTACATGACCCTTTCTAGCTTGCAATGACGCTTTTTTTGCTCTATATTCCATATGTTTGTCTTCTATATTAATTTCCTCGTTTTCAGCCATGAAGCAATGTATTAAATTCAACTTAATAACACTGATTATGTACTAAATTATGGACTTTATAAAGGTAAATAGTACAACTTACCCTTAAATAAATCTTAGCTATCTGAGCTTAGCAATTACATGTAAGAAAATTGTATAAATTTGAAATGTACATTAATGCAAACCTTTAGCCAGCCTTGGCTTATCAAAATTAATATTATACAAATTAATAAATCCTTGCCAGAATTTGGCATAGCAAAATTAATATTATACACATTAATATTAGCTACACTTGGCTTATCAATTACACATACACTGACATGAATCTTGGCCAGAATTATTTTATCAAATTAATATTATACAAATACATTAATATAAATCCTAGCCACTTTGGCTTTGCAAAATTAATATAAACATTAATATAATTAGCTACACTTGGCTTATCAATTACACATACACTTATACACATTAATATAATCTTTAGCCACACTTGACTTATCCAAATTAATATTGTAATAATTATAATCCACTACACATTAAGTAAATTTG
>NC_069401.1:54767864-54770364 GCF_026875155.1 Cherax quadricarinatus | reverse complement strand
CAAACTCTCTGGTGTCTATTTGTCACCCAAATGCCTCTTCCCAGGAAAAAAAATTCTCCTCCTTTTCCCGTGTGCCTTAAGTTTCCTCAATAGCCTCTGGTGGGAGCTCTATCGAAAGTCTTACTGAAGTAGTTGATGAAGATAGGGAAGCTGTGATTTTGTGTATAGGGCAAGGAAGAATAACATCTTGTAGGAGTGAGGAAGTGCCAATTGTGAGTGTGAGGAAGCTCGTGAGGCAGTGGGTAGAATGAAAGGGGTAAGGCAGCTCGGATTGACGGGATAAAGATAGAATGCTGAAAGCAGGTGGGGATATAGTTTTGGAATGGTTGGTGCTATTATTTAATAAATGTAGGGAAAGGGAGGGTAAGGTACCAAGGGACTGGCAGAGAGCATGCATAGTTCTTTTGTATAAAGGCAAAGGGGGGTAAAAGAGAGTGCAAAAACTATAGGGGAATAATTTCTGTTGAGTATACCGGGTAAAGTGTATAGTACAGTTATTATTGAAAGAATTAAGAGTAAGTTGGAGAGTAGGATAGCAGATGAACAAGTGGCTTTAGGAAAGGTAGCGGCCTATGGGCACGATAAGAAGAACAACTGTGCCATCATTCATTTTCAAGTTTTTTTCAACCTGTTATCAGCAGATATCTTTTATATTTCTGAGCCAGAAGTCGTCAGGTAAACTATTGTTTACAGCGGTACCTAGCAGGGGTGAAGATTAAGACACTTATGCAACGTATGGGAATCTTTATTGAGGAAGCGTTTCGCCACACAGTGGCTTCATAGTTCAATACAAATCAGAAAGGTGTAAGGAGAGGAGTTTGAGGTAATCAAACTCAGTCCCTCAGCTGAGGGACTGAGTATGAGCTGCTGCTTTTCACTGGGTCTCTTACAATTCTTCCGTATCTCACTCCGATACGTTACAAATGTACTGATGAGATTTGGGACTAAGCCCTTAAATATCCCCATGTATATATTGTTTAGTCTCTTCTTTGCTAAAGTGTGTAAACTCCATCCTGAGGCGTTCCAGTAGTTTAAATAGTTTTTCAGTTGTCCGCGGGCGGTAAATGAACACTGAATTTTTTCCAGCTCTGATCAGTCTCCTGCCTTGAACGGATCTATCAACACTCATACTGTCCACTAGGGTTATTCTTCACATCCAAACCTATCACGCTTGTTTAGTTGTGTGCATGTATCAGAGAACTGCTCTCGAATATTTTTCAAAGTAAATATCAGTTACCTTTCCTCTGTTCGAGAATATACATTCCAAGTACTTTGAAGCGCTACTTTGAAGCGTCCATACAATATAAATGTTTGATTTTATGCGGGTAGTAAATAAGTTCTGTATACTCTCCAGTTTTGACGTTTTTCCTAAGTATTGCAAATGAGCCTAGCGCTCAAAACTATAAACAATATTTCGGATGTGAGAAGCACAAGTGCTGTTAGAGTACCCTCACTGGAGTGGTCTGTCTTGTTTTGAAAGTTCTTATAACTCAACTTCTCACTTTTCTGCCCTTTTCTACATTTGCTTATTTTGTTCTCAAAAGTTTTAACGATATAATGTTCAGCAGGGGGCACCCTTAACCATGATACAGTTACTCTGTCATTTCCTACCTCAGTAGGGTGTTACTTAGCATGATACAGTACGTCTAGTATTTTGTACCCAAGAAGGGTACCACTACCCCTAGTTCGCAACCTTCGTCAAGCACTTAACCTCGTGCACATACACTACGCAAATCACCCTTGTGCATACTGGAGGCCTTTTACAACTCTTGAAGTCTAACTCCAGATTTACTATTTTAGCAGTTGAATTTGTTATTTTTTAAAGATGCTGCCTAATCGTGTGTGTGTACTCACCTAGTTGTACTCACCTAGTTGAGGTTGCAGGGGTCGAGTCCAAGCTCCTGGCCCCGCCTCTTCACTGGTCGCTACTAGGTCACTCTCCCTGAACCATGAGCTTTATCGTACCTCTGCTTAAAGCTATGTATGGATCCTGACTCCACTACATCGCTTCCCAAACTATTCCACTTCCTGACTACTCTGTGGCTGAAGAAATACTTCCTAACATCCCTTTGATTCATCTGTGTCTTCAACTTCCAACTGTGTCCCCTTGTTACTGTGTCCACCTTGTCAATTCCTCTCAGTATTTTGTAAGTCGTTATCATGTCCCCCCTATCTCTCCTGTCCTCCAGTGTCGTCAGGTTGATTTCCCTTAACCTCTCCTCATAGGACATACCTCTTAGCTCTGGGACTAGTCTTGTTGCAAACCTTTGCACTTTCTCTAGTTTCTTTACATGCTTGGCTAGGTGTGGGTTCCAAACTGGTGCCGCATACTCCAATATGGGCCTAACGTACACGGTGTATAGGGTCCTGAACGATTATTTATTAAGATGTCGGAATGCTGTTCTGAGGTTTGCCAGGCGCCCATATGCTGCAGCAGTTATTTTGGTTGATGTGCGCTTCAGGAGATTGCCTGGTGTTATACTCACCCCAAGATCTTTTT
>NC_069401.1:54717171-54767364 GCF_026875155.1 Cherax quadricarinatus | reverse complement strand
GTACAGTGGTACAAGGAACACAAGGTACACATAGGTGATTGCAACTAATTTAGTGGTTTAATGAACCAGGTGTTAGTAATATTATAATGGTGATGATAATAATAATAATGTGGAAAATTGCATTTATCTGAATGTATCATTATATACATAACAGTAAATGAACATAGATAATTATTATTTATCAGTTAGACAAGTAGGAATTTGGGACACCTAGGTCGCAAAAAATGTCCCCCTTCGATACCTAAAACTTCATATCCACAAGTTGCTCTGGACCTATTAATTACATGAAATATACATCACCAGGAATGCTGGTAAATATATAAATTTGTAGACTGTATATTAAAATTAAAAAAGGATTAATTATAGTATATACACACATTTATATAACAGAAGGAGAATATATCTTAATCATAACACTCACCAATTTGACTGGAGATTAATTTGTATCATACTCAGAAAACCTCACTGTCTATACATGAAAATAAACACTGGCCAGAGTTATAACATAACAGACTAATCTGAGGTTCCTGGAGCTGTCTTGTCCAGTCGCCTGATATCTCAAGTTATGCAGGAATGCACATCCAACAATTTCGCCTCCTATTTGAGAGGTGTCAGCCCAATTTTAAGCTCTAGAGCACGAAAAATTCCTTCCCATTACACTAACGTTGTATCCAATTCAAATTAACAATGGCGACTGTCCGTCTGCACAGACGCACGCTTTCCATTTTCTATAACATTAATATTATTAAATACAGTATGGCCATCTATTTACATGTAACTACTGTATTTCTGGAAAATACATACAGTATTTTCCACACTGTGGCCGGCCGGAGTTCGTTGCTAAACGACTCAAATTACTCCTTCCTTTAGGAGACGATTCCAGCCAGTTCTGGCTTGAGTGGCTGTTCTCCTAGTAGGTCTTACTACGATTTCATCTTCCGGCATCACTTGGTCTGCGTTATCTTCCATATCACTTGTGTCACTTTCCCTCAGATTTCCATTTACGTTTGATTGAACACCTAATTCCAAGGGAATGAATTTATTAATTGTGCATAAACTTTCCTGGCCACGACACAACACTTTGACATTCCTGACAATGCCTTGTGCATCTGGGTACAATGTCAATACTTTGCCCAGAGGCCACAATGTTCGATGTTGTTCAGTGTCAATTAACACAATGTTACCTGGTTGAATGGTCTGTCGATTTACTTCCTCTGTCGCACCATAAAAGTGTTCACGTAGTGTAAGAAGATATTCCTTACGCCACACATTGGACCAATGATCAATTACTTTATTTAACATTTTAAATTTATTACACAACACTGCCGTATCATTGTAATCTTCATCACTTTCTTCTGGATTATCTCTATAGACAAGGGCAGCTTCCAATTTTCTTCCACATATTAGGTGAGAAGGTGTTAATACATCTGCATCAGGTGTATCACTCATGTACGAGAGAGGACTATTATTTATACGATTCTCCGCCTCCACTAACACTGCACAGAATTCTTCCAAATTAATTCTCTTCCGGTGTAGTACTTTAAGGAGACACCTCTTCACTGTGCCTATCAGTCTTTCGTACAGCCCCCCCTGCCAAGGGGCTCTAGGAGTAATAAATTTCCAGGTACACCCTCGTTGGGTTAACAGAGATTGAACATCGTTACTATTATTTAATGCTACCAAATGTTGAGCACCTGCTACAAAATTTGTGGCATTATCCGAAATCATCAATCTCGGACAGGATCTTCTAGCTGCAAATTTTCGAAACAGCTGTATAAACTGTTCTGCAGACAAGTTCTGTGCCACTTCTAAATGAACTTCCCTAGTAGCAGTGCAGGTGAACAAACAAACATACACTGTCAGTGGAACACAATCTGAAGTACCTGTTAAAATTATTGGACCACTATAGTCTACACCTGTTACATCAAATGGTTTCACTAATTGTACACTCTCCTTTGGCAATGGTTGAGGACCTGGGTGTTGCGAATAAGAATTTTTTTAAAGAACTTCAGAATGTGGCCTGTTACCATTTGTTTCTTATGCAACATGATTTTTGGATCCGAGTTATAGGTATTTTAGAGTCTAGGGGAAATAATTTCAACTGGGAAACTCCATAGAATAATATTCAAATTTTTAAAGTATTTGAATACAATACTTTATCTTCTCTTTGTAGTTAATGTAACTTAATACTTTGTACAATAAATTTACCATATACATTTAGTTCAAAATCATGGAAATATCACATTTATAAGGAAGTTTAATTATTCTTCCTGTAATTCAGTCTTCAATAACATTTACGTCTTTGTCTTAACAAGACTGTAAACTCAAAATACAAAAGGTACAAGATTTAACAAGATCTTTGAATCTGGCCGTAAAGTATCTCTATAGATTACTGAACTGACCAAGAATATAAATATCAATAGAGTCTTTCAAAGCAATGAGGAACAAAGTGAGTCAGCTCTTGAGTCCAATTCTCAAAACCATTCAACTGTACACCGAAAGAGCCAATATACGATCAGTTGTCAGGGCTAGAGCAGGGAGCAGACTGACTACTTGCCAGTCTGTTGATGCGTCGTCAGGTTGGATCACCTGACCCATCGTCAGTCAGCCGGACATAAACAATTGAACAATTCACCGGATGGTTCCGAGACTTAAACTCTACTCAATATACACAAGAAATCCTACCTAACAATAATAATAAAATAATAGTGATAATAACAAAATAGTGATAATAACAATAATAGTGATAATAGTGATAATAGTGATAATAATGATAATAACGATAATAACGATAATACCATGGTATTTTTCATATATTAACAGATAATAATATAACGCCGAAAGTCTCTATTTTAGCTATAAACGGGGACTTTCGCACTACAATATTAAGTGATGAACATATTCTCTTACAATAGTTAAATAACACAGGATGACCAATTTCGAAGATATAACACTGGGTACATATAGGATCTGGCATGCACACGGCAACATATTACACAAGATTTAATCACCCTTTTTACACTTTGCCATCCTTGTGGAATCCAGAAAATTTCCCTAATATAATTTAAGGTATCTTGTACCCCACCATGCATTACATTTTTATGGGCATTTAGAACAATTAAATTTGTTAGATGATGAGTTTTGGGCAGTAAGATAGGGTGTGTGGAGAAATTTTCTCTAGGAGGGGGGTATCAGCCCCCTTCAGCCCTTTCAGCCCTGAGGGGCCAAGCCCTCTCAGAAGGGGCGAGCGTCTTGTTTACGGCTAGAGTGAGTAATTGATCACAGATGCTATGCCACGTAGTCAAGTGACCTCTGCTCTTTGCAGCGGTGTTGCAAAGTGTATTTTTATAAGAGACAGTACATTCTTACTTTAGCAGGACAATTAAGGAAAATCCTGCTTTCACTTTATTACCATAGTAAAGATAGTGTACATTGTTGTCTATGCTTAAGACAGCAAGAAACAAACATTCTGCTTTGCTTCATCGAGGAGGTGACAAGGATGCAAGGTACTAGGTCAGCATTTTTTTTTTTTTTGTGTATTAGGGCAGTGACGGCTTGGGGCGGTGTGGCATCGCCAGACTATCTTTGACTCTAGGGAGAGTGACACTGACGCCAGGATAACTAGCAAAGAACACTGATCTGTGTGTTAGTGTGAACAAAGTGTCTCAAACACAATAAACATAAGAGAAGTGTGATCAGCTTCTCTTGTGATACATTGTGAACAATAAAGACAAATCTTGTGGAACATAGTGTACCAGTGTGCGTTTCCTAGACAATGGAAGACGTGGACATCCAAGGACACTTCAGCTTCTATCAAGTCACCGACACCTGTCGAAGGTGTTGAGAACACCATAGCTCACGCTACAAGAGCAAGGTATGTTACGAATTTCTTGTAGATCGGGGGACTGCGCATTTCTTGAGTCGCAAGGAGTTTGTAATCAACCTATAGTCGGCACTAAGGTGTGGACTTTTGAGTCCAAACAAGTACGTACATCGTCAGCCACCAGTGTATGAAATATGCTGACATAACACCCCCTAGGGGTAATTTATAACTTACAAATTATATTTTTTTGACAGCCCATGTTGAGATGGTTTCGACAGCTTCTAGACCTCGTCTGTAGGGGCTGCTGTGTAGACGATTTGCTGTCATTTATCAGCTAAGTGTTTCCTATATTTATATATATAAATTACACATAGCTGGTAAGGCCAATATCTTCAACAGGGTGTTTAGCATAATCACTCAATTCAGCATTTTGTAACCTCCCTCTGCACCTAATTACATTGTTCTCTAAATACAGCCCCAATTTCTCTATTATGGAACCTTTCACAATTTTTCTTTCCATCATCAATTTAATCTCATTTCCATAGATTTCTTCTTGTACCCTCTTTATCCAATATTCAAGAGGATGTGAAAACTTATATGAAATATTCATCTTGCTTAGAAATTTAAACACCAACTTAGTTACATTGATTAGTTTGGGTAAAGAAGAATACAAATTTATATCAATGGCTAAGGGAGGACAAACTATTCGATCGGTGGTAACAGTAATTTCAACAGGAGTAATATACACCTTTTGTACAGGCCAATTAGCTTTATTTACCAACCAGCTTGGTCCTTTAAACCATGATACAGCATTTACAAATTTAGCATAAGGTAAACCTCGAGACAAGAAATCAGCTGGATTCTCCTCACCAGGTATATGGTTAAATGTTAACATATGCTGACCCAAACTATTATACTTCTCTTCCATCTGATTAATCTCAGCGACTCTGCTTTGTACTTACACAATTTTACTGTTTCCATTACGAATCCATTGTAAGGATACCTCATTATCAGACCAAATTACAGTGTCGCTAATATTTATCTCATGCAACTTATTTCTTATATAATTAGCTAATTTGACACCTACATAAATAGCTGTTAATTCCAATGGATAAGGTACTTTGATTTAATTGGAGACACTTTAGCCTTGGGACAAAAACAAGAGAAATAACACTATTACATTGAAGGTAAACAACTGCTCCACATCCCAAATTTTTGAAGCATCACAAAAAATGTGGAGTACATTTTTTCCATTTGGTTTGGCCACCTGGTGGGGGAAACTCCAACAAGGGAATTTTCTCATAATCACCATTAATTCATCCCACCTGTTAATGAATTCCTCAGGTAGAATTTCATCCCAAGCACATTTAAGTTTCCATGCTTCCTTCATTAACAATTTCCCTCTTATAGGAAGGGGTGAACAAACCCTTTAGTGATCAAAAATTTGGAAACTTCAGCAAGCAAAACTCTTTTAGTTAATTTTTTGGGCATACTGTAATTATTAGGCTTTAACTTTAAACAAATCTCTCTCAGTATCCCAAGTTAATCCAATACATTACTACATTTTGGCACTTCATCTCCAGGGTAATCTTTGCTTATTTTGTCCTTTAATTTGGACGAATTACTATTCCTTTTCCCTCAGAGGCATATTTGCACTTTGCATTATTTTATTAGCCTCTCCATAAGTCATTAACAGTTCCTCTTCAGTTGACGTCACACCCAGGAAATTGTCCACATAAAATTGTTTGCTCATTACTTTACCCAATGGACTTTCCGTACATTTAAGGTGTGCATTTTTCCGTCGCTTGAAGTAGGAAGGGGCTGGATGTAGCACCAAATAATATGCTCCTAAAGCAAAAGGGTTTTTCAGAGGGCTAAGGGGGTCAATAGGTTTCTCAGGCCATAAGAAGCGGGTACACTCTCGGTCAGCTTCTTGTAAACCCACTCTTAGGAAAGCTTTACTTATGTCAGCCGTAAAGGCATAATGCTTCACTCTGAAATTTAATAAGATATCTAAATAATTTTTCCGTCAACGACGGACCTGTCATCAAACAGTCATTTAAACTAGGTACATTATTGTTACTCCGGGCACTACAATTAAACACAATTCTCAGAGGAGTGGTCTTAGAATCCTTCTTCACTCCATGATTTTGGAAAATTTAGTGACCATACATTTTGGGTTGCTCACGAGGTCCCTCTTCTAAAAATTTTAATTAATTAACTGCTCAGCAATTAAATCATTATAGGCATTTAAACAATTCTGGTGTCTTACTCAGTTCGCGGAGTTTTAGCCTTTAACTGCCCATATGCCATTCTGAAAATTAGTGGGCAATTCAGGATGGTTCAGTCTTCATGGAAGTCGTACCCAGTATTGTCCAGATTCAAATTTTACATCTTTCAGGTATTGCCCCTGAGAAAAAGAATCGTCTGGACTTTCTTCATTTACATTTATTCCAATGCTGTCTAATTCCCACAATTTATAACACTGGCTAACACCATCCTCTGTGGAAGAATTATACTGGGGCACGATTTCATGAGAAAGACACACAGTTATGGTATTTGTAGTTCCCTCTAGTCATGAATTATTATTACGGGGAAATCCTACCAAAACATTACATGGCCTTCTGCAGTTTTCAAAAGGGTGACACCACATTTCTATTACCATACCCTTTACAAAGGAGGCATAATAGTCACTACCTATCAAAATATTTATTGGGCCTAGAGAATCATCACTTACACACTTACACTTACACTTACACAGGGGCTCTGGTGGCCTGGTGGTTAACGCTCTCGCTTCACACGGGAGGGCCGGGGTTTTTCGATTCCCAGCCAGTAGTAGAACATTGGACGTGTTTCTTTCCACCTGTTTGTCTAGTCCCCATCAGTAAAATGGGTACCTGGGTGTTAGTCGACTGGTGTGGGTCGCATCCTGGGACACTGACCTAAGGAGGCCTGGTCACAGACCGGGCCGCGGGGGCGTTGACCCCCGGAACTCTCTCCAGATAAACTCTCCAGAAACACCAGAAGGTGCTAAATTTACATTATGTGAAAGTCTTTCTGTAGCTTTACTAAGCCCTACTGTAGATATTTTCTCTGGAAGTCTATCTACAATTACTGCATTAACACGTTTTTTCTCGTTGCCCAACCTGACAGTTACATAAACAGTGTCATACAATTGAGCCCTTTTACCCCGAAAAGAAAACCGATAATTTTAAGTTGTGGGATCTCCCATCTGTACTTTCATACCATCAAGACATTTACGTTTTATGAAAGTACGCTGGGATCCCGGGTCCAATAATGCAGTTACATTTTTTATTTATCCCTTTTTATCATCAATTTTTACCTGTAACACAGGTAAGGCTACTTTCAGCAAAACCATCATTATTAACATTAGCAGCATTTTTCATTAGCCACTGTTGTGTCAGGATTGTCAACATTATCATTATTATCAACATTATATATAGACCCTTACACATGACTTTTATGGGTCTTCCTTTGTGACATTGATAACGGAAGTTTAATTTGGCATAACAATCCTTTACATTGTGATTACCTAAACACCTGTTACTTCTGCAAGTTCCTCCAATCTTAACTTTATCATTCCATGAATTGAAAGCATTGCAATTCTTAGAAAAATGAGTACCCTTGCGAAGAGACAATCTTTTTTTTTCTTTGACTGGTTTCTTTTTAAAATGGGCTACTCTTAGGAGGGTACTTATTATTCTTACCTTGTGGAGAATCATTATTTCTATTCCTCTAATTGATATGCATCTATGCAACTCTTTTTAGGAAATGAATTTGATTATTACCATTGGGATAATTTTTCCCTTTGTGAAACTTGACAGATACCTCAGAGTTATTATGTGTTGCATCTTTAAAATGAGTTAGTTGGTGGTCTGCAACTGCACAATTAATTCTTGTAGACCTGTCTTATTTCCTCCAGTCCAAAATAACCCTTGTGATATTTGTTGATAACCATTCAATTGTTTTACAGCTTAATTTATTCTGTACCATGGCACTCAATAACCATCTGATTCCCTTCAGTTTATATTATTACTTAAAGTTTTGAGAGTGCTCTCCAGTTTAACTCTAAACTGCTGTAAACCTTTGTAAGTGTGATCTGGAGATTTTAAATTAACATAATATTCACTAGATCCAACCCTACTTTGTTCTATATTACCATAAGTGACCTTCAACAAGTCAACTGCTTCCTTGAAAGAGTCATCTACATTGGGGAAAAGGCTTGTATGAGTATGTGAGCATCTCCCTTACCTGTCCTTTGAGGTAAAATAATTTAGTACACAGGCTGGGTCACTCCTGTCATGCACAGCTGCTTTTAAAAATTGACCAAAATTCCTCCCAATTTTCCCCGGGGTTTAAAATACAGGTAAACATAATTCTGGGAGTTTTGGCAAAGACATATTATTTGTTGGAGCAGACTGATTAACTGCCTGGTTTACACATTTTAATTATTCAAGGCCTGACTTTTACAAAAAAAGAATCTTTTCCTCAAATTTCCCATAATACTGATTAATCATGAGATCTCTTCAGTTCATCTACACAGTTTACTAACAGATCTCCTTCATATTTCTGTAATATAATTTGTATGAATCTATTATTCCCTAAAGCATCTAAATACAATTTTAAATCATCAGTATTCACAGTTTCTTGATTCATTAATTCCAAACATTTATTATATGCCTTGGTTACATGCCCCTTTTAGCTTGCAATGACGCTTTTTTTGCTCTATATTCCATATGTTTGTCTTCTATATTAATTTCCTCGTTTTCACCCATGAAGCAAGTATTAAATTCAACTTAATAACACTGATTATGTACTAAATTATGGACTTTATAAAGGTAAATAGTACAACTTACCCTTAAATAAATTTTAGCTATCTGAGCTTAGCATTACATGTAAGAAAAATTGTATAAATTTGAAATGACATTAATGCAAACCTTTAGCCACCCTTGGGCTTATAAAAATTAATATTATACAATTAATAAATCCTTGCCAGAATTTGGCATAGCAAAATTAATATTATACACATTAATTTAGCTACACTTGGCTTATCAATTACACATCCCACTGACATGAATCTTGGCCAGAATTATTTTATCAAATTTAATATTATACAAATACATTAATATAAATCCTAGCCACTTTGGCTTTGCAAAATTAATATAAACATTAATATAATTAGCTACACTTGGCTTATCAATTACACATACATTATACACATTAATATAATCTTTAGCCACACTTGACTACCCAAAATTTAATATTGTAAAAAATTATAATCCACTACACATTAAGTAAATTTGTGAACTTAACATCCACCTCCCTCTGTCATTTCACATATAATTATTAATTAATTAACTAATTAATGACTTCACTAATTACGTCCGGTTCAAGAAGGACCCAAAGGGTAAATTAAATGTGGAAATTGCATTTACTGAATGTATCATTATATACATAACAGTAAATGGGAAAATAGTAATTATTATTTATCAGTTAGACAAGTAGGAATTTGGGACACCTAGGTCGCAAAAAATGTCCCCCTTCGATACCTACCACTGTCATATCCACAAGTTGCTCTGGGCCTATTAATTACATTTAATTATACATCACCAAGAATGCTGGTAAATATATAAATTTGTGGACTGTATATTAAAATTAAAAAAGGATTAATTATAGTATATACACACATTTATATAACAGAAGGAGAATATATCTTAAACATAAACACTCACCAATTTGACTGGAGATTAAGTTGTATCATACTCAGAAAACCTCACTGTCTGTACTTGAAAATAACCTGGCCAGAGTTATAACATAACAGACTTATCTGAGGTTCCTGGAGCTGTTTTTGTCCAGTCGCCTGATATCTCAAGTTTATGCAGGAATGCACATCCAACAATTTCGCCTCCTATTTGAGAGGTGTCAGCCCAATTTTTAAACTCTAGAGCACGAAAAATTCCTTCCCATTACACTAACGTTGTATCCAAATTTAAATTAAAAATGGCGACTGTCCGTCTGCACAGACGCAGGCTTTCCATTTTCTATAACATTAATATTATTTTAAAAACAGTATGGCCATCTATTTACATGTTAACTACCCGTATTTCTGGAAAAATTTTACAGTACTTTCCACAAATATTTGGGGGTGATAGTTGATAATAATGATAGGAATGGCAAATTTAAAAATTTAAAAATAGCTTTTGTTATTATAAGAGAAAACCTTAAACAGAAGAATTCACACAGGCATATTAACTGACACTGAGAATATTTCCTGAAATTCTGAAGATTCTGTGACACCGGTTGACAAATGAGGGATTTTTCCCTCTAATTCATTAGAAGGTTGTAAATGAAGGTATGTAATGATCCACTATGTAATGTACCTTTTTACATCACTTGTCCTGTTAATAGCCAGCTTAGGACTGGCTGTTAAAATATTTTCTAGAATTTCTCCTCATGCTATATGCAAACTGTGAGGCCCACTCCACCCGACCCCATATGGGGTGGGGGGTGGGGGGGGACCGGTGTGATCTTGGTATCTCACTTGCCTCTCTCAGAGACTGGCTGGTGCCTCCACACTACCATTCTCTTAAAATTGTCTTTTGCAACATTGCACAGCTCCTGAGGGTTGTACTGAGAAGTGTGAAAGTACTTGAGCTAAAGATTTCCAACCCCTTGGCTCGTCTCCAATATATATATATATAATATATATATATATATATATATAAATATATATATATATATATTATATATATATATATATATAAAACACTGATCTCTGGGTGAAGGAGACTCGAACCTACGAACCTTTGAACAAGGTACGCAGTGGGTTTTATCAATCTACGCACAGTGGACCAATACCTTGGAGTCCAGCTTGCGCAAGACTTTGATCCTAGGCAGCCAGCTTTCGGGAGAAGGCTTACAGCTTTTCATCTCATCCCCTGCATGCATCAGCCTTACTAGAGATTTGAACAATGCAACAATAAAATTGTTCAAATCTCTAGTAAGATGATGCATGCAGGGGATGAGATGAAAAGCTGTAAGCCTTCTCCCTGAAAGTGGCTGCCTTGGATCAAAGTCTAGCTCAAGCTGGACTCCAAGGTTATTGGTCCTGTGTGGGTAGATTGGTTAAAGCACTGCGTACCTTGTTCTAAGGTTCGTAGGTTCGAGTCTCCTTCAGCCAGAGATCAGTGTTTGTGTATATTTCGCCTGCTCTTGCGAATTCCTGCAATTTCATACAACATATATATTATATAAAATTTTATAAATATATATTATAAATATATATATATATATATATATATATATATAAAGTTCCTTGATAATGTGAGTAGTCACGAAAAGCGCTTGGGAAATTCTCTATTATTTCACAGTGGTTGTTTTGCATATATATAATATATATATTATATATATATAATATATATATATATATATATATATATATATATATATATATATATATATAATATATAAATATATATATATATATATATATATATATATGCAACAACCACTCTGAAAGAATAAGAAATTCCAAGCGCTTTCGTGACTACTCACATTATCAAGGAACTATGGGAAAATGAAGCAAACCAAGGAAGCTATAAAAAGGGTCCGGCCAGCACCTCACTATCAGATCCCCCAACGGTTAAACACGTGACGCGCGGCGAGCCAACTTGGATAGGTCCTTTGCACAACCACCCCCAAACTATTTATTGTCCAGTGTAATATTAAATCTTCCCAAAAATTTTATTAATTATAAAAGGATCTAATTTATATAAACCAAAGGAAATATTCATATTATTGTCAAAACTGCTTTTTATGAAACAAGATTCAATTATATTCCTGTCGACCATGGACTTGCTTGATACTACTTTCTCAACTTTTGAAAATCAATTGGATGGTTAAAATTTTTCTTACATGAATAAATAGAGCATTGGAATCTTGTCCATTCTAAAAGCTATATTCATGCTGTTTTAATCTTAGTTCGAGATTTTTACCAGTTTGACGAATAATATATAAAATATATTTTATATATATATTATATATATATATTTATAAAAAATATATATAATATATATATATATATATATATAAATATATATATATATATATTTTTGGGATATTTTTATAAATTATTGGGGTCTGTGAGTTGGGTTTTGTGTATGTGTGTGTGTGTGTGTGTGTTTTGTGTGTGTTTTGTGGGGTGTGTGTGTGTGTGTGTGTGTGTGTGTGTGTGTGTTGTGTGGGTGTGTGTGTGTGTGTGTATAATGCAGTAGTTTGTTGGACTACGTATTAGCTGATAAAAGACTATTGATAGACTTTAGGATGTACATGTTTATAGAGGGGCCACAGATTTATCAGATCACTTTCTAGTTGTAGCTACAGTGAGAGTAAAAGGTAGATGGATACAAGAAAAATAGAAGCAGCAAGTAAGAGAGAGGTTTAAGGTTTATAAAACTAAAAGAGGAGGCAAATTAGGGTAAGGTATAAAGAACTATTGGAGGATAGATGGGCTACTGAGAGTATAGGCAATGGGGTCGAAGATGTATAGGGTAGGTTTAGAATATAGTGTTTGAGGTTTTAACATAAGTGTGTGGTAAAAGGAAAATGGGTGTGGGAGGGAAGAAGAGTGATTGGTGGGAAAGATGTAAAGAGAGTAGTAAGGGAGAAAAGTTAGCATATTAGAGGTTTTTACACAGTAGAAGTGATGCAAGGAGGGAAGAGTATTTGGAGAGAAAAAGAGAGATTAAAGAGAGTAAACAGAGAGCAAATGGGAGGTTGATGAGATGTTATCAACAAATTTTGTTGAAAATAAGAAAAGTTTTGGAGTGAGATTAATAAGTTAGGAGCCTAGGGAACAAATGGATTTGACAGTTAAAAATAGGAGAGGAGAGTTATTAAATGAAGGGGTTAGAGGTATCGGGAAGATTAAAGGGGAATTTTTTTGAGGGAATTGTTTTAAAAGTTAAGAAAAATAAGAAAGAAGGAACACTGCAACAGGCTACTGACCCATGCGGAGCAGGTCCATGTCCCCCCCCCCTAGATTAGACCATGATACCCCACGGATAAGCCAAGACCCACCCAGTCTGATCACCGCCTCAAGGATGGACCACTGCACCAGACACGGCAGCACAAGCTAGTCAGGTCCAACTCACACCCACCCACACCCACTCATGTATTTATCTAAACGATTTTTAAAACTACACAACGTTTTAGCCTGAATAATGTACTCGGAGTTTGTTCCACTTATCCACAACTCTTACCAAACCAGTGCTTTCCTATATCCCTTTCCCGAATCTGAATTTTTCCAACTGAAACCATTGCTACGAGTCCTGTCTTGGCTGGAAATTTTCAGCACACTATTTACATCTCCTTTATTTTTTCTGTTTTCCATTTATACACCTCGATCATATCCCCCCTAATTCTACGCCTTTCGAGAGAGTGCAGATTCAGGGCCCTCAGTTATCCTCATAGGGAAGATTTCTGATAATGGGATAAGAGAGAAATAAGATTTCGTTCGGATTTTTAACCCCGAGGGTTAGCCACCCAGGAAACCCAAGAAAGTCAGTGCGTCATCGAGGACTGTTAACTTATTTCCATTGGGGGTCCTTAATCTTGTCCCCAGGATGCGACCCCACACAGTCGACTAAACCCAGGACCTATTTGCTGCTAGGTGAACAGGACAACAGGTGTAAGGAAACGTGTCGAAATGTTTCCACCGCCGGGAAACGAACCCGGGCCCTCCGTTTTTGAAGGGGAGCTTTAGCCACCAGGCTAAAGCTGCGCAGCATAATCTAAATGAGGCCTAACAAGGATATATAGAGTTGAAGAAACAACTGAGGACTTCTATTATTTATCCTTCTAGATATGAAGCCAAGAATTCTGTTAGCTTGAGTGCGAACACTAATGAACTGTTGTCTTGTTTTAGATTACTGCTACCAGAATCCTAAATCCTTTTTGCAAATCAGTAGTATTAAGATCTATATTATTTAGTTTATATGTGGCATGGTTATTTAACTGTCCAAGATTTAGAACTTTTCATTTGTCAATATTAAACTGCATCTGCCACTTCTCCGACCATTGCATCAGTCTATTCAAATCATCCTGGAGTGCTGTAGTGTCCTCATTAGAATGAATTGGCCGGCCTATTTTGGTGTCATCAGCAAATTTGCTTATGTCGCTATTTATTCCCTCGTCTATGTCGTTTATGTAAATTGTGAACAACAACGGGCCCATCACTGACCCCTGAAGAACACCGCTTGTGACGTGCCCCTATTCTGATTTCTCCCCATTTGTGCAAACTCTCTGGTGTCTATTTGTCAGCCATGCCTCTTCCCAGGAAAAAAATTCTCCTCCTATTCCGTGTGCCTTAAGTTTCCTCAATAGCCTCTGGTGTGGAGCTCTATCGAAAGTCTTACTGAAGTAGTTGATGAAGATAGGGAAGCTGTGATTTTGTGTATAGGGCAAGGAAGAATAACATCTTGTAGGAGTGAGGAAGTGCCAATTGTGAGTGTGAGGAAGCTCGTGAGGCAGTGGGTAGAATGAAAGGGGGTAAGGCAGCTCGGATTGACGGGATAAAGATAGAAATGCTGAAAGCAGGTGGGGATATAGTTTTGGAATGGTTGGTGCTATTATTTAATAAATGTATGGAAGAGGGTAAGGTACCAAGGGACTGGCAGAGAGCATGCATAGTTCTTTTGTATAAAGGCAAAGGGGTAAAAGAGAGTGCAAAAACTATAGGGGAATAAGTCTGTTGAGTATACCTGGTAAAGTGTATAGTACAGTTATTATTGAAAGAATTAAGAGTAAGATGGAGAGTAGGATAGCAGATGAACAAGTAGGCTTTAGGAAAGGTAGCGGCACTATGGGCACGATAAGAGAACAACTGTGCCATCATTCATTGTTCAAGTCTTTTCAACCTGTTATCAGCAGATATCTTTTATATTGCTGAGCCAGAAGTCGTCAGGTAAACTATTGTTTACAGCGGTACCTAGCAGGGGTGAAGATTAAGACACTTATGCAACGTATGGGAATCTTTATTGAGGAAGCGTTTCGCCACACAGTGGCTTCATTAGTTCAATACAAATCAGAAAGGTGTAAGGAGAGGAGTTTGAGGTAATCAAACTCAGTCCCTCAGCTGAGGGACTGAGTGGCGCTGCTTTTCACTGGGTCTTTTTACAATTCTTCCGTATCTCACTCCGATACGTTACAAATGTACTGAGTAGATTTGGGACTAAGCCCTTAAATATCTCCCATGTATATATTGTTTAGTCTCTTCTTTGCTAAAGTGTGTAAACTCCATCCTGAGGCGTTCCAGTAGTTTAAATAGTTTTTCAGTTGTCCGCGGGCGGTAAATGAACACTGAATTTTTTCCAGCTCTGATCAGTCTCCTGCCTTGAACGGATCTATCAACACTCATACTGTCCACTAGGGTTATTCTTCACATCCAAACCTATCACGCTTGTTAGTTGTGTGCATGTATCAGAGAACTGCTCTCGAATATTTTTCAAAGTAAATATCAGTTACCTTTCCTCTGTTCGAGAATATACATTCCAAGTACTTTGAAGCGCTACTTTGAAGCGTCCATACAATATAAATGTTTGATTTTATGCGGGTAGTAAATAAGTTCTGTATACTCTCCAGTTTTGACGTTTTTCCTAAGTATTGCAAATGAGCCTAGCGCTCAAAACTATAAACAATATTTCGGATGTGAGAAGCACAAGTGCTGTTAGAGTACCCTCACTGGAGTGGTCTGTCTTGTTTTGAAAGTTCTTAAAAACTCAACTTCTCACTTTTCTGCCCTTTTCTACATTTGCTTATTTTGTTCTCAAAAGTTTTAACGATATAATGTTCAGCAGGGGGCACCCTTAACCATGATACAGTTACTCTGTCATTTCCTACCTCAGTAGGGTGTTACTTAGCATGATACAGTACGTCTAGTATTTTGTACCCAAGAAGGGTACCACTACCCCTAGTTCGCAACCTTCGTCAAGCACTTAACCTCGTGCACATACACTACGCAAATCACCCTTGTGCATACTGGAGGCCTTTTACAACTCTTGAAGTCTAACTCCAGATTTACTATTTTAGCAGTTGAATTTGTTATTTTTTAAAGATGCTGCCTAATCGTGTGTGTGTACTCACCTAGTTGTACTCACCTAGTTGAGGTTGCAGGGGTCGAGTCCAAGCTCCTGGCCCCGCCTCTTCACTGGTCGCTACTAGGTCACTCTCCCTGAACCATGAGCTTTATCGTACCTCTGCTTAAAGCTATGTATGGATCCTGACTCCACTACATCGCTTCCCAAACTATTCCACTTCCTGACTACTCTGTGGCTGAAGAAATACTTCCTAACATCCCTTTGATTCATCTGTGTCTTCAACTTCCAACTGTGTCCCCTTGTTACTGTGTCCACCTTGTCAATTCCTCTCAGTATTTTGTAAGTCGTTATCATGTCCCCCTATCTCTCCTGTCCTCCAGTGTCGTCAGGTTGATTTCCCTTAACCTCTCCTCATAGGACATACCTCTTAGCTCTGGGACTAGTCTTGTTGCAAACCTTTGCACTTTCTCTAGTTTCTTTACATGCTTGGCTAGGTGTGGGTTCCAAACTGGTGCCGCATACTCCAATATGGCCTAACGTACACGGTGTATAGGGGTCCTGAACGATTTATTTATTAAGATGTCGGAATGCTGTTCTGAGGTTTGCCAGGCGCCCATATGCTGCAGCAGTTATTTGGTTGATGTGCGCTTCAGGAGATGTGCCTGGTGTTATACTCACCCCAAGATCTTTTTCCTTGAGTGATATTTGTAGTCTCTGACCCCTAGACTGTACTCCATCTGCGGTCTTCTTTGCCCTTCCCAATCCTCATGACTTTGCACTTGGTGGGATTGAACTCCAGGAGCCAGTTGCTGGACCAGGTCTGCAGCCTGTCCAGATCCCTTTGTATTTTGCCTGGTCTTCGATCGAATGAACTCTTCTCATCAACTTCACGTCATCTGCAAACAGTGACACCTCGGAGTTTATTCCTTCCGTCATGTCGTTCACAAATACCAGAAACAGCACTGGTCCTAGGAATGACCCCCGTGGGACCCCACTGGTCACAGGTGCCCACTCTGACACCCCACTCTACCATTAACCCCCGCTTCCCACACCGGTTGACAAATGAGGGAAATTTTTTACCTATAAGTCATTAGGAAGGTTGTTAAATGAAGGTATGTTAATGATACACAATTTGTAATGTACTTTTACGTCACTTGTCCTGTTAATAAGCAGCTCGAGGACGGCTGTTAACTATTTTATAAGTTTTTTCCTCCATGCTTTATGCATAAACTGTGAGGCCTACTCCACCTGACCCCCATATGGGGTGGGGTTGTGGGGGGGGAACGGTGTGATCTTGGTATCTCACTTGCCTCTCTCAGAGGACTGGCTGGTGCCTCCACACTACCTTATCTTAAAACTTTGTCTTTGCAACAATTGCACAGCTCTCCTTAGTTGATGTACTGAGCCAAGTGTGTGGAATGAAAGTAATTGAGCATAAAGTTTTCCAACCCTTGAGCTCGTCTTCCAATATATATATATATATATATTTACTATATATTTATATTTATATTTAGATCATTATACTATATAAATATATATATATAATACCACTGATCTCTGGCTGATGGAGACTCGAACCTACGATCCTTTGAAACAAGGTACGCAGTGCTTTATTATTTCTACGCACTGTGGACCAACTACTTGGAGTCCAGCCTTGCGCTAGACTTTGATCATAGGCAGCCAGCTTTAGGGAGAAGGCTTACTGCTTTTAATCCTTCTCCATCCCCTGCATGCATCAGCCTTACAAGAGATTGAACAAAGCAACAATACATTGTTCCAAATTCTAGTAAGGCTGATGCATGCAGGGGCATGAGATGAAAAAGCTGTAAGCCTTATCCCTGATGATTGGGCTGCCTTGGAATCATAGTCTAAGATCAAGCTGGACTCAAAGGTATTGATTACATGAGTGCGGGTTTAGATTGGTTTATTTTAAGCACTGAGTACATTGTTCTAGGTTCGTTAGGTTCGAGTCTCCTTTCAGCAAGTGATCTGGTGTTTGGTGTATATTTAGCCTGCTCTTGCGAATTCCTTGCATATTCATAATCTCTTATATATATATATTTATATATTTATATATAATACTATATATATATATTATATTATATATATATATATTATACGTTCTTGATAATGTGAAGTAGTCAACGAAAGCGCTTGGAACTTCTCTCAATATTTCACGTGGTTGTTATGCATATATATATATTATTTATATTTATATATATATATATTTATTTTTATATATATATATACTTATATATATATATATATATATTTATATATATATATATATTTATATAGATATATATATGCAAAACAACCACTCTGAAAGAATAGAGAATAAATTCCCAGCGCTTTCGTGTCTACTCCACATTATCAAGGAAAACGTATGAAAGTGAAGGATCCAAGGAAGCTATATAAGGGGTCGGCAGCACAAACTATTCAGATCACACAACGTGTTTGTAAACAAGTTGACGCGCGGCGAGCCTACTTGGATAGGTCCTTTGCACAACCCACCCCCATGCTATTTTAATTTGTCCAGTGTATTATTAAATTCTTCACCAATTCTATTAATTTGAATTGGATATAATTTATATTAAACAAAGGACAATATTAATATTATTGTCAAAACTGCTTTTTATGAAACACGATTCAATTATATTCCTGTACGACATTGGACTTGCTTGATACTACTTTCTCAACTCTTTTTGAAATCTACTTGGATGGTTAAAATCGCTTACATGAATAAATAGAGCTTTGGAAATCTTGTTCTGTGCTAATGCTATATTAATGCTTGTTTTTAATTTAGTTCGTGATTTTTACAGTTTGACCGTAATATATTTATATATTTACTAATTTATATATTATTTATATATATATATATATATATATATATATATATATATAATTTATATATCTATAAAACGCTGTATATTATATATATATATATGTCTGTGCTATGTGTACTCACCTGTTGTACTCAACTAGTTGAGGTTTGCGGGGGTCGAGTCCGAGCTCCTGGCCCCGCCTCTTCATGATCGACTACTGTGTGTGTGGTATGTTGTGTGTGTGTGTGTGTGTGTGTTGGTCTGTGTGTGTGTTTGTGTGTGTGGTGTGTGTGGGTGTGTGTGTGTGTGTGTGTGGTGTGTGTGTGTGTGTATAATGACAGTAGTTTGTTGGTCTACGTATTTAGCTGATAAAAAGAATATTGTGTAGATTCAGGATGTACATGTTATAGAAGGCGGCCACTGATTTATCAGATCACTTCTAGTTGTGGATTCAGTGAGAGTAAAAGGTAGATGGGATACAAGAAAAATAGAAGAGCAAGGTAGAGAGAGGTGGAAGGTTTATAACTAAATGAGGAGGCAGTTAGGGTTGTATACAAGGTATAAAGAACTATTGGAGGATAGATGGGCTTTACTGAGAGTTTAGGCAATGGGCGTCGAAGAGTATAGGGTAGGTTTAAGACTTATAGTGTTAGAGTGTTCATCATAGGGTGTGGTTACAGGAAAGTGGAGTGTGGGAGGAAGAAGACGTGACATTGGTTGGATAAATGATGTAAAGTGGTAGTTAAGGCGAGAAAAAGTTAGCATATTAGAGGTTTTTACCAGTTGAAGTGATGCATGGAGGAAGGAGTATTTGGAGAGAAAATGAGAGATTAAGAGAGTAAACAGAGAGCAAAAATGGGAGAGTGGATGAGATGTTATCAACAAATTTGTTGAAAATAAGTAAAAGCTTTTGCGAGTGTGATTAATAAGTGAGAGGAAGCCTAGGGAACAAATGGATTTGACAGTTAAAAAATAGGAGGGAGAGTTATTAAATGAAGAGTTAGAGGTATCGGGAGAAGTTTAAGGAATATTTTGAGGAATTGTTAAATGTAAGAACATAAGAAAGAAGGAACACTGCAAACAGGCCTTATGACCCACATGCGGAGCAGGTCCCATGTCCCCCCCCCTTGATCTAGACCAATGTACCCACGATAAGCCCAATGACCCACCAGTCTGATTCACCGACAATCAAGGATGGACCACTGCACCAGAAACGGCAGCTCAGCCTAGTCAGGTCCAACTCACACCCACCACACACCCACTCATGTATTTATCTAAACGATTTTAAAAATACAAACACAAGTTTTAGCCTGAATAACTGTACTCGCGAGTTTGTTCACTTATCACAACTCTATTTACCAAAACCAGTGCTTTCCTATATCCTTCCTGAATCTGAATTTTTCCAACTTGTAACATTTGCTCCGAGTCCTGTCTTGGCTGGAAATTTTTAAGCACATATTTACTTCTCCTTTTATTATTCCTGTTTTCACATTTATACACCTCGATCAATATCCCCCTAATTCTACGCCTTTCGAGAGAGGCAGATTCAGGGCCCTCAGTTCTATCCTAATGGGAAGATTTATGATACATCGGGATTAAGAGGATAGAAGATTACGTTCTCGGAATTTTTAAACACGGAGGGTTCAGGCACCGGGATAACCCAAAGGAAAGTCAGTGCGTCATCGAGGACTGTCTAACTTATTTTCCATTGGGAGTCCTTAATCTTGTCCACCAGGATGCGAACCCACACCAGTCGACTAACACCATGTGTAACCTATTTGCTGCTAGTGTGAACAGGACAACAGGTGTAAGAAACGTGTCGAAATGTTTCTCGCCGGGATATCGAACACCGGGGCCCTTCCGCCTGTGTGAGCGGCGAGCTTTAGACACCGCGCTCTAAACCTGCGCAGCATAATATAAATGAGGCCTAACCAAGGATATATAGAGTTGAAAGAACAAACTGAGGGACTTCTATTTATTTATCCTTCTAGATATGAAGCCAAGAATTTGTTAGCGTGAGTTGCGAACACTAATGAACTGTTGTCCCCTTGGTTTTAGATTACTGCTAAACCAGAACTCCTAAATCCTTTTTTGCAATTCAGTAGTATTAAGATCTATATTATTTAGTTTATATGTGGCATGGTTATTTACAGGCAAAGATTTAGAACTTTCTTCATTTGTCAATAATTAAACTGCATTCTGCCACTTCTTCGTCCATTGACATCAGTCTATTCAAATTCATCCTGGGAAGTGCAGTAGTGTCCTCATTAGACTGAATTGGCCGGCCCTCCTATTTTAGGTGTCATCAGCAAATTTGCTTATGTCGCTATTTATTCCCTCGTCTATGTCGTTTTATGTAAATTGTGAACACAACGGGCCCATCACTGAGACCCTGAAGAACACCCGCTTTGTGACGCCATGCCCCTATTCTGATTTCTCCCCATTTGTGCAAACTCTATGGTGTCTATTTGTCAGCCACTGCCTAAATTCCCCAGGAAAAAAATTCTACTCCTATGCGTGTGCCGAAGTTTCCTCAATAGCATCTGGTGTGGAGCCTCCTATTCGAAAGTCTTACTGAAGTAGTTGATAAGATAGGGAAGCTGTGATTTTGTGTATAGGGCAAGGAATGAAGAATAACATCTTGGTAGGAGTGAGGAGTGCAATTGTGAGTGTGAGGAAGTCGTGAGGGCAGTGGGTAGTTGAAGGGGTAAGGCAAGCTCGGATTGAAGGGATAAGGGATTGAATTGCTGAATGCTGGTGGGGATATAGTTTTGGAATGGGTGGTGCTATTTTTAATAATGTATTGAAGGAGGGTTAGGTTACCAAGGGACTGGCAGAGAGCATGCATAGTTTCTTTTGTATAAAGGCAAAGGGGTAAAGAGAGTGAAAAAACTATAGGGGAATTAGTCCTGGGAGTATACTGGTAAAGTGTATAGTACAGTATTATTGAAAGAATTATGAGTAGATGGGTGAGTAGGATAGCAGCATGAACAAATAGGCTTTTGGAAAGTAGCGGCTCTATGGGCACGAATTTTGAGAACAAACTGTGCACATCATTAATGTTCAAGTCTTTAAACATGTTATCAGCACGATATCTTTTATATTGCTTGAGCCAGAAGTCGTCAGGTAAAACTCTTGTTTACAGCGGTACCTAGCCAGGGGTGAAGATTAAGACAATTATGCAAAAGTATATCGGGAATTCTTTATTGAGGATGCTTTCGCCACACAGTGGCATTCAATTAGTTCAGTACAAATCAGAAAGGTGTTAAGGAAGAGGAGTTTGAGGTAATCAAACTCAGTCCCTCAGCTGAGGGACTGCAGTGGCGCTGATTTTCACTGGGTCTCTTACAATTCTTCGTATCCACTCAGATAACGTTACAAATGTACTGAGTAGATTTGGGACTAAGCCCTTAAATATCTCCATGTTGTATATTGTTTAGTCTCTTCTTTGCTAAAGTGTATGTAAACTCCATCTGAGGCGTTCCAGTAGTTTAATTGTTTGTAGTGTTGTCCGAGGGCGGTAATGAACACTGAATGTTTCCAGCTCTGATCAGTCTACTGCCTTGAACGGATCTATCAACAATCATACTGTCCACTAGGGTTATTCTTCACATCCAAACTATCACGCTTGTTTTGTTTGTGTTGCATGATCAGCGAGAATGCTCTCGTTTTTTCAAAGTATATAATCAGTTTCCTTTCCTCTGTTCGAGATATATTACATTCCAAGACTTTGAGCGCTACTTTGAAGAGTTACATACTATATAATTGTTTGATTTTTATGCGGTAAGTAAATAAGTTGTGTATACTCTCCAGTTTTGACGTTTTTTCCTAAGTATGCAAATGAGCTTAGCGCCTCAAATATAAACTATATTTCGGATGTGAGAAGCACAAGTGACTTGTTAGAGTACCCTCATGGAGTGGTCTGTCTTGTTTTGAAAGTTCTTTCATAATCAACTTCTCAACTTTTCTGCCCTTTTCTACATTTGCCTTATTTTGTTCTCAAAAGTTTTTCGATATATTGTTCAGCAGGGGGCACCATTAACATGCTACAGTTACTCTGTCTTTCCTACCTCAGTAAGTGTGTTACTTAGCATGATTACAGTAGTCTAGTATTTTGTACCAAAGATGGGGATACCACTACACTTGTTTCGCAACCTTCGTCAAGCACTTAACCTCGTGCTCATACATACGGCAAATATCACCTTGTGCATACTGGAGGCCTTTTACAACTCTTGAAGTCTAACTACAGATTTACTTTTTTTGAAGTTGAATTTGTTATTTTTTTAAAGATGCTGCCTAATCGGGTGTGTGTACTCACATAGTTGTACTACCCCTAGTTGAGGTTGCAGGGGTCGAGTCCAAGTCCTGGCACCGCATCTTCAATGGTCGCTAATAGGTTCACTATCCCTGACCATGAGCCTTTATCGTACCTCTGCCTTAAAAGCTATGTATGGATCATGACTCATTACATCGCCTTCCAAAACTATTCCACTTCCTGACTACTCTGTGGATGAAAGAAATACTTCCTAACATCCCCCTTGATTTCATCTTGTGAATACAAAATTCCAACTGTGTCCCCTTGTTACTGTGTCCACCTTGTTCAATTCCTTCAGTATGTATTTTGTAAGTCGTTATCATGTCCCCCCTATCTTCCTTCCTCCAGTGTCGTCAGGTTGATTTCCCTTTTACACTCTAATACATTAGACATACATCTAGTCTGGGACTAGGTTCTCTGTTGCATACCTTTGCACTTTCTCTAGTTTCTTTACATGCTTTGCTAGGTGTGGGTTCCCAAACTGGTGCTGCGCCAATACTCCACTAATGGGCATACGTACACGGTTATTGGGTCTGATACGATTTTAATTTATTAAGTTTGTCGGACAAATGCTGTTCTGAGGTTTTTGCAAGGCGCGCCCATATGCATGCAAGCAGTTATTTTGGTTGATGCGTTGCGCTTAAGGGAGTGTGCCTGTGTTATACTCCACCCCAGATCTTTTTCCTTGAGTGATATTGTAGTATCTGACCCCTAGACCTGTAATCCATCTGCGGTTTTCTCTTTGCCCTTCCCAAATCCTACATGACTTTGCACTTGGTGGGATTGGAACTAGGAGCTGTTCGCTGGAAAGGTCTTGCAGCCTGTCCAGATCCCTTTGTATTTTGCCTGTCTTCGATCAGAATGAACTCTTCTCATCAAACTTCTCGTCATCTGCAAACAGGTGACTCCTCGGCGAGTTTATTACTTCCGTCATGTCGTTCACAAATACAGAACAGCACTGGTCCTAGGAATGACCCCTGTGGGACCCCAATGAGTCACAGGTGCCACTCTGACACCTCACGTCGTACCATTACTCGAAGCTGTCTTCCTTGACATGGTTCCCTGATCCATTTGCAGTTGCCTTCCCTGTTATTTCCTGCTTGGTCCTCCAGTTTTTGCACTAATCTATTGTGTGGTACTGTTGTCAAAACGCCCTTCTCTGCAGTCATAATGAAGAAAATGCAATCACACTCCCCTCTCTCTCTTGGTTTACTGCTGTCACCATGTCATAGGAACACCGTAGGTTTGTATCACAGGGGATTTCCCGTCTCTGAACCATGTTGGTATGCTGGTGATGAGGGATCATTCTTTTCTAGATGTTCCACCATTATTCTCTGACAATCTTTTCCATAATTTAGCATGCTATTACATGATCTGTGACACTGGTCGTAGTTTAGTGCTTCATGTCTGTCTCCCTTTTTTAAAGATTGGTACCAAATTTGCTGGTCTTCCATGCCGCAGGCAATATCCCTGTTTCGATAGTTGTATTGAATATTGTTGTTAGGGGTAAACATTGCGCCTTGATCCCTCTCTTACAGGACCCATGGAGAGATTGTTATCTGGCCCAATTGCCTCTTGTGGTATCTTGATCCTCAGAAGCCTGTGCACTTCTTCTCGGTGTATGAGTTACTGTGTCAAGCACTTGGTGGGGTGTACCCCACCTCTCGTCTTTTCTGGAGCCCTTCTGTCTCCTCTGTGAAACACTTCTTTGAATCTATTGTTGAGTTACTCAATACTTACTGTCATTTCTTGTTGTCTCTCCCTCCTTCCTTACTTAGCCTGATTAACAGGTCCTTGAATGTTGTTTTCCTCCTGATGTGGCTGTACAAACAGTTTTCGGGTCAGATTTGGATTTTGCTGCTGTGTCGTTTCGTATTGGGACGTTGGGCCTTTCTTAATCTGAGCATATTAGTTTCTGGTTACGGACTGCTCTCTATTCTCCTGGGTCCTTTGCCTTTATATTTCTTCCATTTCCCAAGCACACTTGGTTTTGGCCTCCTGCATCTTTGGATGTAACCATGGGCTCATCCAGGGCTTTTTTCATTATTCCTGGTTTACCCTTGGGTAAAACCTACTCTTCAGCCTCCCTTGAACATTGTGACTACATATTCCATCATTCCCTTTAACTGGTTTCCCTGCGTTCTCTGTCCACTGAACCTCATTCAGGAAGTTCCTCATTCCTGTGAAGTCCCCTTTCCTGGTAGTTTGGTTTCCTTTCGTCCTGGCCTTCCTGCTTCCCCCTCCACTTGTAGCTCTACATGTGCATTCGAAGCTCAAAACCACATGATCGCTGGCACAAAGGGGTCTTTCATAATTGTGATGCTCCTCAATATCTGCACTACTCATGGTGGAATACTAAAGTCCAGTCTTGCTGGTTCTTAATCTCCGCTCTCTCTGTAGTGCCCCTTAGTGTTGGTACATGAAGTTTTCCAGTACCACCTCATCATCTTAGCCCTCCATGTATCTTGGCCCCATGTGGCTCACAGTTCTCACATTAGATCTCACTTGTGGTTAAAGTGCCCATGATCAGGAGCTTTTGACCCTACATGTATGAGCTTTCTGTGCCACTCTGCAGCCAGTGTGTACCATCGCTCTATTGCTCTCGTCATACTCTTGCCTTGGCCTCCTGCTTGTTCTGTGGTGGGTTTATACATCACTGCAATTATCACCTTGGGACACTCCAGAGTGAGGCCGTTTTCCCGGCTATGCAATCCACTTTTCTACGCTGTCTCCTCTCTCCAGCTCATCAAAATTCAATCGGTTGTTTGATCAGCAATGCCACTCCCTCCCCCCCCCTGTTCTTCTGTCCTTTATCGATCTGGTATCCCGTTGGGAAGATGGCATCTGGTTAATCATACCTGGTAAGCTTGGTTTCTGTGATTGCTTTGATGTCTGGTGATGCCTCTTTGACTTCTTTCGTGCCACTCCTCCACTTGTTTGTTATTCCATCAGCGTTTGTGTACCATACCTTCAGTTTCCTTTCCAAACACTTGTGGTTTGTGTGTCTGTCGTGTGTGTGTGTGTGTGTGTTGTGTGTGTGTAGGTGTGTGTGTTGTTGTGTTGTGTGTGTGTAGTGTTTGTGTGTGTGTGTGTGTGTGTGTCTGTTGTGTGGTGTGGTTTAGTTACCGTTTTGTCCCAAGGCAAGAAACATGTCAAATAGACACTAGGGCGACTGTTGTATGTGTGTGTGTGATTGTGTGTGTGTGTGTGTGTGTGTGTGTGTGTGGTGTTGTGTTGTGTGTGTGTGGTGTGTGCTGTGTGTGTGTTGTAGTCGTTGTGTGTGTGTGTGATGCACTCACTAATTTATCACTAATTGTGGGTTGCAGGGGTTCGAGACTCAGCTCCTGGCCCAGCCTCTTTCACACACGCTCCTTGATCCTTCTCTCCCTACTCCATTGAGCTTTATTCATACCTCATTTAAAGCTATGTATGGATTCCTGCTTCCACTACCTCACCTGTAAGCTATTCACACTTCCTGATACTCTATGACTGTAGAAATACTTCCTAACATCCCTTTGACTCTTCTGGAAGGTCTTCAACTTCCCAAGTGTGACCCTTGTTTGTGTTCCCCTCTTTGGAACATTCTGTCTCTGTCCACTTGTCACTCTACGCAAGTTATTTTGTATTTTGTATCGTTTACCCTAAACCTCATGTTCCTCCAGTGTTGTTCAGGGCGATTTCCCTTAACCCTTTCTTTTGTAGGACATTCTCTTAGCTCTGGAACTAAACCTTTGTCCGTAAACCTTCGCACTTTCTCATAATTTCGTGGACGGCTTGATCAATTGTGCTGTTCAAGACTGGTGCTGCATTCTCTAGTATGGGCCTGACGTATGTGTGTGTGTGTGTGTTGCTGTGTTTGTTGTGTGTGTGACTCACCCTAGTTGTACTATCCTAGTTGAGGTTGCTGGGATCGAGTATAGCTCCTGACCCGCTTTCTTCACTGATCGCTACCTAAAACACTCTGTGGCGAAGAATTCTTCCTAAAATCCCTGTGATTCATCTGTGTCTTCAGACTACCAACTGTGTAACCTTGTTGCTGTGTCCCATTCTGGAACTTCCTGTTATTTGTCCACATTGATCAATTCCTCTTCAGTATTTTGAATGTCGTTATCTTATCCCCCCTATTCTCTCCTGTCGTCAGTGTCGTCAGGTCGATTTCCATTAACCTTCCTCGTAGGGACATACCGCCTTAGCTCTGTGACTGTCTTCGTTGCAAAATTTGCACTTTCTCTAGTTTATTTACGTTGCCTTGGCTAGGTGTGGGTTTAAAAATGGTGCCGCATTCTCCAATATGGCTATCGTACACGGTATGGACAGGGCGTCCTGAACGATTCCTTAAGCTGTTCGGAAGGTTGTTCTGAGGTTTGCTAGGCGCCAATGACTTTATGAATCGTTGTGTGTGTGTTTGTACTACCTAACTCACCTAATTGGGTTGCAGGGGTCGAGAACTCAGCTCTGGTGTGGTGTGTGTGTGTCATGTGTGATACCTTACTGACGTACTCACCTATTTGTACTCACCTATTGTGGTTTTGCAGGGGTCGAGTCCTAGCTCCTGGCTCCGCCTCTTCACCGGTTGCTACTGGGCCTCTCTCTCCGCTCCATGAGATTTATTCAAACCTCGTCTTAAAACTGTGTTGGTTCATGCCTCAACTACGTCATTGTCTAGGCTATTCCACTGACTTACAAACTCTTATGAACTGAAGAAATACTTTCCTAAATATCTCTCTGACATCATTGGTGTCTTCAACTTTCCAATTGTGTGCTGTGTGTGTAGTGTCGGTGTGTGTGTCTGTGTGTGTGCACTCACTATTTGGTGTGTGTGTGTGCACTCACTATTTGTGGTGTACTCACCTAATTGTACTCACCTAATTGTGGTTGCAGGGGGTCGAGACTAGCTCATTGGCCCACGCCTCTTCACTGATCGCTTCTGGTACCTCTCCTCTACTGCTTCATGAGCTTTGTCATACCTCTTCTTAATATAAAACTATGTATGGTTCCTGCACTAACTTACTCACTTGCTAGGCTATTCCACTTGCTTGACAACCTCTATGACTGAAGGAAATTACTTCCTAACCGTACCTGTGACTCGTCTGAATCTTCAGCTTCCAGTTAGTGACCCCTTGTCACTGTGTCCCTTCTCTGGAACATCCTATCTATTGTCCACTTGTCTATTCCCGCAGTATTTTGTATGTCGTTGTCATGTATCCCCTGACCCTTATGTCTCCAGTGTCGTCAGTCCGATTTACCTTAACCTTCCTCGTACGGACATTCCTTGAGCTCTGGGACTCGCCTTGTTGCAAACCTTTGTACTTCTATAACTTTCTTGACGTGCTTGCCAGGTGTGGGTTCCAGACTGGTGCTGCATACTACAGTATGGGCCTAACATACACAGTGTACAGTGTCTTGAAACGATTCCTATTAAGGTAGCGGAACGCTCATTCTCAGGTTTGCCAAAGGCGCTCGTATGCTGCAGCGGTTATTTGGTTGATTGTGTGCCTTCCGATGAGTGCATCGGTGTTATGGTCACCCCAAAGGTCTTTCTCCCTGAGTGAGGTCTGTATCTTTGTCACCTAGCCTTTTACTCTGTCTGCGGTTCTTCTTTGCCCTCCCCATCTTCATGACTTTGCATTTGGCTGGATTGATATTCGGAGAAGCAGTTGCTGCGGACCACATGTCAGCTTGTCAGTCTCTTTGCAGTCCTGCATCTCTCGTCCGGATTTAATTCTTCTCATCAACTTCGCGTCATCTGCGAACAGGGACACTACAGAGTCTATTCCTTCCATTTCATGTCGTTAACATGTATCAAAAATAGCACTGGTCCTAGAATGACCCCTGTGGGACGCTAGAACAGGCGCCCACTGTGATACCTATTCGCGTACCAGACTAGTTCCTGCCTCCCCTGTCAGTGTTTTACCCTTTCCATTGCAGTGCCCTCCTTTTACGTGCGCCTTGATCCTCCAGCTTTGCACTAATCCTCTTGTGGGGAAACGTGTCAAGTCTTCTGCAGCTCTTGGAAAATGCAATCTACCCACCCCTCTCTCTCGTGTCTTACTTCTGTTTCCTTGTCATAAAAACTCAAGAGGTTTGTAGTACAAGATTTGCCTTCCATGAACCCATGCTGGTTTTCATTTATAATTCTTGTTCCTTTCAAGGGTTGACCACTCTCCTCCTGCTAATCTTCTCCATGACTTTGCACACAACTACATGTTCAGAGAAACAGGTCTGTAGTTTTAGTGCCTCGTCCGTTTTGTTTCCTTTCTTAAATATGGGACTACTTAGCTGTCTTCAGTTCTCAGGTACGTTGCCCAGTTTCAAGGGGATGTGTTGAAGATTGTGGTTAAGAGGACAACAGCATCTCTGCTCTTCTCTAAGGACCCCATGGGGAGAATGTTGTCAGGGTCCATCGCCTTTGAGTGTCAAGGTCAATATAAGAGCTTCTTCACCTCATCCTCAGTTGTTCGTTTATGTCATCCAACACTGTTGGTTATTCCTCTTGATGTTCCCTTCTGTGGCTGTATTCCCACAGCCCTCCTGTCTTACTGTAAAAACTTCCTTAATCTCCTGTTCAGCTCCCTCACATACTCCTGACTCATTTCTTGTGAGTTCTTCACCTTCTGTCACTTAAAATTGATCACTGGTCTTTGATGTTGTCTTCATCTGATGTGGCTATACAACAGTTTCGGTCAGTCTTGATTTCGTTGCTATGTATTATCATTACTGTCGCTGGGACCTCCCTCCTTACCTGTGCGTATCATTCATGGCTATCGACTGATCTCCCTTTTCGTAGTGATTATCTGAATTATCGACTTTTTCCATTCTTTATTGCAATTTGTTTTTGCATCCTTTACACCTCTGTAGGGTAAAACAGGGGCTCGTTCTGGTCTTTCCCATTGTTACTGTTGCCCTTGGGAATAAACCTTTCCACTGCCTCCTTGCATTTTGTTGTTACATATTCCATCATTTCATTTACTGGCTTTCTGCCCAGTTCTCTCGTCCCACTGGATCCTCCAGCAGGAAAGTTCTTCAACCCTATGTTAGTCCCTCTTTTATAGTCAGGCTTTTCCCATTCAACCCTGTTATTCTCTCCACTTGCAGCTCTACTGAGTGTTCCAAAGCACAGAACACGTGGGTCGCTAGCTCCTAGGGGACTCTCATAACTTGATGTCCTCAATATCTGGCTGCCCCGGGTGAAAACAAGGTTCCAATCTTGCTGGTTCATCCTCCACTCTCACTCTGGTAGTGTCATTTAACAGCGTTGTGCATGAGGTTTTCCAGCAACCACGTCCAAAATCCTGGCTCTTCCCATGTTTCGGTAGACCCCATGTGGCTCAGTTTTCCCTGTCTATCTCCTGTGGTTTTGAAATCCCCATAACCAGCACTTTGCTCTGCTGGAGTGAAGCTCTTACTTGCCACCTCAGCAAAGTGTTGTCCCACCATATTACTCTGTTGCTCTCTTCTATTACTCTCTTGGCCTCATGCAGTTCTGTGGTGGATTATACATCACTGCAATGCCGTGTGTTGTGTTGTGTGTTGTGTGTTGTGTGTGTGTGTGTGTGTGTGTGTGTGTAACTCACCTATTTGTTACTCAACTATTTGTGGTTGCAGGGGTGAGTCTAGCATCCTGGCCCCGCCTCTTCACCGGTTGCTAATGGTCCCTATCTTCCCCGCCTCCATGAGCTTTATCAAACCCTCTCTTAAAAACTGTGTCTATGGTTACTGGCCTCCACTATCGTCATTTTTTGGCTATTCCCAATGCTTACAACTCTATGCTGAAGAATGAAATACTTCCTACTATCTCTCTGACTCATTTGTGCTTCAACTTCCAATTGTGGCCTCTTGTTTCTGTGTCCCCTCCCTGGAACATCCTGTCTTTGTCCCATCTTGTCTATTCCACGCAGTTTTTTATATGTCAGTTATCATGTCTCACTGACCCCCTCCTGTCCTCCAGGGTCGTTCAGGCCGATTTCCTTAATCTTTCTTCATAGGACATTCCCCTTTGCTTGGAAAACTAAACCTTTGGCTCGCCAAAACCTTTGTACTTTCTCTAGTTTCTTGACGTGCTTTATCAACGTGCGGGGTTCCAAACAGGTGCTGCATAATCCAGTAGGCCTGAATACCGGTGTTACAGTGTCTTGAATGATTCCGTACTATGGTATCAGATGCTGTCTCTCCGGTTTGCCAGGCGCCATATGCTGCAGCAGTTATTGATTGATGTGTGCTTCCGGAGACAGCTCAGGTGTTATACTCATCCCAAGATCTTTTCTTGAGTGTGGTCTTGCAGTCTTGGCCACCTAGGCTCTATACTGTGTGTGTGTGTGTGTATGTGTGTGTGTGTGTGTGTGTCTGTGTGTGTGTGTGTGTGTTGTGTGTGTGTGTGTGTGTGTGTTGTGTGGTGTGTGTGTGTGTGTGTGTGTGTGACCAAACAATAATATTTGCACCAATAACTCATTACAGTTTGTGATCGGGTGTGGACGTATGTGAATTGCTCATTACTCTATTAATTTGATTTCATTGATTATAGCCATGTATATAAAAACGTATGTAAGTAATTTACTTACAGGATTCATTACCTTTTGTAACTTGTGAGTTCATTACTTTGATACCTAGGTTCAGCTTTGGGATTGGGCCAGTCCCTGGACCCAGTATGTACCTCTGTAATCTTTTTTGACTACCGTCCCAGGATGGGTATGGGGAGATAATAAAATACTGAACTGGGAAACTGTCCAAAAGATGCATCTACCCATACCCCTCTATCTCTCGTGTGTGTGTGTGGAGGAGGTGCTATGTAGACACCCTCATCCTTGACCAACTGGTTGTGTTTACTGCTGAGAGAAACTCAGGGCAGCAGCTTGATCTGGAGGGAAGGAGGGAGGAACTGCAGGGAGGAGAAGGAGAAGAAATGTGGGAGAGTTGACGGTTTGCTCATTTTTTTTCAAATGTTCTTCTTATGTCATTGATTATTTACAAGAAAACTGGGAGGATCTGAAATGTGATGTGTTAAAGTGAAAAAACGATGTATCTGGGTCCCTGATAAGAAGGGAGCCTAAATACTTGTTATTTATTTATTTATTTATTTATTTATTTGAACATGATACAGAGAAGTACAAGGAGTACAATTTAAAGTGTAACATGCCAATAGCCCCTGTATGCGAGTATTATGGGCAGCTGCTTTAAAATTAATTAAGATTAATAAGCAATGATATATTCAGTGGGTACAAATTATTGCAAAACAGATAACAATTTAGTACAATTGAATATTACAAAGAAGGTATTTATCGGTCATTACTGTATCCTCCCAGAGTTCTCAATCCACCACGATGCTCGTGAACTCTAACTCCAAGGCTAGAGGGGATGATTACCTCATCTTTTGTATATAGTTTACATGTATTCCTTTTATGCTCCTAGAATCTTGTATTGATAAGCCACTGAGATGGCGTAAACGTCTACAATAAAGATATCCAGGGATGTTGCACAAGAGTCTTAACTTTTATTTACTGAGTTGCTGTGTAATTCACGTTAGAATGGAGTTTATGTTAGGTAATGAAGTTAAATAGTAACAAAGTTTGATTGGGTCATCAGGTTGACATTTATGAGATACAATAATGGAACATATATGAGAACAATTTATAAGATACAATTATTCAGTATTTATTTAGCAGTGGTGTGAGTAAGGTTTTTTGAGAAGAGTCTTGAATTATAAACTGGACAGTGTTTCTTTTATATTCACAGGTAATGAATTCCAGATTTTAGGGCCTTTTTTGTGCATTGAGTTTTTGCATATCTGTACTTGATAATAACACTGGACAGAGTATATAAACTAACAGACTTATCTGAGGTTCCTGGAGGCTGTCTTGTCCAGTCGGCCTGATATCTCAAGTTTATGCAGGATTGCACATCAACATTTTCGCATCCTTTTTGAGAGGTGTCAGCCAATTTTAAGACTCTAGAGCACGAATACTTTCCTTCCCATTACACTAACGTTTGTATCCAATTCAAATTATCAATGGCGACTGTCCCGTCTGACAAGACGCAGGCTTTCATTTTCTATAACATTATTATTATTTTAATACAGTATGGCCATCTATTTAAATGTAACTACTGTATTTCTGGAAAAATATATACAGTACTTCACTAATTTTTGGGGGAGATGATAGTTGATAGTAATGAAAGAATGGCATTAAAATTAGAATGCTTAGTTATTATAGAAGAAAAACCTGAATGAAGAATTCACACAGGAAATAAGTAACTGGAGCACTGAGAATATTTTCATGAATATTCTGGAAGATTCTGTGACACCGGTTGACAAATGAGGGAAATTTTTTACCTATAAGTCATTAGGAAGGTTGTTAAATGAAGGTATGTTAATGATACACAATTTGTAATGTACTTTTACGTCACTTGTCCTGTTAATAAGCAGCTCGAGGACGGCTGTTAACTATTTTATAAGTTTTTTCCTCCATGCTTTATGCATAAACTGTGAGGCCTACTCCACCTGACCCCCATATGGGGTGGGGTTGTGGGGGGGGAACGGTGTGATCTTGGTATCTCACTTGCCTCTCTCAGAGGACTGGCTGGTGCCTCCACACTACCTTATCTTAAAACTTTGTCTTTGCAACAATTGCACAGCTCTCCTTAGTTGATGTACTGAGCCAAGTGTGTGGAATGAAAGTAATTGAGCATAAAGTTTTCCAACCCTTGAGCTCGTCTTCCAATATATATATATATATATATTTACTATATATTTATATTTATATTTAGATCATTATACTATATAAATATATATATATAATACCACTGATCTCTGGCTGATGGAGACTCGAACCTACGATCCTTTGAAACAAGGTACGCAGTGCTTTATTATTTCTACGCACTGTGGACCAACTACTTGGAGTCCAGCCTTGCGCTAGACTTTGATCATAGGCAGCCAGCTTTAGGGAGAAGGCTTACTGCTTTTAATCCTTCTCCATCCCCTGCATGCATCAGCCTTACAAGAGATTGAACAAAGCAACAATACATTGTTCCAAATTCTAGTAAGGCTGATGCATGCAGGGGCATGAGATGAAAAAGCTGTAAGCCTTATCCCTGATGATTGGGCTGCCTTGGAATCATAGTCTAAGATCAAGCTGGACTCAAAGGTATTGATTACATGAGTGCGGGTTTAGATTGGTTTATTTTAAGCACTGAGTACATTGTTCTAGGTTCGTTAGGTTCGAGTCTCCTTTCAGCAAGTGATCTGGTGTTTGGTGTATATTTAGCCTGCTCTTGCGAATTCCTTGCATATTCATAATCTCTTATATATATATATTTATATATTTATATATAATACTATATATATATATTATATTATATATATATATATTATACGTTCTTGATAATGTGAAGTAGTCAACGAAAGCGCTTGGAACTTCTCTCAATATTTCACGTGGTTGTTATGCATATATATATATTATTTATATTTATATATATATATATTTATTTTTATATATATATATACTTATATATATATATATATATATTTATATATATATATATATTTATATAGATATATATATGCAAAACAACCACTCTGAAAGAATAGAGAATAAATTCCCAGCGCTTTCGTGTCTACTCCACATTATCAAGGAAAACGTATGAAAGTGAAGGATCCAAGGAAGCTATATAAGGGGTCGGCAGCACAAACTATTCAGATCACACAACGTGTTTGTAAACAAGTTGACGCGCGGCGAGCCTACTTGGATAGGTCCTTTGCACAACCCACCCCCATGCTATTTTAATTTGTCCAGTGTATTATTAAATTCTTCACCAATTCTATTAATTTGAATTGGATATAATTTATATTAAACAAAGGACAATATTAATATTATTGTCAAAACTGCTTTTTATGAAACACGATTCAATTATATTCCTGTACGACATTGGACTTGCTTGATACTACTTTCTCAACTCTTTTTGAAATCTACTTGGATGGTTAAAATCGCTTACATGAATAAATAGAGCTTTGGAAATCTTGTTCTGTGCTAATGCTATATTAATGCTTGTTTTTAATTTAGTTCGTGATTTTTACAGTTTGACCGTAATATATTTATATATTTACTAATTTATATATTATTTATATATATATATATATATATATATATATATATATATAATTTATATATCTATAAAACGCTGTATATTATATATATATATATGTCTGTGCTATGTGTACTCACCTGTTGTACTCAACTAGTTGAGGTTTGCGGGGGTCGAGTCCGAGCTCCTGGCCCCGCCTCTTCATGATCGACTACTGTGTGTGTGGTATGTTGTGTGTGTGTGTGTGTGTGTGTTGGTCTGTGTGTGTGTTTGTGTGTGTGGTGTGTGTGGGTGTGTGTGTGTGTGTGTGTGGTGTGTGTGTGTGTGTATAATGACAGTAGTTTGTTGGTCTACGTATTTAGCTGATAAAAAGAATATTGTGTAGATTCAGGATGTACATGTTATAGAAGGCGGCCACTGATTTATCAGATCACTTCTAGTTGTGGATTCAGTGAGAGTAAAAGGTAGATGGGATACAAGAAAAATAGAAGAGCAAGGTAGAGAGAGGTGGAAGGTTTATAACTAAATGAGGAGGCAGTTAGGGTTGTATACAAGGTATAAAGAACTATTGGAGGATAGATGGGCTTTACTGAGAGTTTAGGCAATGGGCGTCGAAGAGTATAGGGTAGGTTTAAGACTTATAGTGTTAGAGTGTTCATCATAGGGTGTGGTTACAGGAAAGTGGAGTGTGGGAGGAAGAAGACGTGACATTGGTTGGATAAATGATGTAAAGTGGTAGTTAAGGCGAGAAAAAGTTAGCATATTAGAGGTTTTTACCAGTTGAAGTGATGCATGGAGGAAGGAGTATTTGGAGAGAAAATGAGAGATTAAGAGAGTAAACAGAGAGCAAAAATGGGAGAGTGGATGAGATGTTATCAACAAATTTGTTGAAAATAAGTAAAAGCTTTTGCGAGTGTGATTAATAAGTGAGAGGAAGCCTAGGGAACAAATGGATTTGACAGTTAAAAAATAGGAGGGAGAGTTATTAAATGAAGAGTTAGAGGTATCGGGAGAAGTTTAAGGAATATTTTGAGGAATTGTTAAATGTAAGAACATAAGAAAGAAGGAACACTGCAAACAGGCCTTATGACCCACATGCGGAGCAGGTCCCATGTCCCCCCCCCTTGATCTAGACCAATGTACCCACGATAAGCCCAATGACCCACCAGTCTGATTCACCGACAATCAAGGATGGACCACTGCACCAGAAACGGCAGCTCAGCCTAGTCAGGTCCAACTCACACCCACCACACACCCACTCATGTATTTATCTAAACGATTTTAAAAATACAAACACAAGTTTTAGCCTGAATAACTGTACTCGCGAGTTTGTTCACTTATCACAACTCTATTTACCAAAACCAGTGCTTTCCTATATCCTTCCTGAATCTGAATTTTTCCAACTTGTAACATTTGCTCCGAGTCCTGTCTTGGCTGGAAATTTTTAAGCACATATTTACTTCTCCTTTTATTATTCCTGTTTTCACATTTATACACCTCGATCAATATCCCCCTAATTCTACGCCTTTCGAGAGAGGCAGATTCAGGGCCCTCAGTTCTATCCTAATGGGAAGATTTATGATACATCGGGATTAAGAGGATAGAAGATTACGTTCTCGGAATTTTTAAACACGGAGGGTTCAGGCACCGGGATAACCCAAAGGAAAGTCAGTGCGTCATCGAGGACTGTCTAACTTATTTTCCATTGGGAGTCCTTAATCTTGTCCACCAGGATGCGAACCCACACCAGTCGACTAACACCATGTGTAACCTATTTGCTGCTAGTGTGAACAGGACAACAGGTGTAAGAAACGTGTCGAAATGTTTCTCGCCGGGATATCGAACACCGGGGCCCTTCCGCCTGTGTGAGCGGCGAGCTTTAGACACCGCGCTCTAAACCTGCGCAGCATAATATAAATGAGGCCTAACCAAGGATATATAGAGTTGAAAGAACAAACTGAGGGACTTCTATTTATTTATCCTTCTAGATATGAAGCCAAGAATTTGTTAGCGTGAGTTGCGAACACTAATGAACTGTTGTCCCCTTGGTTTTAGATTACTGCTAAACCAGAACTCCTAAATCCTTTTTTGCAATTCAGTAGTATTAAGATCTATATTATTTAGTTTATATGTGGCATGGTTATTTACAGGCAAAGATTTAGAACTTTCTTCATTTGTCAATAATTAAACTGCATTCTGCCACTTCTTCGTCCATTGACATCAGTCTATTCAAATTCATCCTGGGAAGTGCAGTAGTGTCCTCATTAGACTGAATTGGCCGGCCCTCCTATTTTAGGTGTCATCAGCAAATTTGCTTATGTCGCTATTTATTCCCTCGTCTATGTCGTTTTATGTAAATTGTGAACACAACGGGCCCATCACTGAGACCCTGAAGAACACCCGCTTTGTGACGCCATGCCCCTATTCTGATTTCTCCCCATTTGTGCAAACTCTATGGTGTCTATTTGTCAGCCACTGCCTAAATTCCCCAGGAAAAAAATTCTACTCCTATGCGTGTGCCGAAGTTTCCTCAATAGCATCTGGTGTGGAGCCTCCTATTCGAAAGTCTTACTGAAGTAGTTGATAAGATAGGGAAGCTGTGATTTTGTGTATAGGGCAAGGAATGAAGAATAACATCTTGGTAGGAGTGAGGAGTGCAATTGTGAGTGTGAGGAAGTCGTGAGGGCAGTGGGTAGTTGAAGGGGTAAGGCAAGCTCGGATTGAAGGGATAAGGGATTGAATTGCTGAATGCTGGTGGGGATATAGTTTTGGAATGGGTGGTGCTATTTTTAATAATGTATTGAAGGAGGGTTAGGTTACCAAGGGACTGGCAGAGAGCATGCATAGTTTCTTTTGTATAAAGGCAAAGGGGTAAAGAGAGTGAAAAAACTATAGGGGAATTAGTCCTGGGAGTATACTGGTAAAGTGTATAGTACAGTATTATTGAAAGAATTATGAGTAGATGGGTGAGTAGGATAGCAGCATGAACAAATAGGCTTTTGGAAAGTAGCGGCTCTATGGGCACGAATTTTGAGAACAAACTGTGCACATCATTAATGTTCAAGTCTTTAAACATGTTATCAGCACGATATCTTTTATATTGCTTGAGCCAGAAGTCGTCAGGTAAAACTCTTGTTTACAGCGGTACCTAGCCAGGGGTGAAGATTAAGACAATTATGCAAAAGTATATCGGGAATTCTTTATTGAGGATGCTTTCGCCACACAGTGGCATTCAATTAGTTCAGTACAAATCAGAAAGGTGTTAAGGAAGAGGAGTTTGAGGTAATCAAACTCAGTCCCTCAGCTGAGGGACTGCAGTGGCGCTGATTTTCACTGGGTCTCTTACAATTCTTCGTATCCACTCAGATAACGTTACAAATGTACTGAGTAGATTTGGGACTAAGCCCTTAAATATCTCCATGTTGTATATTGTTTAGTCTCTTCTTTGCTAAAGTGTATGTAAACTCCATCTGAGGCGTTCCAGTAGTTTAATTGTTTGTAGTGTTGTCCGAGGGCGGTAATGAACACTGAATGTTTCCAGCTCTGATCAGTCTACTGCCTTGAACGGATCTATCAACAATCATACTGTCCACTAGGGTTATTCTTCACATCCAAACTATCACGCTTGTTTTGTTTGTGTTGCATGATCAGCGAGAATGCTCTCGTTTTTTCAAAGTATATAATCAGTTTCCTTTCCTCTGTTCGAGATATATTACATTCCAAGACTTTGAGCGCTACTTTGAAGAGTTACATACTATATAATTGTTTGATTTTTATGCGGTAAGTAAATAAGTTGTGTATACTCTCCAGTTTTGACGTTTTTTCCTAAGTATGCAAATGAGCTTAGCGCCTCAAATATAAACTATATTTCGGATGTGAGAAGCACAAGTGACTTGTTAGAGTACCCTCATGGAGTGGTCTGTCTTGTTTTGAAAGTTCTTTCATAATCAACTTCTCAACTTTTCTGCCCTTTTCTACATTTGCCTTATTTTGTTCTCAAAAGTTTTTCGATATATTGTTCAGCAGGGGGCACCATTAACATGCTACAGTTACTCTGTCTTTCCTACCTCAGTAAGTGTGTTACTTAGCATGATTACAGTAGTCTAGTATTTTGTACCAAAGATGGGGATACCACTACACTTGTTTCGCAACCTTCGTCAAGCACTTAACCTCGTGCTCATACATACGGCAAATATCACCTTGTGCATACTGGAGGCCTTTTACAACTCTTGAAGTCTAACTACAGATTTACTTTTTTTGAAGTTGAATTTGTTATTTTTTTAAAGATGCTGCCTAATCGGGTGTGTGTACTCACATAGTTGTACTACCCCTAGTTGAGGTTGCAGGGGTCGAGTCCAAGTCCTGGCACCGCATCTTCAATGGTCGCTAATAGGTTCACTATCCCTGACCATGAGCCTTTATCGTACCTCTGCCTTAAAAGCTATGTATGGATCATGACTCATTACATCGCCTTCCAAAACTATTCCACTTCCTGACTACTCTGTGGATGAAAGAAATACTTCCTAACATCCCCCTTGATTTCATCTTGTGAATACAAAATTCCAACTGTGTCCCCTTGTTACTGTGTCCACCTTGTTCAATTCCTTCAGTATGTATTTTGTAAGTCGTTATCATGTCCCCCCTATCTTCCTTCCTCCAGTGTCGTCAGGTTGATTTCCCTTTTACACTCTAATACATTAGACATACATCTAGTCTGGGACTAGGTTCTCTGTTGCATACCTTTGCACTTTCTCTAGTTTCTTTACATGCTTTGCTAGGTGTGGGTTCCCAAACTGGTGCTGCGCCAATACTCCACTAATGGGCATACGTACACGGTTATTGGGTCTGATACGATTTTAATTTATTAAGTTTGTCGGACAAATGCTGTTCTGAGGTTTTTGCAAGGCGCGCCCATATGCATGCAAGCAGTTATTTTGGTTGATGCGTTGCGCTTAAGGGAGTGTGCCTGTGTTATACTCCACCCCAGATCTTTTTCCTTGAGTGATATTGTAGTATCTGACCCCTAGACCTGTAATCCATCTGCGGTTTTCTCTTTGCCCTTCCCAAATCCTACATGACTTTGCACTTGGTGGGATTGGAACTAGGAGCTGTTCGCTGGAAAGGTCTTGCAGCCTGTCCAGATCCCTTTGTATTTTGCCTGTCTTCGATCAGAATGAACTCTTCTCATCAAACTTCTCGTCATCTGCAAACAGGTGACTCCTCGGCGAGTTTATTACTTCCGTCATGTCGTTCACAAATACAGAACAGCACTGGTCCTAGGAATGACCCCTGTGGGACCCCAATGAGTCACAGGTGCCACTCTGACACCTCACGTCGTACCATTACTCGAAGCTGTCTTCCTTGACATGGTTCCCTGATCCATTTGCAGTTGCCTTCCCTGTTATTTCCTGCTTGGTCCTCCAGTTTTTGCACTAATCTATTGTGTGGTACTGTTGTCAAAACGCCCTTCTCTGCAGTCATAATGAAGAAAATGCAATCACACTCCCCTCTCTCTCTTGGTTTACTGCTGTCACCATGTCATAGGAACACCGTAGGTTTGTATCACAGGGGATTTCCCGTCTCTGAACCATGTTGGTATGCTGGTGATGAGGGATCATTCTTTTCTAGATGTTCCACCATTATTCTCTGACAATCTTTTCCATAATTTAGCATGCTATTACATGATCTGTGACACTGGTCGTAGTTTAGTGCTTCATGTCTGTCTCCCTTTTTTAAAGATTGGTACCAAATTTGCTGGTCTTCCATGCCGCAGGCAATATCCCTGTTTCGATAGTTGTATTGAATATTGTTGTTAGGGGTAAACATTGCGCCTTGATCCCTCTCTTACAGGACCCATGGAGAGATTGTTATCTGGCCCAATTGCCTCTTGTGGTATCTTGATCCTCAGAAGCCTGTGCACTTCTTCTCGGTGTATGAGTTACTGTGTCAAGCACTTGGTGGGGTGTACCCCACCTCTCGTCTTTTCTGGAGCCCTTCTGTCTCCTCTGTGAAACACTTCTTTGAATCTATTGTTGAGTTACTCAATACTTACTGTCATTTCTTGTTGTCTCTCCCTCCTTCCTTACTTAGCCTGATTAACAGGTCCTTGAATGTTGTTTTCCTCCTGATGTGGCTGTACAAACAGTTTTCGGGTCAGATTTGGATTTTGCTGCTGTGTCGTTTCGTATTGGGACGTTGGGCCTTTCTTAATCTGAGCATATTAGTTTCTGGTTACGGACTGCTCTCTATTCTCCTGGGTCCTTTGCCTTTATATTTCTTCCATTTCCCAAGCACACTTGGTTTTGGCCTCCTGCATCTTTGGATGTAACCATGGGCTCATCCAGGGCTTTTTTCATTATTCCTGGTTTACCCTTGGGTAAAACCTACTCTTCAGCCTCCCTTGAACATTGTGACTACATATTCCATCATTCCCTTTAACTGGTTTCCCTGCGTTCTCTGTCCACTGAACCTCATTCAGGAAGTTCCTCATTCCTGTGAAGTCCCCTTTCCTGGTAGTTTGGTTTCCTTTCGTCCTGGCCTTCCTGCTTCCCCCTCCACTTGTAGCTCTACATGTGCATTCGAAGCTCAAAACCACATGATCGCTGGCACAAAGGGGTCTTTCATAATTGTGATGCTCCTCAATATCTGCACTACTCATGGTGGAATACTAAAGTCCAGTCTTGCTGGTTCTTAATCTCCGCTCTCTCTGTAGTGCCCCTTAGTGTTGGTACATGAAGTTTTCCAGTACCACCTCATCATCTTAGCCCTCCATGTATCTTGGCCCCATGTGGCTCACAGTTCTCACATTAGATCTCACTTGTGGTTAAAGTGCCCATGATCAGGAGCTTTTGACCCTACATGTATGAGCTTTCTGTGCCACTCTGCAGCCAGTGTGTACCATCGCTCTATTGCTCTCGTCATACTCTTGCCTTGGCCTCCTGCTTGTTCTGTGGTGGGTTTATACATCACTGCAATTATCACCTTGGGACACTCCAGAGTGAGGCCGTTTTCCCGGCTATGCAATCCACTTTTCTACGCTGTCTCCTCTCTCCAGCTCATCAAAATTCAATCGGTTGTTTGATCAGCAATGCCACTCCCTCCCCCCCCCTGTTCTTCTGTCCTTTATCGATCTGGTATCCCGTTGGGAAGATGGCATCTGGTTAATCATACCTGGTAAGCTTGGTTTCTGTGATTGCTTTGATGTCTGGTGATGCCTCTTTGACTTCTTTCGTGCCACTCCTCCACTTGTTTGTTATTCCATCAGCGTTTGTGTACCATACCTTCAGTTTCCTTTCCAAACACTTGTGGTTTGTGTGTCTGTCGTGTGTGTGTGTGTGTGTGTTGTGTGTGTGTAGGTGTGTGTGTTGTTGTGTTGTGTGTGTGTAGTGTTTGTGTGTGTGTGTGTGTGTGTGTCTGTTGTGTGGTGTGGTTTAGTTACCGTTTTGTCCCAAGGCAAGAAACATGTCAAATAGACACTAGGGCGACTGTTGTATGTGTGTGTGTGATTGTGTGTGTGTGTGTGTGTGTGTGTGTGTGTGGTGTTGTGTTGTGTGTGTGTGGTGTGTGCTGTGTGTGTGTTGTAGTCGTTGTGTGTGTGTGTGATGCACTCACTAATTTATCACTAATTGTGGGTTGCAGGGGTTCGAGACTCAGCTCCTGGCCCAGCCTCTTTCACACACGCTCCTTGATCCTTCTCTCCCTACTCCATTGAGCTTTATTCATACCTCATTTAAAGCTATGTATGGATTCCTGCTTCCACTACCTCACCTGTAAGCTATTCACACTTCCTGATACTCTATGACTGTAGAAATACTTCCTAACATCCCTTTGACTCTTCTGGAAGGTCTTCAACTTCCCAAGTGTGACCCTTGTTTGTGTTCCCCTCTTTGGAACATTCTGTCTCTGTCCACTTGTCACTCTACGCAAGTTATTTTGTATTTTGTATCGTTTACCCTAAACCTCATGTTCCTCCAGTGTTGTTCAGGGCGATTTCCCTTAACCCTTTCTTTTGTAGGACATTCTCTTAGCTCTGGAACTAAACCTTTGTCCGTAAACCTTCGCACTTTCTCATAATTTCGTGGACGGCTTGATCAATTGTGCTGTTCAAGACTGGTGCTGCATTCTCTAGTATGGGCCTGACGTATGTGTGTGTGTGTGTGTTGCTGTGTTTGTTGTGTGTGTGACTCACCCTAGTTGTACTATCCTAGTTGAGGTTGCTGGGATCGAGTATAGCTCCTGACCCGCTTTCTTCACTGATCGCTACCTAAAACACTCTGTGGCGAAGAATTCTTCCTAAAATCCCTGTGATTCATCTGTGTCTTCAGACTACCAACTGTGTAACCTTGTTGCTGTGTCCCATTCTGGAACTTCCTGTTATTTGTCCACATTGATCAATTCCTCTTCAGTATTTTGAATGTCGTTATCTTATCCCCCCTATTCTCTCCTGTCGTCAGTGTCGTCAGGTCGATTTCCATTAACCTTCCTCGTAGGGACATACCGCCTTAGCTCTGTGACTGTCTTCGTTGCAAAATTTGCACTTTCTCTAGTTTATTTACGTTGCCTTGGCTAGGTGTGGGTTTAAAAATGGTGCCGCATTCTCCAATATGGCTATCGTACACGGTATGGACAGGGCGTCCTGAACGATTCCTTAAGCTGTTCGGAAGGTTGTTCTGAGGTTTGCTAGGCGCCAATGACTTTATGAATCGTTGTGTGTGTGTTTGTACTACCTAACTCACCTAATTGGGTTGCAGGGGTCGAGAACTCAGCTCTGGTGTGGTGTGTGTGTGTCATGTGTGATACCTTACTGACGTACTCACCTATTTGTACTCACCTATTGTGGTTTTGCAGGGGTCGAGTCCTAGCTCCTGGCTCCGCCTCTTCACCGGTTGCTACTGGGCCTCTCTCTCCGCTCCATGAGATTTATTCAAACCTCGTCTTAAAACTGTGTTGGTTCATGCCTCAACTACGTCATTGTCTAGGCTATTCCACTGACTTACAAACTCTTATGAACTGAAGAAATACTTTCCTAAATATCTCTCTGACATCATTGGTGTCTTCAACTTTCCAATTGTGTGCTGTGTGTGTAGTGTCGGTGTGTGTGTCTGTGTGTGTGCACTCACTATTTGGTGTGTGTGTGTGCACTCACTATTTGTGGTGTACTCACCTAATTGTACTCACCTAATTGTGGTTGCAGGGGGTCGAGACTAGCTCATTGGCCCACGCCTCTTCACTGATCGCTTCTGGTACCTCTCCTCTACTGCTTCATGAGCTTTGTCATACCTCTTCTTAATATAAAACTATGTATGGTTCCTGCACTAACTTACTCACTTGCTAGGCTATTCCACTTGCTTGACAACCTCTATGACTGAAGGAAATTACTTCCTAACCGTACCTGTGACTCGTCTGAATCTTCAGCTTCCAGTTAGTGACCCCTTGTCACTGTGTCCCTTCTCTGGAACATCCTATCTATTGTCCACTTGTCTATTCCCGCAGTATTTTGTATGTCGTTGTCATGTATCCCCTGACCCTTATGTCTCCAGTGTCGTCAGTCCGATTTACCTTAACCTTCCTCGTACGGACATTCCTTGAGCTCTGGGACTCGCCTTGTTGCAAACCTTTGTACTTCTATAACTTTCTTGACGTGCTTGCCAGGTGTGGGTTCCAGACTGGTGCTGCATACTACAGTATGGGCCTAACATACACAGTGTACAGTGTCTTGAAACGATTCCTATTAAGGTAGCGGAACGCTCATTCTCAGGTTTGCCAAAGGCGCTCGTATGCTGCAGCGGTTATTTGGTTGATTGTGTGCCTTCCGATGAGTGCATCGGTGTTATGGTCACCCCAAAGGTCTTTCTCCCTGAGTGAGGTCTGTATCTTTGTCACCTAGCCTTTTACTCTGTCTGCGGTTCTTCTTTGCCCTCCCCATCTTCATGACTTTGCATTTGGCTGGATTGATATTCGGAGAAGCAGTTGCTGCGGACCACATGTCAGCTTGTCAGTCTCTTTGCAGTCCTGCATCTCTCGTCCGGATTTAATTCTTCTCATCAACTTCGCGTCATCTGCGAACAGGGACACTACAGAGTCTATTCCTTCCATTTCATGTCGTTAACATGTATCAAAAATAGCACTGGTCCTAGAATGACCCCTGTGGGACGCTAGAACAGGCGCCCACTGTGATACCTATTCGCGTACCAGACTAGTTCCTGCCTCCCCTGTCAGTGTTTTACCCTTTCCATTGCAGTGCCCTCCTTTTACGTGCGCCTTGATCCTCCAGCTTTGCACTAATCCTCTTGTGGGGAAACGTGTCAAGTCTTCTGCAGCTCTTGGAAAATGCAATCTACCCACCCCTCTCTCTCGTGTCTTACTTCTGTTTCCTTGTCATAAAAACTCAAGAGGTTTGTAGTACAAGATTTGCCTTCCATGAACCCATGCTGGTTTTCATTTATAATTCTTGTTCCTTTCAAGGGTTGACCACTCTCCTCCTGCTAATCTTCTCCATGACTTTGCACACAACTACATGTTCAGAGAAACAGGTCTGTAGTTTTAGTGCCTCGTCCGTTTTGTTTCCTTTCTTAAATATGGGACTACTTAGCTGTCTTCAGTTCTCAGGTACGTTGCCCAGTTTCAAGGGGATGTGTTGAAGATTGTGGTTAAGAGGACAACAGCATCTCTGCTCTTCTCTAAGGACCCCATGGGGAGAATGTTGTCAGGGTCCATCGCCTTTGAGTGTCAAGGTCAATATAAGAGCTTCTTCACCTCATCCTCAGTTGTTCGTTTATGTCATCCAACACTGTTGGTTATTCCTCTTGATGTTCCCTTCTGTGGCTGTATTCCCACAGCCCTCCTGTCTTACTGTAAAAACTTCCTTAATCTCCTGTTCAGCTCCCTCACATACTCCTGACTCATTTCTTGTGAGTTCTTCACCTTCTGTCACTTAAAATTGATCACTGGTCTTTGATGTTGTCTTCATCTGATGTGGCTATACAACAGTTTCGGTCAGTCTTGATTTCGTTGCTATGTATTATCATTACTGTCGCTGGGACCTCCCTCCTTACCTGTGCGTATCATTCATGGCTATCGACTGATCTCCCTTTTCGTAGTGATTATCTGAATTATCGACTTTTTCCATTCTTTATTGCAATTTGTTTTTGCATCCTTTACACCTCTGTAGGGTAAAACAGGGGCTCGTTCTGGTCTTTCCCATTGTTACTGTTGCCCTTGGGAATAAACCTTTCCACTGCCTCCTTGCATTTTGTTGTTACATATTCCATCATTTCATTTACTGGCTTTCTGCCCAGTTCTCTCGTCCCACTGGATCCTCCAGCAGGAAAGTTCTTCAACCCTATGTTAGTCCCTCTTTTATAGTCAGGCTTTTCCCATTCAACCCTGTTATTCTCTCCACTTGCAGCTCTACTGAGTGTTCCAAAGCACAGAACACGTGGGTCGCTAGCTCCTAGGGGACTCTCATAACTTGATGTCCTCAATATCTGGCTGCCCCGGGTGAAAACAAGGTTCCAATCTTGCTGGTTCATCCTCCACTCTCACTCTGGTAGTGTCATTTAACAGCGTTGTGCATGAGGTTTTCCAGCAACCACGTCCAAAATCCTGGCTCTTCCCATGTTTCGGTAGACCCCATGTGGCTCAGTTTTCCCTGTCTATCTCCTGTGGTTTTGAAATCCCCATAACCAGCACTTTGCTCTGCTGGAGTGAAGCTCTTACTTGCCACCTCAGCAAAGTGTTGTCCCACCATATTACTCTGTTGCTCTCTTCTATTACTCTCTTGGCCTCATGCAGTTCTGTGGTGGATTATACATCACTGCAATGCCGTGTGTTGTGTTGTGTGTTGTGTGTTGTGTGTGTGTGTGTGTGTGTGTGTGTGTAACTCACCTATTTGTTACTCAACTATTTGTGGTTGCAGGGGTGAGTCTAGCATCCTGGCCCCGCCTCTTCACCGGTTGCTAATGGTCCCTATCTTCCCCGCCTCCATGAGCTTTATCAAACCCTCTCTTAAAAACTGTGTCTATGGTTACTGGCCTCCACTATCGTCATTTTTTGGCTATTCCCAATGCTTACAACTCTATGCTGAAGAATGAAATACTTCCTACTATCTCTCTGACTCATTTGTGCTTCAACTTCCAATTGTGGCCTCTTGTTTCTGTGTCCCCTCCCTGGAACATCCTGTCTTTGTCCCATCTTGTCTATTCCACGCAGTTTTTTATATGTCAGTTATCATGTCTCACTGACCCCCTCCTGTCCTCCAGGGTCGTTCAGGCCGATTTCCTTAATCTTTCTTCATAGGACATTCCCCTTTGCTTGGAAAACTAAACCTTTGGCTCGCCAAAACCTTTGTACTTTCTCTAGTTTCTTGACGTGCTTTATCAACGTGCGGGGTTCCAAACAGGTGCTGCATAATCCAGTAGGCCTGAATACCGGTGTTACAGTGTCTTGAATGATTCCGTACTATGGTATCAGATGCTGTCTCTCCGGTTTGCCAGGCGCCATATGCTGCAGCAGTTATTGATTGATGTGTGCTTCCGGAGACAGCTCAGGTGTTATACTCATCCCAAGATCTTTTCTTGAGTGTGGTCTTGCAGTCTTGGCCACCTAGGCTCTATACTGTGTGTGTGTGTGTGTATGTGTGTGTGTGTGTGTGTGTCTGTGTGTGTGTGTGTGTGTTGTGTGTGTGTGTGTGTGTGTGTTGTGTGGTGTGTGTGTGTGTGTGTGTGTGTGACCAAACAATAATATTTGCACCAATAACTCATTACAGTTTGTGATCGGGTGTGGACGTATGTGAATTGCTCATTACTCTATTAATTTGATTTCATTGATTATAGCCATGTATATAAAAACGTATGTAAGTAATTTACTTACAGGATTCATTACCTTTTGTAACTTGTGAGTTCATTACTTTGATACCTAGGTTCAGCTTTGGGATTGGGCCAGTCCCTGGACCCAGTATGTACCTCTGTAATCTTTTTTGACTACCGTCCCAGGATGGGTATGGGGAGATAATAAAATACTGAACTGGGAAACTGTCCAAAAGATGCATCTACCCATACCCCTCTATCTCTCGTGTGTGTGTGTGGAGGAGGTGCTATGTAGACACCCTCATCCTTGACCAACTGGTTGTGTTTACTGCTGAGAGAAACTCAGGGCAGCAGCTTGATCTGGAGGGAAGGAGGGAGGAACTGCAGGGAGGAGAAGGAGAAGAAATGTGGGAGAGTTGACGGTTTGCTCATTTTTTTTCAAATGTTCTTCTTATGTCATTGATTATTTACAAGAAAACTGGGAGGATCTGAAATGTGATGTGTTAAAGTGAAAAAACGATGTATCTGGGTCCCTGATAAGAAGGGAGCCTAAATACTTGTTATTTATTTATTTATTTTTTTATTTATTTGAACATGATAAAAGGAAGTACAAGGGTACAATTTTAAAAGTGTAACATGCCAAACCCCCCTTGATGAAAGGTATTTGGGCAGTTTAAAATTAACTTAAATTAACAAGCAATGATATTTTCATGGTACAAAAATTATTGCAAAACAATAACAATTTAGTACAAATGAAATTTAAAAAGAAGTATATGGCATTTCGATCCTCCAGATTCTCCCCCCACCACATGCTGTGAACACTAACCCCAAGGCTGGGGGACTGATTCCCTCATCTTTTGAAAATTTTCTCTTCTTCCTATTATGCCCAAAATCTGTATTGATAAAGCCACTGGAGGGCAAAAACGTCTACAATAAAGATTCCAGATGTTGCACAATGTCTTAACTTTATTTACGGTTGCTGTGTAATCATAGAAGGGAGTATATGTTAGGTAAAATTAAAATAGTAACAAAGTTTGATTTTCACAGTTACATTTATAATAAAAATGAACATATAAAAGATACAATTTATAATACAATATTCATATTTATTTACGTGGGTGAGTAATGTTTTGAGAAGAACGAATTTTTTAAAAAAACAGGTTTCTTTTTTATTTACAGGGAATAATTTCCAGATTTTAGGGGCCCTTTTAGTGCATTAAATTTTTGCATGGTGGGTGGGCCGAGGAACATCAAAGAGCTGGGCCTTGGTTATGGTCATGTGTTTTTGAGGTTTGGTAAGGAGAGTTGGGGGGGGTTTATGTAGAGTTTGTGTTTTATGTATATAGTAGGTGCAGAAAAGTATGGGGCGTTTTTTATGTAGTAGGTTTAGGTTTTGAATATTGGGGGATTTTGCGTCTGAGGGAATTTGTTTATTCTGACTGAGCTTTTTTTGGGTAAATTTGTGGTTGAGATGTTTTTGTTTTGAGCCCCATGCACAAATTCCCCTAGGTGAGTAGGGGGAAAATATTATATAGGCCAGGGGGCGACTTGGAACAAGTACCCTATCTTCATAGTATGCCTAAGGCTTGGGAAAATTTTTTGGGGAAATTTTTTTTATATGTTTGAAAATTTTAGTCATATCAAGGGATTCCTAGGAAAATTTTCCCTCTGTGATTTTTTGATATGTGATCCCTTTATCATTTTTTAAAGACACACCAGCTCTGTTACCAAAAATGAAGTAGTAGGTTTTGTCCCTTTTAGGTAAGTTTTTTGGTCCCCCATCCAGGATATTTTCGTAATTTGGTATTTACAGTATTGGTACAAGACTGGGGTCGGGTGAGAGTAGCGTATTAGTGTCACTGAAAGTGGGTTTGAGTTTGCGATGCATTTGGAGGTCTTTTTGTAATGAGAAAAAGAAGAGGGCCAGGACATTTTCCCCGTGGACACCAATGTAATTTGGCTTGCGGAAGATTTTTCCCCATTTGGTTCAATATTGGCTTTGTTGCTGAGGTTTTGGGGGGGCCCCCTTTTTAAATAGTGCGACAAAAAATTTTATTTGGAAAAAGGGAAGACCAAAAAAAAGGGGCAATTGTTTAAAACGAAAACTTTACATAAGCAATGAAGTCCCAATGGGGCTTTTTTTTTCTCTATTCTTAAAATTGTCTACATGTGGATAATAGCAGTGGATAACTTATTTACCGCCTAACATGGTTAGTTCGGAATGCCTTTTAGTATA